>OX346246.1:142572017-143087017 GCA_947049315.1 Epistrophella euchroma
CATTTATCATTAGAAATTGGCAACACGTTTTTACAATTTATTCAAGCGTGTATAGAATTCCAACAGTTATGCTAATAGATAGTTTTTTGTTTTCTTTCTTGTTGAATGTTGATCTAATATTTTTGAAGATATTTGTAATTTTTGTTGGTATTTTAATTTTTATTTTGGGAAAACCCAAATATTTTTGGAATTTTAAATGATGAGCTAATTTTATATAATATTATGTGTCTTTCTATAGGTTATTAATTTAATGTGTGTTTTTGTGTAAAATTGGTTTAAATTTACAATATTTTTATCTAAAAATATATGAATTTATAAAATCATTTTCTAAACTGGATATAGAGATTTAAAAACAAATATAATGAAAGATGGTATATTTTTGTTACATCTATATTGGTGTTATTTATATGTTTATTTTATTCCATAAAAGACAATTATTCATTATTACATTTCAAAAGCCATAATCGCTCTTAATTTGAAGACATTTTAAACGAAAAATTGTTAATTAATAATTAGTTTCGTATTAGAATAAAGGGCCGTATTTGAAGTCATTTTTAAACTGTTGCTTAGTTAAAGGTGGGTTCAATTAAATTTTTAAAACATTTATTGTAATTTTTCTGGTTAAAGATTCCAATATTTGAAGTGGAATAATCTATAGAAAACTTCTATTTAGATAATTACAAAATAAAATGGTTATAGATAGGACCTATAATTCATGGATCAAATAGGTCTTAAACTGCAGTTTAGTAAAACATGAGTTAAAAACATCCTTCACTTCAACACTTCAAAAATTATTCACTTCAACAATCTGTTTTAGAATAAAAGAGTGGATTTCTGGCTTAAACAAAAAGTATAACATTAAATTGTTATTATTGTCGTTGTTTTTTTAATGATTTTTTCCTATTTTAAGTTTTTTTTTTTTTTGGAGAATTGTCCCTCCCGGCTTAATAGGGGCACATAGACCCCTCTTGCCATACGATTTTTTCCTGTCCCGACCCAACTCATTTCAAACTCCCTGTATAACTTTAACTTTCATTGAAAATAACAATAATTTCTGCACTTTAAAAAAAATTGAATGTTATCAAACTTTGAACTGTTAACACTAGGCACCTAACATAATCCTACCTTCTGGGTAGTTATTTTAGACTTTAGTTGGTAACCAAAGATTATGTAAACGATTCCTTCACAATAATTAAAAAGATTTAAAAGTTGATCAATTTTAATAAATCCTCATAGAGGGAAATAATCATATTTTCGGACGAATACTACGTTTTCACCGACCACTAAACCGAGATTTAGGTAGATTTACCAAATCTCCTCACAAATCCCATGATTTACCATACATATTTTATACTATGTTTTCACTGCAAACTAATCTCGTTTAGATTTCATAAATCCTAGATAGTGTTTTCACCAGACAAAAAGATTAAAAAGTTGATTAATTTTGACAGAATCTTTCAAGATGCAGATGGTGGGTCATTTTTCTTATAAAGTGGAAGTGAGATGGCAAGATTGCTTTGTGTCAAAAGATGAAAAAAAAAACCATTCTCGTAGGTTGTTCTCTCGATTCTCGAGTATTGTATTGCGCTGAATAGCGGAATAGATCTGTTCGGTTTGTAAAACTATTGGTCTTATGAAGAATTAAATTTAAACGAGATTAACTTGCGATGAAAACGTAGTATAAATCACGGGATTTGTGAGGAGGTTTGTGGTAAATCTACCTAAATCTCTGTTAAGTAGTCGGTGAAAACGTTACATTACAAAAACGACCTGCGAGAATCGATTTTTTTGAAACAAAGCAAACTTGCCATCTCACTTCCTCTCCATAAGAAAAATGACCCACCATCTGCATCTTGAAAGATTCTGTCAAAGTTAATCTACTTTTTTATCTTTTTGGCTTGTGAAATCACTATCCAGGATTTATTAAATCTAAACGAGATTAACTTGCGGTGAAAACGTAGTATAAGGAAAGCTGCGGAGAGCAAGCCGAAAAAATCTACATTGCACAGCTTAAATTCTTCAGGAATGAGAGTTTTGGTTTGATGCTTCATTGCTTCTATTTATCTTTCTGTTTCAAAAGTATCAATATGTACATATATCCAATATTTTTTCAATTTAATAAAAAAAAGTCACAGCCAGACGAAATTATAAGACCCATATTTTCATCTTCTCTAAGATCGTTATCTAATTTCATCATAATCTCCCAATAGTAACTAACTAAATACATATTATGTATCATAAGGTTAAATAGTGTTAGTTTTATTGACACTAATTTTAATAGATACAACATGTTCAGTCAAACGATTAACATTTGGTATAAATTAACGAAAACTTCTAACTAAGCTAAACTTCTTTCAGCCACTCGAATAGGTTCCCACATTTATTTAAATATTTAATCAGTTTTTTTTATTAAATTTAAAACAAAAAAAATCGATTAAGCTTAAAGAGCGTTCGATGATCACAATCAATTTATTCAATATTAAAAAAAAATAGTCCCGGTAAGTCTAGCATTCAACATAACGTATCTTTTTTTTACGGTGTGCTGCTGCTCAAGTTTGGACCAAGTTTTTTTGTATTTTCCCAAAACATTTAATTTATCTACCGCGATTGAGATGCCTATTAATTTATTGAAAAACAGAAAACAAATTCAAACTCGTTTTCTTACTTTGATATGAATATAATTATTGATATTATGTACATGAATTAGAAATATTATGTACCTATGTATCTCATATAATGTAGGTTTATTTGTTAAACATCTTCCTTCTTTGAGCTGGATAGTGCTCATATAGCAGGAAAGAGTTGCTTTTTTTTTTATCTATATACATATGTTATCTAGTATAAATTTTGAAGTTGAATCGTATAAGTATATAATGCGTATAACAACACTGTGTGTCAGTTTTAATCAATAAATTAGATTTTATTAATTTTTTTTACTTTCATAAAAATAAATGGAATTCATGAAAAATGCAAATTAACAAGTCGTAAAAACTATATCAATCGGTTTTGTTTATGTTTATTTATGAAGGTAATTTGTATGTATCAAATTCCTTCTCACATCCGTGATTATGTGATTTTTAGCTAATAAGCATTGTTAAAGTTGTCAAAACTCTTTAAATGTCAATTTGTCTTCGTCAAAAATATTCACACAAATATAGACAGGTTCAAGATTTAGAGATTTTATAAATCTTTCCTATGTGACATTATATCAACATAATTCCTAGAAGAACTCGGTATATTGAAAATAATTAAAATGGAATATAAAAAAGTATATTGGAATAGCAAACGAATGAACAAATAAATTTAATTTAAAAAAATTTATAAACCTAAATTCTTCACAAATACTGAACAAAATATTAGGAATATAATTTATTATAATGTTAAGATACTAAAATCTGCTTTTTAATTGCTAAAACAAGATAAATTGGAGAAAACAAATTGGTCGTCGCGAATTCCAATCTGATTGTTACGAATTGTCAAACTATTCGCGTTTCACATACGATCCACACTTCAACAAACAAATTGTTCGCGCGCGACTAACCTCAAAATCACTTTTGTTTATGTTTTCTTGGTGGTGATTCGCGACGAATAAAAAAATCCATGTTAAACAAATGTCAAAATGGACGAATATTCGTTCATTCGTTGGTCGCTCATGTGAATAGTCCTTAAGTATTGTGCCGCGTTTCCCTAGAAGATAGTTGTTGGTAAACGGGAACGAATTTAACATTACCCGTGTTTTTTGGGAAAGCTATCCATAGTACAATAGGGATTACAAATACAACACACGAATTACAAATACAACATCCACAGTGGGATTACTGCCGATAAAAGTAGAATTCTACTGCGGATGGGTTTGTGACGTTTATTCGAGTATCGAATGGAATTTGGTGGTTTTGTTTTTAGATGTTATTGCGATCGAGAATTTCATTTGAATCTCGTGTTGATTTCGATAAGATTTGGTGGTTTTTGCTCGAAATCTAGATTTTGATCAACTTTTACATGGAAATGGAAAAACACATAGAATTCAGTTAAAAAATCATGTTTTTTAATCAAACAAAATTATGGCCGAAGACGTCATCTACTACATGATTCATAAACGACATATTAGTACCATTTTACACGATGAAACTGAGTTTCAGGTTTATTTCGTTATGGGTAAGAAGGTCAGAAAGTTTGAGGGGTAAAAAAAACCTCCCATGTAAACGATTTCAGGATATTTTTTTGCGTTCAACCAAGTTACTTTAAAAGTAGAATACAGAAAATCTCCTACGATTTTGAATATTTCGAGTGTAACTTTCAAGAGATTTTTAAGGAAATTTAAAGAAAATGCCAAAAAATCTCCAAACAATTGTTTCTATGTGTGGACTTTCTTTGACCATAATTTACAAACAAACCCCCTTCCTGAAGCATTTATTGCTGAACTCATGAATTATTTAAAAAAAAATATAACTTTTTTATGCTTTCTTATCATATCTTCTGAAAAATTGTCCATTTTAAGTATCTATAGTTAATTTTTGGTTCAAGTTATTTTTCTTTTTTGTGTTTATGTGTAGCAAACTTTCTTTTATTTGTGTTTTTTCTGACAGCTGTACCAACTGTGAAAAAAATAAAAAAAGGCTACTGCGGATGCGTTTTTTTTTGGAAATTTCTTACTATACTATTCATAAAATTCAAAAAAAAAAAAAAAGGCTATTATCTGTTATTTTTTAATTAATAATATTTGAAAATGCAGATTTTTAAGCGCAATGCTCTTATGAAATTCTTAAGAAATATAATTGTAACTCAAGAATTATTACAATAAATCACATGGGAAACACACCCATTTTAAATACCGAACTCAAAATTACTCACTATTCAGATCATTATAATTTTCTTACGATAATTGGAATTCAAATAAAATTATGACTAAAGCAACTTTATTTAAAAAGAAAATTTAAGAATGGATTCCTGGCTTTGACAAAAGGTATATAGGATTTTATTCTAAAAAATTTCGTTGGATTTTTATGAGTCGCTTTCATGTCAGTATTTTGAAAAATTGCCCTCCCAATTAAACGGGTGGTTATAGACTACCCCCTCTAGAGGCTTTTTTTCTTCTTTTGACCCATCTTATACGCTTTAGTAGTTTTATGCATCTTGTGCCAAGAACCATCTTTTTTTATTATACTGAAAATACTGAAAATTATAGTACTTGTTGTAATAAACTTATTATTGCTAAATTTTGAATATCTGTATTTTCGAAACTGTTGGATCTACACAGATAATCCTGGGCTCAAATTTAAGAAAATTTAATTACTTTGAAATCGTAGAGCGAAGTTATAGTCGAAAAACTAATCCGTTGGTCCTAAAATTGCCAATAACTGAAAAAAGCGCGAAAATTTCGCGTTTTTTTTTTGACAATGATGCGTTTTGCGCTCAAGTTCGAAAACTTGGGTTTTTATAAGGATAATATCATAAACGACTCAGCAAAAAATCAGAACTACCGGATCCTAACGCACACACGCCCTCCTATGAGACGACAAGGTTACTGGACTAATGGTTCAATTTTTGTTTTTTTTTTTTTTTGATGCCCAAATAAACGAAAAATGAAATCGTTCAAGTAAGTGTAACATCGATTGGACTTAAAATTATTTTGACGGCAATGTTGCATGACAATTATTCAAACAATTATTTTTTAAACTCACAACAACGGTTCACTTAGGCGTATGCGCAATATTTTTTTTCTTAATTATTTTTATTTTAATTTTAAATCACAACCACTTGCAAACTTGAAGAGACACGGCTTGGGTTTATAAACATAATTTCCGGATTCATTTTATAATAATATATTCATAAAACAAGCCCGCAAACCAAATCAGAATACATAAAAATCCGTAAATTTATTTAAATATGCATTTTATGTTGCATCTCTCTAAAGAAAAAATTGAATATATTGCTTTTTTGTTAATTTAAATTCAACACACACTACCTGTGTCAAGGACAACGAAAACAATGAAAAGCGATTTTAAGCGCCAATTTGTATAAACTTTTCTGGGCAGCATTTTTTATCCTTTTTTATTGTTATTATTTCCGGTTCAGAGATGTCTTGATTCAATCTATTTTAGAACTTTTGTAATTATTATTTATCATGGAACTTTTTTTTCAATTTCTTTGTTTTATTGAATTTCTCTAAACAACGCAATTAACATTTTAAAACTCTAGATTTTGCACTTTCGAATCTTCATCGTTTTTATTTTATTTAAGTCTATATTTTTTTTAAGGACAATAGATCATTTATGAAAGAAAAATTCTTTTTTCTTTCTTTGAATGATAACCGGGTCACTAATATGCGAGTCTTCCGCGCGATGTTTACCGATAGAGATTTTAAAGCAAAGTACAAGCTTTATTCAGACGCGAGTTAGTTTTATATAAAACAAAATCAATATCAGTATGAAAGTCAAAGCTTATAGACGGTTTTGAACAAAGTTTTCAATTAAAATGCATATACATACTGCAAAGAAGAACTTTAGTTTGTTTGAAATATATTGAGCTCTACCCTATTATTGTATTAATTTTTTAAGCCAAGATTTTTATAAATTTAAGGGCCGATTTTCCAGTGAGGGATCATATCAGCATAGCTTCGGGGTTCAAATCTGAGCTAAGGGCTGACATATATTCTTCCTATCGAAATCGAGTTACACGATAGGTACCATAAACTATGCAAATAGTCTATGGAAATAGTAAATTCCTTAGTTGCCTTATCTCGATTTAGATATTAATAGATTTTTGACGTAAGAGTAATTCCTAAGCTGAAAACTAATTCCCCCTATTTACTCGGGATCAACTTATTTCCAGAATTAAGGACCAGTTGTACAAACGTGTGGTTCAATATTTAACTCGTGGTTCAGCAATTTTAACTCACCGATTTTGGCGGATTACTTGAAGTTCAACAATGGCTCAAACATTTAATTGGCTCTTATCAATCTTTTCTTTTATTTTTTAATAAAATTATTTTAATAAACAGTTTTCGAAAAATTAATAAATAAAAATATTAAAAAAATTGTGTTCAAACTTATATTATTAAAAGTTTTAAGTTGTTAGTTAATATTTTTGTTTTAATATTCACATTGTCGAGATAAAGAGGAAAACACTTAATTCCTTGCCACAACCGTAATTTAAAACATGAATAATAAAAATCACTATTTGTTTTGTAGCTTAACGTGACCTTTATTTTTAGAAACAGTGTAAAAAAAATAAAAGTATTTAGGAAATAGGGTAGATAGGGCTTTTAAGATTTTGGAAAAAATCCCTCTATTTACAACAATCAGCTCTATTCTGCTAAACGTTTGCAAACTTCTGAGATTATTTTTTTTTTTGTTTTCTGTAAAGGTATGAGCATGAGCATAACTTAGGTACTGCGACTTCTTTCTGCGAAGTTTTTGGCATGTTCTGGTGATTAAGTGTATTTAGTTCATTCAGAAGGTTTGAGCAGCCACTTTTCATGCACTAAAAGTCTATAGCAGTATAAAAGTCTATTCTACATTAAGTTTTCGTATACAGTAAACGTGGATTTTTGTTCGAGGGAAATTTATTCCGTGGGAGATTCACGATAGCGGAAAAATTTTCGTGGGAATAAAATATTCCGTGAAACAAAATTCCCCGGAAGATTCCCGATAGGGCCCGATCCCCGATGTTTTTAGTTGAAAGATATTTTTGCAAAACACATACAGAAAGCAATTTTGAACTTTTGTAAATAATTCTTTAACAAATTAAATACACCCTACTGATATAGCTACTGATGAATAAATTAGCTTGCCAATATTTCAAAAACATATTTACTGTCAGCCAATAAAAGCTTTCCGAAGCTTTAATTTTATCCGCTAAATGGTCTTTAGCCTATTCAAAACCTAATATTAGATAAATTAAAATATCAATTTTGTGTATGGTCATTTAAGCGTGAGAAGCATGGCTTAGTTTTAAGTTTAAGGAGAGAGTATTTACTCATAACTTAGCTCCGGTTTGTACGTTGAAGTTTACCTTGCTGCTGGCTAAATGCTAGTCAGATTGTCGTCATTACATTATTGGGTGTTGATAGATGTGCCGCTTCGATGGGGTGTAAAGGGTATTACTGGGTCATCAAATTATTCATCAATAAAGCACTTTACTAGCGAGTTTAAGTTGAAGAGTGTTTGTACTTTTAAAATATTGGCTTGTGCTTTATTATTGATTTATCAAAGATATTAATGAACGTGTCATAAAAAAATTGAAGTTCATTTTGATTATTTTAATTTCATTAGCAACTTTGTAGATCAGGGGCGCACCTAGGACTTCGATCATGGGGGTCATATTCATTTTAGAGTTAGTTCTATGGATATATAGGCAAGGAAATCTGATCTTATATACGAATCTCTTAGGAAACAACTTTTTAATGAGATGCCAAAACGGCTTAACGCCAAATTTTTTTAACAGATAAAAATGGGTTTAAACAAAAGCCAAAATATGTAGGTACTTTGAAAATATGTAAAAATAGGGCGCTTCAAAGTGTTGCCAGATGAAAAAAAAAATCTCCCCCCAGAAAAATTTAAAAACCCTCCCAGATTACCACATTTTAACAAAAAAAATAAAATAACAAATAAGACCATAGTTTTAGGCTGATATTTAAAATTGAAAATGTGACGAATGATAATCGTCATTGAATGAGACAGAAAATATATGAACAAAGTAATGTTGTCCATTCCTTTATTAATTTTGTGTGATGTAGTATGTATGTGTATGCCCTTAAGAAAAACAGTAAGGGGTCAAAATAAAATTAATAAATAATTAAATAAATAAAAATATTAATTTAATATGTGTTCTTTATTTCAGTTTATTTTACACAACTATTTAAACTGAAATAAAGAACACATATTAAATTAATATTTATTTTTTTTTTAATTATTTATTAGAATCAACACAACTGGAGACGAAAAACCCAACAATATGTACAAAAGCAATATAACACAAGCAGTTTTTGAAACATTTGCAAAAATCTCACATTTTCATGACCTTTGGCCCCTTTTAAGAGATTTTTTGACTCCAATTTGCTTCAAGTTTTTAATGGTTAATGCTACGGACAAAACCAATACCATTTTTGTGGGAAATTGCTTCAGCTACAAGATTTTAGAATAAAATTTGTCTCTAGCAGAAACAGTTTTTGAGATATTTGCAATAAACTCATTCTTATGAATGAGAAGTGCAATATGAATGAATGTTAGAAAGTGCAATATGAATGTATATTTGTTGTTGTTTTTAAATATTCCAATTGTTGAAACCATAAAATGTAAGCAACTTCATTTATTTATCTATTCATTATTATTTTATCATTTTTTTTATCATCATAAAAGTTTTTCAAATGTTAAAAAAGTAACAGCTACCATATTGTTTTCGTATATGCTTCAGATTGAAATAAAAATAAAATTATTCCTGATGATTAATTAATTGAGATTATTACTGACAAAAAACAAGGTCACAAAAATCATAAACATTCTTTAAAGTCCTTCCACAATATCCCATCGAATATTAACACATATAAAAATAAAACGCACGACTGGATCACACAAATTTGCTCAGTAGGGAAATAATTTTTTTATGGGTTTAAATTAGTTTTATACAACAATAAATTTATAAATTTAAAAAATAAATTTATTAAAAATAAGAAGAAGAGAATTAACAAAAATAAAAGAAAATTATTTTTGTTGTTGTTTTAGTGGACTGTATTGCATTAATTTCAAATGGAAGATTTATTAAAAATATCTTCTTAAATTGTTTCGAGAACAAAAAAAAAGTACACCATCTGATTTCTTTAACTAATCTTGTTTTTTGAGAAAAAAAATTTAAATCGTAGGTAGGAACGGATTTTTTTTTAAATTAAATTTTTATATACGAAATTTTGTAAACATTTTTAAGAAACAAAAATGGGACACCATTTTTTAAGTATTTATTAATGTTGAGTTAAAAGTTAAATTGCGAAAAAAATCATCTACCCGTTTTTCTACGCGTTTTTGAAATATCGAATTTTCAAAAAAAAAAATTGAAAATTTTTTTGAACATCCAAAATTTATTTTTTTGTTGAAAATTTTGATATGCATTATGATTTCAACTTTTAAGATAAGGAGATATTCTAAAATAGTGTTACTAACTGAAAATTTTGTTTTCGATAAATCATAGACCGCACTAAAGCATTCAAAACAATTTTAATCAAAATCGTAGGAGTCGTTTTTGAGAAAATTTAGATTTTCTGTGACGGTTTTTTAACATTTATATGGCATGTAACGTCAATTTTGACTATAAGAAACATTTTTGTGCAAAATATTCTAGTAAAAAACCGCTCGGTACCAAGATTTGTAAAAATCAATGGAGTCGTTTTCAAAATATCTGATTTTCAAAAAAAAATTTGAATTTTTTTTGAAAATTTTGCTATACAACGCTACATATTTTAATTTTTCAGAAGATTCTCCATACAAAAAATATCGAAATCGGCTTATTCCTTTCCGAGAAAAACGAAAATAAAAAAGATATGGTTCTATGGGAGGTACCATTTAAAACCATTTTGTCGAAATTTTATTTTCACCAAAAGGTAGCCCATACTTAATTAAATTTATTCAATTTTTTTTTAGAAATATCTGTCGAGTAATTTTTGAAAAAAAATAGGATTTTTCAGAAATGCTAAAAAAATTATATGACATTTACCGTTATTTCCGGTCCTAAAATAAAATTTAAAAAACGTTTCGGGGGAATATCCAAAAAACACTATATACCAAGTTTAAATAAAATCTACCCATACGTTTAGGCTTCAAGCCTAGGACGCTGCTGATGCAGAACAAAATTTTTCGTTGGTCTCCAACATGATAACGTAATGGTTCAGAAAACCACGACGAAAAATTACATCTTGAAAGTTTCGCCGTTTGCAAAAACAAAAAAAAACACAAACGCATAAAAATCACAAATAAACAACAAATACAAACACGAATAGAGAACAAACGTCACTTTTCCGCACACAAGGGTACAGGCAATTAATTATGTGCGAAAAAAGAGCTCTCCAAATAATCTGCTACAATTATCGATTTCGCTTATCAAACAGCGTACCGCATAATTAAATTTTTCGTTCGTGATTTCGATTTTTGTATGGGATTTTTCGTTTCGCATCAGCAGCATACTAGGCTTAAGCCGAGTATACAGACAGACGACAGACAGGCATACAGACAGAAAATTGCGAGTAATGTCAAATTTGATCAAAATCTCGAGTTCAATTTTTTTTAACGAATCCAAAACTTGCCATATAGTACCTACATATGTATATATCGCAAGTAAAAAGAGGGATATTCACGACTGCCAAATTTGTTTGAAGAAAATTATTTTCATTTCCACGCTTGCATCCAAACAAATCAATTCGCCATAACTTGAAGCCCCCAAGTGGGATGGAAAGTGCAATGGTTTTAGAACCAATCCTAAAAATGTTCATGTATTAACAAATGTCAAATTTCATATTTTGTTTCCACACTATTATACGTGATTTTCTTCCCACTTTTTTGACATGATGTTAGTACATATTCAATGGGATAGTGTGGAAGCCTTTTATAAATAACAACTCGTTTGTTTTTTAGTTATACAATTTTATAAATATAATTTTCATAGCATGTCTTGCTTTCTATTACTTTATTTTTTAAAAATGGTTTTGTTTTACAATAATATTCATAACTTTAATATTAAATTATTTAAAAAAATGTTCTATTAAAATGGATAAAAATTACTTTTGCGTTGGTGTCTGCGCTTAATATTTCAACATAAAAACAGGATTTTATTTTTGTTTCCTTGTATTCAAGCATAAATTATTATGTGGATATAATTGTATATAAAACTACAGTTAAAAAATGTGACCTAAATAAAAAAAAAAAAAACAATCGATCTTAAAATACATAATATAGTAATGTTTTTTTTTTTGTGTACATAACAAATTTAAAAATAAAATTTACAAAACTATAAATCATTCCTACGTTGCCTTTATTTCGCTGTCTTCTTGCTTAGAATCATTTAGGCCGAGGGCCATTTGTAATAACCTAACCACACATTTTTGCTCTTGTACATCAGTATCCCCTTCTGAATTGATTTCTTGCTCGAGTTTGAGTTTTTCCTGAGCCACCACCAGCATGCCCTCTTCGATGGTTCCCTCTGAAATCAATCGGTACACACTTACATCTCTTGTCTGCCCCATACGATGACAGCGATCTTCGGCTTGTTTGTCATTGTATGGATTGAAATCAATGTCGTGAATGATGGCTGTATCTGCAGCTGTTAAATTTATACCTACTCCACCAGCCTTGGTCGATAGGAGGAATACAAAAATTTCGGAATCTTCATTGAAGTCATCGATCAAGTCCTGTCGTTCTTCGACTACCGTACCACCATCTAGACGGAGATATTGATGCCCTCGGATTTCTAAATATCTTTCAAGAATATCCATTACCATTGTGAATTGACTGAATATTAAAACGCGGTGGTTGTCTTCTTTAAGCTTCGGCAGTAGTTTGTCCAAGTGATTGAATTTCCCAGAATTGAGAATCAAGGAATTTGGAATTGTAACATCATCGAGTCCCTAAAACAAATAAAATATATTGAAATATCTTATTTGCAAAATTTGTTTGCATGAGATCCTCACATGCTTGTTACATGTCTGCCAAACTTGGAAATCAGATAACACAGCCAACTCCTCGAAGATATACTGATCGTTCTGTTTTTTATAACTCGGAGTAAGAGCCAATTGTTTTGAGAAGAGTCGCAGCTGATCGTCGCTGAAGTAGTGCCTCATTAAAAGCGGGTGATTTGCTGCCTTTCGCATATCCATCATTATAGACACGCCTGCCACATCAGCTGAACCTTGGATTTCTCCCCTTTGATTTGTATAATATTCAACAAGTTCTTTGTAGTATTCCTTCTGAATTGCTGACATTGGAACTTTGTGCTGGAAAATATAAAACACAAAATATTTCCATCAAAAGATACTAGATTTCTCTAAAAAAAAATATATATAAAACAATCTTACAATATAATCAGTTTTCTTAGGCAAATACTTGAGAACATCCTTCTTTAGTCTTCTCAGAACAAATGGTTTCATAATACGCTTGGCGCGATCCACTTGATTATTATTGAACAGTGAAGAATCTTCATTTTCTTTTTTCACTTTCTGTTTGAATTAAAATGCAGAATTGTTTTAAGTGACTCCCTAAAGTGGACAATAAATTACTTACCTTTACAAACAAGGTTTTTATATCATCGATTCTCTTTGCAAAAAACGACGGCATAACAAAACAAAGCAGCGACATTAATTCAAGCAAATTATTCTGCAGTGGTGTCCCGGTGAGGAGAATTCTCATTTCTGCATTTATACCGATCAAATTCGAATACCTAGCGGTTGTCATATTTTTAAGCATGTGAGCTTCATCAAAAACAACGTAGTGCAGTTTGCAAACTCGAAACATTTTTTTCTCCTCTGGAGTTGAAGATACAAGATGATAGCTTTAGAACAAGAGAAAAATCAATACAAAAAATGCATCTCTTTCCTTTAAGTACAAAATACTAACGTTGTTAGTAAAACATCAAATCCTTTGAATCCTTCTTTAGCATAGCGTATTCGCATGCTTCGTCTCTCATCTTGATTACCATAATATTTTTCTACAATCAATGCAGGACACCATTTGTGTAACTCTGTTTCCCAATTGTCTAAGGTAGATGATGGGACAACAATAAGATGAGCTCCTTTCTGTAAATTGTTCTCCTTCAGGTAAGCTAGAAATGCAATCACTTGTATAGTTTTTCCCAAACCCATCTCATCGGCTAATATGCCATTCATCTTTTGGTTATGCATAACTGTTAGCCAATTGAGTCCAATAATTTGATAGTCAGCAAGTTTGAAGCTAAAAGTGTAAATACAATTTTTTGTATTGATATTGCGTATTCATTTATGTATTTAAAAACGTTATAAGAAGAATTATTGTAATTGGTCTTTTTGGTGACTTTGTAGTCAGATTGAAAAAACCTGTTAAATTATTGAAGCAATACAGTTTTCTTGATAACTCTGAGGTTTTATGCGATTGAAAGTGATTTCACGAAATGAAATAAGGAGTTTATGAAGACTCTAATAATGAAGAAGAATTAGTAAAAAGTCGTGTGATCAAAATTTAAAAAAATAATGTTTTTTGTGTTCTCTTAAGATATTTCTTCTTATATTTTTTAAATATTATCTTTTATGTACTTAAGTGTTAAATATTGAACCATATCAATATTATATTATATGGTAATGAATATAAAAAACAAAAATAGTACTTTAGAACGTAAAATTAAAAAAAATAATAAGTAAACATTTTTTGTCAATTTTTTTAGTTTGAAAATTAACTATTTCAAAAATTAAGTTCAGGGAAATGAGATCTCAGAGCCCGAAGCAATTTTAGTGCCATGAATTAAATTTTAGAAAAATTTTAGAAAAGACACTTTGTTTTCCTATCACAATATAATAAGCGAATGAGGCATACACCAGGGCCTAGTGACTTACAACTCTCAACCATTCCTGTGTGCGTGTCTGCAGGAATGGAGGGGACCTACAGTTTACTGCCGAATTCGAACGGCTAATGTGAGCGGCACTTTTCTATGACAAGAGATACTCTTGGAGGATTTGTCACTTCCTCGCAAGAGGCAGTAGCCCGGAAAAAAACTTATGGTGGAAGCGGCTGGTATTGAACCCAGACCTCTGGCATGACAATCCATCGCTCTAACTATTACGCCACAAGCGTAATGGTTTTTGATTATTAACTTAATTATAGGACAAATTAAAGTTCAACTCATTGAAAAATCTAGTTAAATCTATTAAAAAATTTTTACTTAGAAATTTAATTGTATTTCTACATGCGTTTGTAAACACCCTAAAATTTGGAGAGATAAATGTAACCGACAATTATAACATTTAATCGAATCAAATAGCAGAATACGGTTAAACGTTTAAGTTGTAAAAGTTTCAATACCCCCGTGAGCTTATATGGATAAGGATCACAAATTCTTTTTTATTAACAAAAAAATTTGATTCGATTATATTGTATATTTTGGGGAATGTATTTTTAAAAGAATGTTGGAATGCTAACTTACTCTTCATCCAGCAATTTAGGTTGTTCTGTGATACCAGCTCCAGCTTCAATCGCAGCCTCTAGATTTTTCACCAATTTATTACACTTAGACAACAACTCGGCGACATTATTTTGTTTGTTAATCAATTCTTGGCAGTAATTCAGAATGTCCCCATTGAGCAATTTATGCGACTGCGTTTTCCTATGGAGATCACCCCAACTGGTGAATGGTCTGAGCTCAAGAATAGCAGCTACTTTTCGCTCGGAGCATGTCTTTACCGTCAACAAGTCAGAGTTGCTAGCCTTGTTAATGAAATCTAAAACTGCTTGTCTTTGTTTGGTCAATTTGTTGGACGACTCGGTGTCGCTTTCATCACTGTCATAAACTAGGGCCGTCTGCTGCTTTCTATAGCCATCTCGGGAGTCATCATCATCGTCAGATGAACGAGTTTGGCGACGAGGCTTGAAAGGACGATGTGCAACAGAGCTCCCATTTGTAGAAGCACTTGCACTTATTATTGTAATTGGTGGAGTATCAGCAGAGATATTGGGGCTCGCTAAACTCATTCGCTGAATACAAGGTTTAGGCTTTGCGTTTTCTTTCAGATATATAACTGATTTCGCAACATCCCAATTATTTCGAACCAGCGAATCTTGAATGTCCTTCGAGAGGAAGAGAAGCTATATGAAAGAGATTCTGTGTGAGTTTTAAGTTAGACCTACCATTGTATCGTAGTTTTTTGAAATTTTTGCAACTGCTGCAAAGCGCTGTTCTTTGTCAAGAATTGAAAGTTCGACTTTGTTTTTCTTTGCAGCGTTGCTGGTTGGTGTATCTGTGCCGCTTTCGTCACTGTCTGGTAGAACAGCAATTCGCTTCTTGCCAGGAATACGTTCTTGAATTCGAGATAACCATATTAATTCCTAATTACAAAAATTAGTTAATAGATTAATTTACCAGTTTTTGAAGCATCATTGTCTTTTTGCAAACGAAATTGACGCAAATCGTTAATGGTCGTTTTGGAAATGGGTGACGACTGAGCCATATTTTTTCCTAGGTATTTCTTCTTCCACGAATTTGGTTTTCGTTTTTTGGAAAAAAAGTTTTATGCTTATCCAATTCTGTGTAAACTTCAACTGGCTTATTTGTAAATAAAATCTAAAATCAATTTAATGAATTTGTGTTTTAGGAAAATAGCATGTACGATTTTTCTTTGCAGTTTGCACAGAATTTAAAGACGAAAAATTTTAAGTTGACTTTCCCTCCTTTCCATCAAGAAGGACGCACAATTTAGATTTTTTTTTACAGCTGTGCTGTGAGAAATTTTTTTTTTCCATGTGAAATGTCAGAGTTTACTCAGGCATGGCTGGGAGGTATTTTGCGTTGAAATGGGTGCGTTCAGTAAACTTCGGCCAATGTTATAGACCCGCCCACAAGGCAACTTTTTGTTGCTAGCCCCAGCAACTTTTTGTTGCTCCCAATCCAATTACTTTGCTAAAGTAATCTATCTTTTTATCTTGCTTTAGACAACGTAATCTATTGTCTAAACCTAGAGAAATGCAATATTTATTTTTTTTTATTAAAAAAGCATATTTCCGACTGTTTCAAAATACTTAGACATAGTTGGTCTTATTAATAAACACTGTCTAACTTTAGACAGCCGTCCAAGTTTTAAAAAAACCTTTCTAATTTTTGCTAAAGCAATCTATCTTTTTATCTTGCTTTAGACAACGTAATCTATTGTCTAAACCTAGAGAAAAGCAATATTTGTTTTTATTAAAAAAGCATATTTCCGACTGTTTCAAAATATTTAGACATAGTTTAAACAGCCAAAAATCTAATTAGACCAAGTTTAAACAGCCAAAAATCTAATTAATAAGACCAAGTGTGTCTGTGGAATTCCTTACCACGGCATATTAAAGAAATACAAAACACGAAGATTTAAAAAAATATTTTTCAAGAAGTTTTTAATTTAGGCTCTCCCAAACCAACGCGAATATTCAAAAGACTTGATGTGATGTCTGTGAAAGGTACAAGAAATGTTTGAAGAAAATAGGAGAAAAATCTGAAAATAGAAGACTGGCAGCACTTTTTCTTTGAATCTTGGCCAAAATAGATAACAGATAACCTACTGACAGCTGGTTAACCTGCCCGCACGCTGTTGTTTTTTTTTTAAACAAACATCTAAATATTTTCAAATACTTTTTTAAATGGATATTAATTCGGGGCTTGACCAATACTTTACAGAGTACCAGGACCTTGAGGTAAATGGACCACACACATATTGAGTTTCTTACTATGAATCTATTCCTTTCTCTTTAGATCCATGACCTCATGCTTAAAGACAGACCTCGGCAGGAGGCTTACTGCAAAGCTATTTCGAACAACAAAAAACTATTTAAAGACAGGATCGTCCTAGACGTTGGCGCAGGAACAGGTATTCTATCGGCATTCTGTGCCAAAGCTGGGGCTAAGTTAGTTTATGCTGTCGAAGCATCTGATTTAGCTAAAATCGCTCTCGAAGTCATCGAAGAAAACGAACTCACATCGGTGGTCAAGGTGATCCGATCCAAAATAGAAGATTTTGTCCTGCCTGCTGCGCTGGGTAAAGTGGATATCATAGTTTCCGAATGGATGGGCTTCTACTTGCTCCACGAAGGCATGTTAGATTCGGTAATATATGCTAGAGATACCTTCCTCAAGGAAGGTGGGATTATGTTCCCTCAAGAAGCCACAATTATTATTGCTCCTTGTTCAGTCCCGAGTCTCTATAAGTATTATGAGAGTGTCGATGGAATTAAAATGAACAAATTCGCAAAAAGGTTGCGCACCCAAAAATCCTCAAAACCAGAAATATGTTGCCTAAGGAAAGAGGATCTTCTGGCGGAGGGAACAGTTATGCACTTCATGAATTTAGAAGAAGTCACACTTGAGGAAATTGAGGAAATCAGATTTGAGTCGTTGGTTCCTATAGAATATCCAGGACGTTTTGAAGGTTTTTGCATTTGGTTCGAGGTTCTGTTTCCAGCCGAAGCTAGGCAAGATTCTGTTATTTTGTCCACCGAGCCACACTCGCCCGAGACACATTGGAAGCAGTGTGTTGTTGTGCTTCCAGAAGAGGCTTGTGTCGATGTTGAGAAGGGTGAACCTGTGAGTTTTTTTATCTCGATGAAACGCACTACAGACAATGCACGCAGATATAATTTGGAAGTAGAAGTCAAGGACTCGGAAAAAGTAGATCATCCGATGCCATGCGGTTGCCATATGACGAAGTGTATTCTTATGAAGGCGCATTTTAATAGAGTAATGTCGGGCGATATGGTTGTTGACGGAGATGAAGATGTACACCTGGACAATATTGCAGAAAAACGAGTGGAGTGATCTGGGTTTCGTTTATTTATATAGTTTGGGAAATTTTGTATGTACATATATAATAGTGCACGTTTGTTTTCTATATAAGTAAATAAAACAACAAAAAAACAATCGAATAAGTAGAACATATTTAAAAATGATGATTTCGTGGTCTCAACTGAGTTCAGGAAGTTTACAAAGCCTGTGGAATTAAACATCGACACATCTCAAGCTCTTCCATCATGAATCCTTGACCTTAAAAATGAATTTGAGCTACAAGCTAGGTTTGATTTTAAAGATAAACATTGAAGATTTTATTTATTTTTTGTTTGATTTGTGTATATTAACTATATAGTGTAAATTCATAAACCTTAGTGTCCTTACTGGACACAGCAAGCTAAGGAAACACCTCAGCATCTTTGGTATAGTCTGTAGTGAGTGGTCCGACATGCAGAGGTAGGATCGGCCAAGCGCTAAGGTGATTTTTGATAATCAAATTTATTACTATTGCTCCACATAAGGTGATTATCAAATTGACTATCGCTTTTTTGCCACCATTTGCTTCTGACAGCTATTTAGGTATCGTTTTCAAAGAGTTTGTTTCATTTCGGTTACAACTCCTTCAAAATTTAAAAGTTTTGTACAGTGTTTAAAAAAAAAAAAAAAAATTTAAAAAAATGGAAATTTTCTATGCTGCCTGGAGAAAAATGAAGAAAATGGTTAAAAAAAAAAAGTTCGATTGCTCAGAGTTCATTTACAATAACCGAAATGACAATTCGCTTGTGTTGAGAATTGTAACGACTATCAAAACAGCGACAGTCAACTATCACCTTAGCCGATTCTACCTGATTCTGCATTATTAGTGACTCAAGACCACATATAAGGCAAAAGTGATGCACTTGTGCATATCATCGTGAGTGAAAGATGGACGTTTTTGTATTTTACGTTAATAGTTTCTCCTTTAATCAAAGCTTGTTGTTAGCTCTTGATCTGTAATCAAAACCATTTTTCCTTAAAAATCATGGGATTTAGGTGGTCGTTTTTGATTTAACATTTTATTAATATGTACGTAATTAGACGATTAACACCCACCTAATAACATGGCATCACTCCCACAGACAAAGATATTAAATCATTTTTATATTATTTCAAATTTTTAAAAAAGTAAGTATACGCCCTACTGTACCATTTGTTATAAAAAAAAAAAGAAACTGGCGAACAAAAGTGAATGAATTTTTTAAAGAACGTACAAACTAGGGATAAATGAAAACAAGGAGCGTCATAACTCAAAATTCAATGGTTTTGATTTTTGTATGAAAAATCTTATATAAAAATATTTTTTGCTTTAATTTTGTAAAACATTATTTGATTCTTGCACTACTGTTTTTTTTGTTGTTGTTCATAGCCTTTTCACGAAAACGAAATTTTCAATCGCATTTATCTCCAAACAGCAAATTTTGAACTACATTATGAGAGTCTTTTTTTATAGTGAGCGATATGTAAATATTTTTGTCTTTGCACCTTAAACAAACATTTTACCTTTCCTAAAATTAAAAGTGCATTGTCTTGATCATCAATTGGCGTTACACATCATTGAACACAATTTTGTTTAACGCAGTTTTATTCCTCATCAATTACACGCATGGTAGAACAGCTAGTAGCATGATTTAGTAGAACAAATCCAACGTTTGGCTTTGGATACCTACGAAAAATTTAAATTCTAAAATGAGAGAACGCAAAAGATGTACCTAATTTATTTTTGAATCTGAGGCGAATAGCTCCTCCCGCTCTGAAACATCACATTCATGAGTTTCCACTTTTCATGCAACCACGCTCTGCAGAACAGAAATTAATAATAGAAATTATTAGGTACAATAATTCTACTTTCTACACTCATGATCATTTTTTATGAACAGGAGAATTTGTAAACATCTGAATAGATACAAAGTAATAAAAAAATTAGTCAAGCAGAGACATTTTAAGTAATTTTGCTTTGACAATCAGCTCATCACAATGATGAGGGTTCAAAACAGTTCGTTAATCACTTTTGTCATTGCTTAAAATATAAAATTATGAATAATTAAAAAAATCAAAGAGAATTAAATTCAACAACAACAAAAAAAAAAATTAAATTATATTCTCTCTCTCTCGCATTCTCTCGAACATCTTGATCAGCATGACAAAGTGCGTGACTCAGTGTCTACGAAATTCTTTGTAGCAAAAAAAAAATATATGTATTTAAATCAATTCATCAAAAAAATAAAAAAAAATTGCTAAAGAAATTACTACCAAGAGTGTTGCCGCAGACAAATTTTAGTAAAATAAACGGCTGGGTCTCATTATATACTTATGTACTATAACCTTGTGGCTGACTATACAGGGTGTCCGCGGTCGGCAATGCAGACAAAAATCATGGGTTGCTGAGGTCTTTTAAGTCAAAAAACTTACGGGGTAATTTTCTTGTTTTAGCTTCCTTTTCGACTTATAACGGTTTTTATGATTTTTGGTATCGTTTCTTTAAGTGGCTCTTACTTTGCCGAAGTGCAAATTCTTGATATTTTTTTTTTTAAGAATAGTTAGGACTTTTTACCCACCCTAAACTTTTCTATGCGGGTAATGGTGTTCCCGCAATTTGTTCTAAAACCCATTTGTTGGTATTTTTAGGTTGTTTTTTGTTTTTACTTTGGTAGACATTATTTTTTTCACAAAAACACGAAATTAAGTTCCATTTTTGTTTCTTTAAGCCTAGTACGCAGATCGGGAAAAATTTTTCTGTTCATACAAAATTTTTCCCAGGACAAATTTTGTCTTCAGTTTTTTTCCAGGCAGTACGTAGTTCACGCGCAAATTTGTGACGTTTGTACCCGCTGTAGGGTGAAGTGTCCACTTAATAATGTTCGAAGTGTTTTTTTGTGGGAAAAATTTTGACAGGTCATTAATTTTGCACGATAAACACGTTTAGTTATTATTTATCGATAATTTCACAAAAAGAAAAAAAGAAGAAAAACATCAATTTTGCGAGGTTTGTACAACGTTAGTGTAGATATTAGAATTGTAGAGATAACATTTGTCTTTTGCCGATTTGCGTACTAGACTTTATTTATTTGCTAAAAAAATGTAAATTTTTTAAGAAAACAAATTGGGCTTTTAAAATAAAAAAAAAATGAAACATAACGGATTTTTGTGGAAAAAATAATACCAAAGCGGGAAAGTCGTTATACGCATGGAAAAAATCGTAGGGCGGGTAAAAAGTGCTTAATGTTCTTGTATAAATACAGAAAAAAAATAAGAATCGGTTGCAGTTGAAAAAGTTAGAAGCACTTAAAAAAACGAGATTAACAAAAACGTAAAAACCGTTATAAGTCGAAAAGGAAGCGAAAACGAGAAAATTACCTCTTAGAGCCCCATTCACAAGAGAGCGACCAACGAATGACGAATTAATGAATAAATGGGATTTTAAAACATTTAATATGCAATAATTTTTTTTTTATGGGAGGGGGTCTATTATCTCCCGTACGAGAAAGACATGACAAAAATACTAATTTAATAATTTTGTTAGGCGATAAGAAAGTCAAAAATAAATTAAAAAAAAACATTTTTGATAAAAGTTCTCGCGCGAGAAAAATTCTCGTCTCGGAATATTTTTTTTTTAAAAATAAAACAAAGATTATTTTAATAACCTAAACAAAATTGTAAGTCGTTTTCGAGAAAAATAAGATTTTACTTAACACAGTTTTTAAACATGAAAGGAATACACAAAAATATCAAAATCAGTTCAACCATTTCGAGAAAATCGTAACAGTTTTTCGGGAATTTTTTTTTGCTTTTTTTTTTCTTAAAAAGTAGGTAGCCTTACAATAAGCTCAAACTTGACATGAAATTTTAGATTTTTTAGTAGGACTAAAAATGTAATGTCTGATGTTTGATGCATTTCTTAACAAATAAATGCCAGTTAAAGGGATGCATGTGAATATATTAACAACTGTGTGGTAACTCTGAACAAAAAAATCATTTTTTTAAAGAGAACAACGCAAAAAATGGGAAGAGAAATGAAAATAAAAACAAAAATAATAATTAATGGTACATACATATGTACCTACATATCTGTTACTCTATACAACAGAGAGATTAAGCACGCCCAAGCACAAATGACTTTCGTGTTTTAATTTTTAGTTCTCTGTTTGATATATTTTTTCCAATGCAGCTTTATATATTATATATATATTTTTTGTCTTATAGATCTTGTTCTCTAGATACCTACTCATATCTATTCCATGATATGAATATGATAGAGAAATAGAGACTATTATTTTTTTTGAAGTTCAGATGCGCATGTGCGTCTTTTTTTATGATATCTGAAAGTACCGAACTCTCAATCAGTGTTGACATTTTTATTCAGAAGTGAGTAAGTATACTAAATGCTTTTTTAATTAAACTAAAAAGGAAAATCAAGGCATATTACCGATAAAGCAGGCAGCTAACTCAAAGTAAAATTTTTTTATTAAATACAAAAAAAAAAATAGCCAAATGCATAAATATATCTATATAAATACTTATTTATATGCACACAAAAACCCATTTATTAGATATCAACACAAGACAAAAAAATGCGAAAGAGATTTTTAATATTCTTTTTTTAATTTTTAAAAACAAATTTAAAAAATTAACAACTTTGCGATGTAATCAAAACTTTGGCCCATTAGGGAAAGTTAGAATTTCACAATTGATTATGCTCTTTGGACTTGTGGACTTACCAAAGACCCTTTGCAAAGTTGTTCTTGTTACCTATTATTTATTTTCTTTTTTTTTTAAACAATAACTTCGTGGAATAGAACCTATAGCTGAATATTGCAATGATTTTAATTGTATATCTTTGAAGAAGGAGCAGATACCTATCACTCTTTCACAGCTCTTCCTAGAAAAAGATCCATGCTCAAACTCGAATTTCAAAAAACATACAAATAGAACTGGGAGGGATTCGTGCGGTTGTTCGTCTTTTCTAAATTCAGAACTCGTTTGGAGCTCACTATAGAGTCCCTGAAAAACAAAACTCCCTCAGCAGGGACAACCCAAAAAAAGATTCTTCTTCTACTTACACAAAAAAAAAAAAAAAACAAGAAAAGAAAGGAAAGGAAAAGCTAAAATAGGAAGTTAGTAGTACAAAAGGGCGAGAAAAAAACTAACCAACTTCTTCCAGCTAGCAGTTTGTTGATAAGCTGATGCTCTCTGAACTAGTTCATGACTTCCGCTTTAAACAGCCCGACACAGGGGCCGCTAGTTGCAGCAGTTTTATTAATTTAAGACATAGCAAACTCGTTGAGATCTGGTGTAACTTTGAGGGGTCACTTTAACCTTTTGGTATAACTTACAGATCTCATTACTGGCTATGGCATCTCTCTTGATTTTAACCCAGTGGCCAACGGATATTCCCCTCAGGGACCGTTGTTGGTCTGAAAATAGGGTCACAAAACTCTGATCATGTATCTGTCTTCGGATCGGTCTAAGACAGATCTTCTCAGATAACCGACACCCTTAGATAGGTCAATAAAACTCCCGAATTATTTTTTCTTTTTCAAGCGGAAGTGTTTGCAGTTTGTGAGGCCACATGAGCAGAATGGGTATTACAATATCTGACTTATGCAGAGGGTGTTATGACGAAGAGGCGGAAGAGGGCCCCAGCTTAGCAAGAACCAGAAAGAACAGGGCAACATCTCGTGTTTGCCACTGAAAAACATCCTAAAATTCATCCAGAATTCAAGATAGTTCAGGGGTACCCCATACCTAACCCCCAAGCTCCACTAACTTCTTTCCTCACCCGTCCTTATTCCTACCCTACCCATATCCTGGGGAGCACAAGGATCCACTGAGATCCGAGTGGGGTGATGCGGCTTATTGTATCATCACCCCTTCAAACCTAACCTAACCTATCTCTCTATTTCTTTGATCGCATGCTTCGCGCTTAAAACAAAAATGGCATAAATGTCGGTTTAGTCACAGCCAATCATCTTTTACCGATGACTATTTTAACTGGTAAATCATCGAATGCGCTTGTTTGCCAATTCAATCAAAGAATAATTTTGGTTGTTAATCATCAAAATAGAACATTTTGATTGATAGCGCACTTTAAATAGGACTTACTAAAATCATAGTAGGTAGTACCTAGTACATACTCAACCCACTATGAATAATTTGATCCGAACGGCCAACGAACTTCATAATTTTTCACAGAAAAATTACAAATTCGAAAGCAGAAACAATTTAAAAATGTATTTCTTTTTAAAATTGACAGAGTGGCAACATTTTCTTTATTCTCTCATCGCATATATTTCAGTAGAATTTATATATCTATCTATACCCAGTAGTACACATCATAACAACCCGACTCAAACTACCCCAACAATTCGATCAAGTAAAATTAAACTTATTCAGTCTATCGCTGATCGCTCGATGCTGTAAAAGCATATATTTTAATTTAGGAATAAAATAAACTCTCTCATTCGAATTCTTTAAGATTTAACAAAAAAAAACGGAAACGGAAAAGAAAGAAAAATATTCTCCCGACTAAAAAATACATATCGAAACTATAAATACATTTTGGAAAATTTTAAATATATTCGTTTTATTTGTTTATTATTTTTCGTTATTCTAAGCATATATTTATATTTTACTTAAATAAAAAAAAAAAAAACAAAAATAAATTGTAAATCATCGTTGGTGTGTTTCTTTAATTAAAATTTTTAATTTATTTTGCTTGCCTCTTGCAAGCTTTAATTTGTATCTATTTTATTAGTGTATATTGTTTGTAAGAAATACGAAAACGGAAGTTAAAATTTTGAAAAAAAAATCTAAAATCGAAAAACGCATCTTAAAAAAAAAACAGCCGTCACACTCACTCTTTAAAGTTAATTTTATATTTAAATTCATTTTTCATTCGTTTGAATGTGGATCCGCGAACAATTTCTCGTCGGTCGTTCTTAACATTATAAATCAGAATCTAGACACCTATTTTCGGTTACATAAATAAAAATAAAACAAAAAAAAAATACAGTGTGCTGCCAAACACGAGAAAAAAAGTATAATTCATGAGCTTATACACAAACGACCATTAAATAAAAAATAAATTAATTGATAAGTACATAATATAAATTTATGTCTCACAATATCTTGTAGATACTCATGCGAAAAAAATTAATTCGGGTGCTTGTAAAAACATAAATATTTTGAAAATTAATAATTTTTCTGTTTTGTGACGCATCAACAATAATATTTAATTTAGTGAACATTTTTTTAAAATTAAAATGAATAACAAAGAATAAAATACCTACTTATTTCAAATATAGAAAAAAATGAAATAAAAAAAAAAAAAAACGACTTTAGACGAAACGACAAATTACTCAATCGCGTCACCGCAGAAGCCTTTTAAGGAATTGTGCAACGCAAGAGTTCTAAAAAATTGGAACAAGAAAATCAGTTTTTTTAATACATAGATTTTGAACGGAATCAACACGAAAAAGGTATATCTATTCTATATCTAACATTTTCATTTTATGATACATAACCCAGCTATTTTAGGTGTTTTTTTTTTTTAGTTCTGTTAAGGTCAAACCAAATTATTCAAAAAGTACTATAGACAAATAAAAAACCAAGATATTTAATTTACGTGTGAGTACATCTAGATTTATTTAATATAGACTAGATATAGTACTAGGAGTATCTTGGACATAAAGGAAAAATAATTTGGAGTAGAACCAAACTCATCTGTTTATGATATCATTCTTAATTGTTTTTTGTTTGTCTTTTTTGTTGTTGTTATTTTAAGTGATATTTTGGTAGTTTCAGCGATGATGGAAAGTTAAACGTACTTTTCTTTAGTTTTTCGAAGGTCAGAAAATTTAGCCTTGTAAGGAAATCAAATTCAACTCTTGGAAAATTTCAAATATTAGAAGATTCTCATTGTTTGCAAATACAGTTCTCAACTCAAGGTTTTTTTTTGGCAATTTATTATTCTGATTTTATTTCTTATTTCTGACGGTCAGTTTTTTTTGGTGCGTTTATTGTTTCTAATCTCGCAAATTTTACTTTGCATTTTAGACTAATATTTCAATATTAAATAAGAAAAATTTAAACATAATGTTGCAATTCATTTTATTATTAACTATTTATTATTAATTATTTAAGTCTTTAATTGGCCTGGTACTAAAACATTACCTTTTTTTTACATATGTATAAACCTCTGCAAAATATTTTAAATTTGTATTTTTCAAGACTTAAAGAATATTATAAATAGATAAACAAATAAGAGTTTTCTCTTATTCTTGTATGTTTTCAATAATTGTTTGTTTTCAATAATTGTTTTAATAATAATTTAATTAAAAAAAAAATAAAGGTCTGAAGAATGGTATAAACACACCCAAAACGTCACAATTAACTTTATTAAAAAGTAATAAAAACTGATCTATAGCCCACTAGAGGTTTATACATATTTAAAAGAAAAGATCACGAAATAAGGATATAATTTATTTTACATAGTTCTTCGACGTACATAATGATTTATTATTGTTTAATTATGACATTAGTACCCGTGCAAACTCACAAATACAATGTGTCAATACAAATAGAAGAGGCTGATCAAAAGCAGGGTTGCCACTTTTCGGCAAACTTTCCGCAGTAGATTCACAAAAAAAAATGCAGTAGATTGAAATTTTTTGCAGTCGATTTGTTTTATTATTATTTTTTTTTTTTCAAAAAACAAGGAAGATTAAAATTAAAAAAAAAAAATATTAAAGGTAATTAAAAAAAAATAATTAACATATTTTTCATCAAAAATAAAAAGTGTTGTTAAAAATACATACCTATTGTTAAATATCAGGCTATAAGTTATATCAAACAAAAAGAAAAGGTGTCGTATTAATTAGATATAACTATTTTTAAATTTTAAATTTCCCATCGCTACTAAGTCTTTCATGACTTTGGCCTTTACCAACACTGTGCATCCTTAATGCAAATACAAATGTTAACCTTTTTGTGCAGATTTTATTAAAAACTTGCCCATATTACCACAATTACCACAAAAAAAACGTAAATTAACAAAACCAAGATTTCCAAAAACATAGAAAACATAGAGCGACAAATTCAAAATTGTCACAAATAATTCACGACTAATTATAGGCAAATTAAAGAGCAGTAAAACATTTACAATAAGAAGTTTTTATACGTTTTTCAGATGTTGCTTCGCTAAGTTGACACGAAGTTAGCAAAGCAGCAAAAAAACATAAAACACATTGCACGATTAAAATTGTCACAACTAATTCAGAACTGCTGAACGGCTAATTATTAAGCAATTATTCGCTATACGACGTTTTTACTCCTTTTTGAGATAACGTCGAACGACAAATTAGAAAATATTCACGACTAATTAACGGCTAACTAAATTTTTTTCGAAAGGTGAATGTTGTTTCGCTAAGTTGACACTCATCGTATTGCTTAATATTTAAAGTCAAAACCATGATTTTGTTTTTCGTCCAACGAATATGTCATTTCCCTAACCAGTGTTTTTATTAAAAAAGTGTGGTTAAAAAATTAAAAAAAGTTTACTCCTCTGTGGTTTTTCAAAGTACCTTCATATCAAATTATATATAATTTTGAATTTTCTATAATAACTTCGATTTAATTCCCATAAAACACCTTTCGGACAGTCATTCCCCTGACGTCTTTTTTGTGTCATTCCCCTGACTTCACTCTATTGATGGAATTAGACATACACTTCGCTTCAACTGAATAAGCACAAAAATTTTCGTTTTTTCGTTTTCCATTTTTTTCAAAACTTGTGCGTTAATGCATCATCTGATGATATTTATTGTTGGCTGTGATGTCGTGTCAAAAAACATTCTTCTTTTCTCAAATCGTGAAAGTAATAGTTTAAGCCATAATGGCCATCAAAATTAAACTTTTTCTTATCCGTAAAAAACCACGTGAAGCCGTTCATTTTTCCCAAATCATATGGAGTCTAGAAAATTCTATACGCATGTATTTCCGTTGCTCGTTTAGAAGTGGTTTCTTTTGGAATTTTAATTGTTTTAGATGATTTGCACTATTAATAACTAAGGACTGTTGAAACACTTGCACGTACACCACTTTTTGTTTTATTTTTGTCACATCTTAAAATTGCTCTTCGATCAACTGCTGTGGTTGCCATTTTGTACCTTCTTTCATGTTTTTTCCGTACGCATCTTTATTTCTTAAGTGGCTATAGCACGCCCGGTTAGTCCTTGTTCTCTTAGGGCCACTTGCAGAGATTTTTTTTTTTTGACAGCAGTAACTCCTGATTTATAAATAATTAAAGCTGACTGATTTGAGTTTAAAAAGTTATCTTCTCCTCGTTCTCTGGATAAATATTTAAACTCTGAATTTTGAGTTTTGTGCTTGTTGTGTTGGTGATTCTGAAAAAATATTCTTATCCACTTGTTTTTTTTTTCGTTCGTGCAATTAAAAAACGAAAAGTTTTTATTTGTTTATTTAAACTGGGATATCCTCAGTTTTATATATTTAGCCGTTTGTTCTGTGCAAGTGGCCCTTAAAACGATTTTAGCTTTTTCAACACTGTTTAGAGATTAAATTTTACTTAAAACTGTTGTGTCAAAAACCTCAGAAAATCTACATTTTTCCATATAGAACGCTTTGCAAGAGTACTAGAGAAAATATAGCTTTACTTTTTGAATTATTCTTTCTAAATTCGTTTATTAGCATTGTAAGCCAACTGTAAGAATCATCAGATGATACAGTAAAGCCCAAAATTTTTAAAAAATCGACAACGTAGCCTAGGAAATTGTTGCGCAGTGTATAAGAAATAGGTTATATACAGCCCTATTATCGTATCCGTTCGAAGAAATGTAGGTACGATCGGAGAATACTTCCGGTCGAACGATTTTTTGTGTTCATGGTATACGAATACTATCGTATGGTTACGGGAAATTTTCCACTTCTAATTTTCTGTCGGGGAAATCGGAAAGCAAACATCTTCACACATCGCATGAATTCGTGATGCACTGCTACCATTTTGACATTACATCGACATAACGCACGAATTTGACATTTTCAACGCACATTAAATTTTCTTTCTTAGATCTGTCCGATTGGCCTATCGGAACGGCTTCAATTATACAAAATTCGTAACATTTCGTAGAAATCGGAGAAAATTTCGTTCCGATCGGGTACGATGATAAAGCTGATAGCAAAAAAAGTTGTTTTCAGCGAGGATTCATTTTTGAATGTAAAATATTAATATTTTGAAATATTGACCCAAATACAAGATATTTTTTTGATTTAAGTATCCCCTGCCAATTAGTACGGGTAGCTAATCAAAAATCTAACTACACAGAAGCTTTTTTCGAGTAAACGAACTACTTAATTCAATTATACATATTTAAAAAATACACATGTACCTTAAATACATGCACTAATTAAAACATGAAATCTATAATTGTTACGACAACTCAATAAAATGATGAAACACAAATTTAACAAACGGATATGAGTGTACATACTCTATCTTCTTCAAAAATTGTATCTTTAATGGAAATCTACATCAATTCTGTGTATAAAATCAGCGAACATCGCAAATAAGATATTTTTACTCATCTTAGGCGGACTTATTGCATTTTTATTAAAAGTTCAAATATACATATATATGACACATAAGTAGATATCTATATATATAATCCAAATAGAGATGAATCAATTGAATTTCAAACCAAATGGCAAGATACAACACTTCAAGTTGGACAAGTATTGTGTATCTTTTTATCTTCTCGTTATTTTACTTGAGCAACAGCAATAACAACTGAACTCAACCGACAACCGGCAGGCAGAACCCCAAAGTGCGGAAAATATCACTTCTAGTTTAAATGTGTGTAGGTGTGCATTGTTTGTATGACATCATCGTATTTTAAGTACAGAAACCGCACAATATTTCTAACCGACAATCACCTATAACAGAGAGAAATACACAGACACAAAGTGTTAAGTGAATTTATTTATATTTTAAAAATATTTTTATCTAAACAAAACATTTACCACCTGTTTGAAAGAGATTGCAATAATCTGCAATCATTATGTTTTTTTTTTAACAACAATTCATACTTTATATCTTTTTTTGTTTTAAATTTTTATTTAGGAAATAATTGACTTAAAATTGTATTCCATAGTAAATTATGTGCGGGAGTTAATGAATTTTAAAGAAAATAACAAATCATGGAATAAATTTATTATAAAAAAAATTAAGAATTTTGTCACCAAATTTGGTACCGGTCATGATTTGAATGCGTAATTTAATTGAAAGAAAATTAACTCATAGAATTTGAATACCTACCTTTAGATAATAAATTGTATTCTAATTTGCTGATAGGCGTTATATACTACCTATAGGTAGATTTTATACACTCTGAATCGCATGATTTATATTTACATTAAGTTTGTTCTTAAAAAAAAAAATTTAAGTGCCGAGACTCACGGTTAAGATATGAAAACTTCTATGTTCGTTAAACTTATTTTACGTAAAGGCGACGTTTTGAATTTACTGATGTCTGCACATAAAAATTGGTAATGTCGCCTCGTAAAATTTTTACTAATAAGAATAACCTTTCCTGATCCTATTTTAATGAAAAATTACTTGGTTGATTTTTTAAAAGATCTCGTTAATAACTCGACGGATTTTGTTTAAATGTTGGAATGCGGAACTTCTAAGTTAATTTTTATATGAGTTTGGATTAAGCACATAGGTACCTTTTCGTGAAACTTATAAAAATTCAAATAAAGCTTTTAAAAATAAAATATAGAAACAGTGGGATCTTAATTTACACTTATTTATTTATTATTATTATTTATTTATTTAGCTTATTGCAGGCAAGAACTTATACAATAAAAAAATATATAGTTTACACAATATAATTAAAAAATTAACTAAAGAACTTAAGTAATTAGAAAAGAAAAGAGGAGAAAAAAAGACAAAACTAACTTGTTATGGGGGGAGGAGTTGTACAGAATTTTTCTAAAGGGGGAGGGAATAAGTGAAAAATCAAAGATATCCTGGACTGTGTTGGCTCACTGATCTCTATAATACACTGGATAGCGCATCCATACAAGAAAGTTGATGCCATTTGAGAATTGTTATAATATTGAGTTGCCTATTTTTTTGTATAACGGTATAACTGTATAACATAATGAAATGCAAAATTTTTTACAAAATTGCAACTAAAATATTTTAAATTCACTTTTACAATTATTTTAAATTACAAAAAATCAAATTTACAAACAAGTGATGGTTCTTTTGCTTTTTTTTCTTAGAAATTCCACTTTGGTTTTTGTCCCTCTTCGGTTGTAGTAGAATTTTTGAGATCTCAGCAACTTAAACTGGCCTTCTCAGCCTCACTGAACATACCTAAAGTGTTGAGTTGCCTACGTACTTGTCATCTTCAATTGGAAGTAGAAAAACTGTTATACTTTGTAGGGAATCCACTATCCAGTGTATAATCAGTGTGTTGGCTGAACGTAGCATTCTACCCATTGGGTTGAAAAGGCCGTAGCTGGTGCGGTGGGTGGGGAGGCGGAAGAAAGGCACAGATGTTAAGTTTCTTGGATTAGTATTAATGTTTATCAATTCAAGCAATGCAGGAGAATCAATGACACCAGTGATAAGTTGGAGGATAAATAATATGTCAGCGACACGACGACGTTGAGCAAGAGTTCTCAATCCAATTATTTCTAAACGGTGTTCATAAGGTGGTAAAACATAGGGATCAGACCAAGACAAATAGCGCAACGCAAAATCGAAGAAATCTTCGCTGCACAGCTTCAATTCGAAGAGATTGAGTTAGTTGAAAGGGTGACCAAACCTGACTAGCATATTCAAGGATAGGGCGGACGTTTAGAGCCAAATTTCATATACGTCCAATACGACTTCGTGCATAAGTTAGTCGTTTACATTTCCCTTACATTGTATTGGTTCGAACTTCCAGGCTGGACTGGCACCTGGCAGGCAGTTTTTTTTTTATAATGTAACAAATTTCCTGGTATCCAAGAAGATCTCTCCCAACCAAATATGAATGTTATGTTTCTTATCGAAAAGTTCTTTGGGAATTGATTTCTGTTCTTTATTACAACTTCTAATTTAAGAAAGAGATACAAAATGCAATGTGATTGGTTTTTACTTTTAATGTCGACTGGACGTTGAATAGCTGAAATTCAAATTTTTGCTGTAGTCTTCTGCGCGACCTCTGGGTTGTCAAAGTTAAGTCGCCAGAGTTCCTTTATTCTTTTTGTGCGATGAATCATTTTCGAGATTTTAATTGTTAAACATTTTTCAAAATGACTGCCTGGGCACATAGATTTCTGCCACTCCAAATTGTATTTTATTTAATATGCAAGGTAAACGGTATGTAAAATGGACATACATATGTATATTAAATACACCTACATATGTAGACACATTTAAATAAAGAACAGGTATTAGAGAAAAATTGCTTCTTTAAAAATTGATATAATTCAAGTGACACGAAGTGTTACTCTGTTTTAATTAAATAAAATATCTTAAGAACTTCCGTTCATGCTATTGTGTCCTATGGATATCTTTGAAATCTCAATCTCCGTTTCTTGACAATTAAATTGAGTGCTGACTCGCTGACTGTGCTGACCATAAGTGATTTATTTTTCTTTCTTATTTCTCTTTATTTTTGCCTGCGTACTTTTAAGACCGAAAAGTACACTCAACCATTTGGTTTTTAAAATTAAAAAAAAAAAATTAAAATATTTTTCTTTCTCCTTTTATGTAGATAAAGACGTATTATGTACATATTTAAGGTAAATTTTATGTATATAAAAGTCTGTACGAGTATATGTTTTTGTTTTATAATTAGTCGGTTTACCCATAAACAAACAAGATATGGATTTAAATGTGTTTAAACAATTTTGGCAAGAAAATTATTTTTTGTTTATATTCACATGGCCTTTTGTTTATTGACGATTGAAACGAAGAGATAGGGGAAAATTGAAGAGTTTTTTTTTGTTGTACAGTGGAGCGTAAAAGTATTAAACTAAAATTTTTCAAATTAACTAAAATTAAATGAAGCCTACAAATGTACATATGTACCTATATAGAGAATGTTTTAAAATATAGAACTAAGGATTAAGATAGTTAAAAAACCAAAAATATACACCTATTGTTAGTCAAAAAATTAAAGGATCAGAAATTAAAAAAAAAAATATTTAGTGATTTTTGAAAGGCTTTTCATTCATTCATAAATAGTGTCTAAAGGGCATCTCACGCCTTTAATTTCTTATAAAACTTTGTACATTCAGGAAGGGAAAACGCTTCAACTGATTGTTTTAAAAATTTACAGGATTTTTTGGTGTAGGTAGGTATATTAGAAGTGAACTAATTTTATCTTGTAAGTGAAAGCTCTATTTAGACTAAAAATATTAAAATGAAATATCGATGAATAAAGGATGAAATAAATAATAAATTAATATAACAGAGTAAACTTGACACTAACGGCCAATTGCTTCACAGAGTTCTAAAATCAATTTAAAACTCGATCCGATATAGCCGTTAACGGCTATATTATTGACTTTCTTCAAAGCTAGTTTTACTGAAAAAACTAGTTCTATTGGAGTTTCGAGTTTTTATGTTCTCAAAAAAAAATTACTGATTTGATTTCGATGTCAAACTATGTATGAATATTTTGAATTAGATGTCAAAGTAATAAAAATTATTGAACAAATTAAAACTCGAAACCTGAATAGAACTAGTTTTTGCTCAAAACTAGTTTCGAAGAAAGCCAACAATATGGCCGTTAGTTATTACTTGAACTTATTTTTAAAAACATTTAGAATTTGATCATTTCTTCACTTCTAACTCGACCTAAGATCACTTTCAAGTTTTAAGTACTTTAGGTCTCGATTTAAGGAAACGAAGTTCTAGTACCCAGTATCATGTTCTGACAGAAAATTCTGACAATCTATCAAAAAATATTTAAGTATTTGTCAGTTTTATTCTGCTGGAAACTTTTTTTCGAATATATTTCTTCTTTTTTGTTCATTAATTAAGAACAAATTCTCATTTTTGTGGTGCCAGTTTTGTTTGTATTGGTGTTGATGTTTTTATTTCGAAAAAAAATTCGAACATTGTCAAAAAAAGCACCACCCTACTGTACATTCATAGGTACTCATAATTTTTTGTTGTGTGCAGCAAGCTTTCTGGTTGTATACAGATTCGCGAAAAGGCTTTACTTTAAAATTTATCCCAAATTGATTTGAATTGCATTCCTTTTTAAAGTCGAATCAAAGTTTCTAAATATGTAAATAAGTTTTTTGAAGAAATCAAAATGTTAAACCGAGTTCTAAGTCTCTAGACTCCCGAATTTGAGGGTCCAAATTTATCGAAGTTCTATCTCAAACTGAGATCTAATTCGAAGTTCTAACACGTTAGAACTCGATAAAGAAAAAGAGTTAGAACTCAATCAAGTTCTAATTTTTCGATAAACCGAGTTTTAAGGGTTAGAACTTTGTCAAGAAATTGGCCGTTAGTGAATATAATATAATAATTTGATATAATAACGGTAATTCACGAAGTTACTGCCATTTTACTCGTAAAAATCACTACAAAAATAAGAATTTTGTTGACTATACTTTGAGAGCTCAAGGGCCCGCCGCCGCCTCCGGTCCCAGTTTTTTTTTTAGATCGCGCGAATAGCGTTGCACACCCACTTTAAATGACGATACGTTATTATAGCTTAAAAAACCAACAAAATTCAAGAATCGGCTGCAGTTTGGCAAAATTAGAACCAGTTAAAGATATAAGTCGGAAAGGAAGCGAAAACGAGAAACTTACCTCCCAAGTTTTCCGACTTAGAATGACCTCATGAACCCATGACTTTCGTCTGCATTATTGTCTGTGAGACACTCTGTATTTTATTTTATGCATTCTAATGCCTAAATTCATTCTCGACTAGATAAGTTACAAAATAATGGTCTGCCAATATATCCAAAGTTCCAGGGTTGTTTTAAAATAGGTAACTGCCAAAGAAACTCTACTTTCATAAAGCTGGCTTTTATATGTTTTAATAATTTTTTTACAAGAATTTCGCTTTATGTTCTTGGGATCTAAAAACTTTAAAGTTCCTTTTTTTTAAGAATTTAAAACAATATTTTTTTTATATATTTTCAGATATCCGTTCTTCACGAAAAACCTAGGGAAAATCTACTCATAAAAACAATAACAACTGTAGTACTCCTAGTATAATATATTTAACATTTTAAATTAAAAAAAAAAAAAACAAAAACAAAAACAAAAAAGGAAACAAAAAAACGAAAAACAACCAATTGTGATAAAAAGTAGTGTTTAAATTGATGTCATTTAAAGCATACAATCTAATCAAGTAACCCAAGTATTTAAATGAAAAAAAATATATACTCTTTTTGTACATAAAATAATATAATGAATATAACATAAATATAAGAAAACAAAAATATACACACACATAGTTATTTAAGGACTACCATGAACACTTACTCATATTAATACCAAAGAACAAGCTTAACTACACTCAAAGCACTATTTAATTAAGTATTTTTATTAAGTCGGAGTATTATATACTAAGGGAATCATTAATTTAAATTCAAAATACGAGAGAGATTAGCGAAAAAAAAAATTAAATTTTATACTATATAAATAAAAATGTCTGAAAAAGTTGAGCAACATCAACAACAACAACAACAACACATGAACACTCAACGTATTCACAAATCACCAGAATTTCAAATGTCCGGAATGATTCCTGGGGGCATAACAAGGGAAAGGAGCTTTGTGAGAACCAGCAATCACCAGGTATGTCTTTTGTACATTATATACATACTTATTAGATTATAGGCATCTTTTTATTTACTAAATATTCATTATCAAAAATAGAAACCGGTTGAGTCCCAGATGCACATATGCTGCAGTCATAAGGTCCAAAAATGACAAAGTAGCAAGTTCCAAAATGCATCGAAAAAGTCTATGATGAGCAATAACTGCGCAAACTGCGCATCAAGAATTTTTTGGCTGCTTTGATATATATTTGCCTTAAATAAATTTAGTGGTACGATTTTCTCAAAAAGTATTTGACCGATTTCGATAGATTATTTATATTATTGGAGATGTGCAGAATGTACTTGAAACACTGTCGAACACTGTGCATATTACAAAAACAAAAATAAAATTAAAAAAAAAATGTTTTTTCCTTCAATATATTCTCATACAAATTGTTTCCGAAATTGAAAGTGTCAAATTTCTGCACAGTGAGATACTAGTATTATTTTAAAAGAACAAATAAGCCTGAGATGGCAGCATAAACATTTTGTGGTGTTGATTTTTAGTGTTTTTAGATATTTTCAGTGAAAAATTGGATCAGCTTATCAGTCTATAAATGTATCTTTCGTCGAAAAATTTTAGTAGTCCGCTCATAACACATGAAAAATATTAATTTATTTATTTCTAAATTTGTTAAATGCGTTCCGAAACGTCAAACTTAAGCCGAAAACAGATGTGCAGCTTTTTCCCCATGCAGCAAATTTAGAAATAGAGATATTGTGCAGCAAAGGCTGCATGCAGAGCCTGGAATATGTCAGCTCTCAATAGAACCTGTGTAAATTTATTTTCGCTGCATTGGAAAAAGCTACACATCTGTTTTGGGCATTATGCTAGTTTGCGTTTCTGATGCGTATGTATTACTACCGCATGAAAATATTTTTTTTTTTTTTACATTTTGGAACTCTGGAACACATTCTCTGAAATATTCAGTCTTAAACATTATTTTCTCAAAAAATGATTTATTAAAAATAAAGATAAAAGGTAGAAATTTACAAGCTTTAGCTAAAATTAACATTTACTGCAATTACGAAATTCGTGTGTTACTTCTGTGGTTCGCTAATGCAAAATTGTTATCTTTTTTCATTCAAATGTTCGACGCGGCTTCGCACGGTGGCACAAATCCGAGATCTAATTTTCAATGACTCATCCGCAAAAATCCGGTTGAATTTGAGAATTTGGTTATGTTGATTTTAGAAGATTCGATTGCGGCTTATTGGCATAGACCCACGACTTCATAAGAAAAAGTCTAACGGAGATTTTGGTGGCGTTTCATGTGTGACACGTAGCACCATAGTGTGGCACTCGTGAAATGGCAGCCTAACTTGGTGGTAGCACACATAAGTTGTTGTTATTCATTCAAAAATGTTCAATGTAATTGATGTTTACTTCGCAGCCTGCACTGCATGTATGTTTATCAAATACAAAAACCCCTTGTTAGTTGGTTATCATTGATCTGTTCTTGTGAACACCAAGGTATCGACTGGTTCGAGTGTTCTGCTGCTTACTTTCACGGACAGCGGCGATATTTTCGGCTGAGCTGGGCGTTCCTTTGACGTGCGGGTGTCACTAATCGTTAGAGAGTCGACTTTGAAAAGGGCCACCACACCACGTCTACCGTAAAATGGTTACGTAGCGAACACACATTTTTATAAAAACGTTGTATTATTTGGATCTGCAGCACAATAAAACGAAAAATGTAAAAAAACGAAAAATCACTGTTTTTCATAGTTATTTTTAAGTGGATAAAAAAATTTTATAAAATGTAAAAATGTTTTTTTTTATACTTTACCATGTTTTAAAGATTTTTGCTACGTTTCATTTTTATTCATCAAAAATTATAATTTTGCGGATTTTTTTTTACTAAAAAATAAAAATCTACCTGTATTTTTTAATGGAAATTTCAAGTGCTCGGTGGCACGTGTTTTCGTTAATTGATTTCAATGAAATTTTGCACAGAATTTTTTTAATTCAGCCTTATCACTTTTAAGAAAGGGGGACGAAAGAAATTCGAACATTTCCAAGATATGCACCACCCTAATGTGCATACATATTTACATACATACAATCATAATGAATATGTTTTTGTATTTTTACAGAACATCAATAAAAGACGGAGTCTCGCCTTCAATGTACAAACCGGCATGCAACCGAATCAAATTAGGACAAAGCCTGCCATGGACATTTACAGACCTCCAAGTAAGAAAATAGTTTTCTTTTCACCTCAAAAACTCTGTTATTCACATCTATGTAACTAGGTATAATCACTTCTTGACTAATTTTGGTGTTTTGTTTCTATTTATTTTTTCCATGTGCTATCTACCACCCGCCTACTGTGATATTGTGCACGGTTTTTTCGAAAAAAAAAACAACATCTTTATATTATAAATTTATATTCGCACACATTTTAAAACATCCTTCATCACTATTCTTACTGCACTTTTGAATGTCACGCAACAACATCATCATAAAAATGTCTTTACTTTTTATACACAAAACACAAACAATCAAAAACAAAAATTGTGATTAATTGATGTTTTTGTGTTTACTTTTATTTGTTTTTCTTTTATTCTTTGTTTCATAAAATCATTATAAAAAAAAATACAAAACGACACAAAATAAAACAGACATACGACTCGATGGTAATTCCTTGAATAATAACGCAAACAACAAATTAAACATTAATGCCCAGGAATTCACCATGAATCGAGCACAACAACAACAATTACAACAACAACAACAACAACAACAACAGTTACAACATCAGCCGGGTGATCTTCACAATCCTCGGTATGAAATATTCCAAGGCAAACAAATTTAATTTTTGGATTTCGATCTTTTTTTCTCTTCGCTTTTTCGGGGGCGTTTTTACTCTTTCAGAATTAAACTACAACTTACAACATTCTTCCAGTTCATCGATGATCTTCCCAGCTCAGGGGGGTGGTGGTAATCTTTTGGCTCAACAAAAGTCTAATGCTAGTATCCACCAGCAAATGCAGATGGCAGCAGCTGCAGCCGTCATGGCTGGACGACGACATGCTGGATTATCTGTCGGCAGTATGCCCAGTAAGGGTGTCCATCCGGGCCAGAGAACCATCTTAGTTACACATCCCATGCAGCTGAACAACATGGGTGGGATGTCTGTGCCACTGCCATCGTCACAGCACCCATTGGTTAATTCGCCTTCAAGCGGAAATATATTTCATGTAAGTGCGATTGATTTGTTTTCTTATAATTTCATTCGATACATTAACAGCTTTGAATTTCCACCCCTACAGACCACAGGAGGTTCTCAGCGTGTCAAGTTTGCAGCCGAACCACAAAAAATGCACAACAATAGCGGTCAGATGAAACCGAACGGACAATATTTTAATAATAACAATAACTCTCACATCAACGGTGATGCCTATGCCCACTTGTTGAGCTCGAATCCGTTGCAGCGCTCCAAGTCACTGTCATCGGCTGATGCACTCACTCGTGGAATTGCCGGATTAGGACTCGCCTTGGGCAATGAGGTGACTGACATCGGACAATTTCCACCAGATATCCAAACTCTCATAGACACCGCCTTAGAGGATCCAAATCAATTGAATTCACGGTGCTTGATGGAGCTAACATCACACTTTATAAAACGTGCTGTTGAAGGCAGACGGTATGCACTGCCAATATCAAGACTGTGCTTGACCATCATTGCTAAGGAACAGAAGGAAACTTTTTTGGAGGCCCTTTTGAACACGTGCCGGCATTGGTATCAGGAGAGAGAAAAGGTTTGACAAACATATTTTTTAAGGGGGTTTTCAGAGACAACCATATTTAACTTGGATGAGTATTAGTTTGATAAAATATCGAAATTTTATAGCGTTCGTTTGCTACAAGATGACAGTTATTCTTCCGAAAAGAAGAGAAAATCGATTTTGGATATATACATTATTGTTATATACATATGAAAGCTAATAGAGAGTACTTTATTTTATTATATGGCGGCTAAATTGAAATCGAGCGCGAAAATGGTATTTTTGCGAATTTTATAAAAAATGTATTTAAAATGGAAAAATTTTATAAAAAAAAATGGCAACACTTACTAACAAGTGTTATACCTTTTTAGAAAGCCAAAAGTCTCTTCTTTCATTCCTGTTTGAAATCATCTTATTTCTGTTTATAGTTTTCGAAAAAATTACTTCCAACTTAAAAATGTTGAAAAACAAAAAATTGAATACTGATTTTGTTTACAATTTTATATACAAAATTCGAAGAGGTTGTTAATACAAAAGCCAATTGAGAACCTAGTATTTGAAATTGTGAAAAAAAATCAACATTCATTTTTTTGGTTTTCAACATTTTTAAGTTAGAAGTAATTTTTTCGAAAACTATAAACAGAAATAAGTTAATTTAAAAAAGGAATGAAATAAGAGACTTCTAGGTTTCAAAAAAGGTATAACACTTTTGAGAAAGTGCTGCCATTTTTTTTACAAAAAGTTTCCATTTTAAATACTTTTTTTTTATAAAATGCGCAAAAAAAACCATTTTTGTACTCCATTTCAATTGTGCGCCATCATATAATAAAATAAAGTACTCTCTATTAGCTTTCATATGACATAAGTTTCATCACTGTTGAGCAATGTTAAAAGCGGGCCCAAAAGTCCATACAAAATTGCCCATGGTCCTCTCTTTCACATTTTATAGATATCAAAGCTCTTTTAAAATGAGATGGCTGAGCAGATTCAGGCAATATATCCACTCAGAAGAATTGAACCAAGAAAACGGTAGGAATTTGATTCCTTCCCAGTCACAAGGCTAATTACTTTCAAAAAGCATATACATACATACACAGGTATTTTCAATAACACTGTGCTACAAATAAAAAAAATTGCATGAACTTTTAAAGTTACCTGGGGCCAGATTACCGCATCAGTGATTGGGCCATACTTTACTGAAATATTTTACATTGGTATTACTGCTCCATTTAAAATACATTGTAAACAGTAGTGCCAATTGAAATAATTCAGTGACCACAAGAGCTCACTGATGCGATGATTTGGCCCCTGATAGAGGTTTTATTTCTCTTTAAAGTCTAGCCGCCATATTATTCACTCGATGCATCCAGATTTAAACTTAAATCCAGATGAATTTACATTAAATTTGTATGATTTACATCCAGATTTAAGTTTTAATCTAGATGTATTGAGTGAATAATATGGCACTAGATAAATTCGATAAATTGTCATTGAAAATGTCAACAATTTCAAAAATAAAAACATAAGCAAAAAAAAACACAGAAATCTTTGCTACAATGAAAGAAACTACAAATACAGTCACCAACGAAAAAAAAAACTTAAATTTCACTTCTCCGCATAAATAAATTGTATATACAGGGTGTCCGGTAAAGAGTGGATAATCCTGACACGGCGTATAGTCCACTTTATGACTGCTCCGAAACCGGAAATAAAAGGGGGCTATCTCAAATGGTACTCAAAGTATGTGCATTTTTTCGTTCAGTGTATTTTTTTTTTGGACTTACTTTACGTTTTTGAATACCACGACTACAAATGGACGAATTCCATCGATTTTCTTTGGCAGCAATTTTCTACACTATTGGCAAAACATAATTGGTAGAAAATTTTAATAGCTCTTGGACTTTTTTTATTAAAAAAATTAAATTTGTTTTTAATTCAAAAAAAGTTATAACATATTAACAGACCATGAAATAAAAACAAAAACAACAACATTAGATAATTATTAAATTTCTATTTATTTTAATTTTCAAAGCAAATGTTCAAATTGCTTTCCACCCACTCTTATGGGGCGATGAATCTACGATTGAAAGAAATGGATACTTCAACTTGCAGAACCTGCATTCCTGGGCGCTTCAAATTCCTCATATTTTGAGAAAAGAAAGATCGCAGTAGCAATTTAAAATCAATTATTCGACTTCGATTGTGAAAATCGAAATGAATACAAAATTTTACAATTATCTAATTTGGTTGTTTATTTTTAATTTATGATCAGTTAAATTAATTTTTTTATAACTTGTACTGTGGATCAATCTATTAAGAGTATATTTACAAAAAAAAAACGATTCAATTTTTTCATTTTTAGTCGTAATATTCAAAAACATTAAACAATGCAACGAAGTAAATTATTTTATTAAATACGCTCTTTTTGCATATTAGCACTAATAGTTTGGAATTTAAAACAAATTTAATTTTTTTTAATAAAAAAAGTCCGAAAGCTATTAAAATTGTCCACCGATTATGTTTTGGCACCAATAGTGTAGAAAATTGCTGCCAAAGAAAACCGATGGAATTCGTCCATTTGTAGTCGTGGTATTCAAAAACGTAAAGCAAGTCCAAAAAAAAAAATACACTGAACGAAAAAATGCACATATTTTGAGTACCATTTGAGATAGTCCCTTATTATTTCCGGTTTCGGAGCAGACATAAAGTGGACTATACATACGCCGTTTGAGGATTATTCCCTCTTTAGCGGACACCCTGTATATTTTTTTTTCATTAAAATTAACTGTAAATTTTAAACGAAAGCGATTATACAAGTAGAATGCAGAAAAAAGTTACATAAAATGTTTTTTTTTTTTTGGAAACTAAATTTTCTACAAGATTGTAGCATAACTTTTTTTCCTAGGAGCAAAAATGCGCAAGTAAAGGCGCAATTTTGAAAAATACTGTTTTCGGCTTGTGTTGTATATTAATATTCTTTCGAATGAAAAATGCATAACAACATTTTTTTTAAAATTCTAATAAAGGACAGCTTGATTGACTCACTATAACTACAAATAGGTACCACAAAAGAAAAAATAATGCAAACTGTTGCCAAAAACGGTCTTCAAACTTTAAAAAAAGCGTTTAAAATTGGTCTTAATTTCGAATAACCTTTAAGAAATCTGCAGTTATAACTGTTAGTAGGTTCGTATTATTTTGCTTCTAGGGGGGCGATAGTAAAATATGAATATACAATATGATTATACAATTGTAAAGCAACGGCGAAAAAGGGAGATGACATAGAACAAGAAGCAGTATTACGCTTAGAGCAAGAAGAGTGAAGATAGTAGATAATATTAGGTGCGTTCGCGTACAAGTCCGAAATTACCCAAAACTACCATTTTCTACCAGATTTAGTCCAAACCTGTTCGCGTATGCACATTTCGGGTAGTTTTGGGTAGAATAGAGCGCTCGCGAGAGAGTAAATTATTTCCCCTTCTTGCCAGATTTTACCAGAGAAATTTCTTCCGGCAGAAAATGGTAAGTTCGGTGTCCTATCAAAAAGCTAGTGGAAAGAAAAAACACAACAAAAATACAAAATAGCTGCTGTTTGTTTACTTTTAGTTTGTTTTTTGTAAGAAGTGAATATTTTTCTTTGTTTTCATCATAAATTTTTTGATAAACCACTGAACAAAATTGAAAGGAAGTGTTTTAAGTTCAATTTAATTTGCTTACTTCAATTTTAATTAAGACTTTCAGTAAATGTATTCCAATGTTGTGGTTTTGTTTATTTTTCTTTTGTTTACTTTTTGGTGACGTTTAAAATCTGGCAGACATTTTTGGTTCAAATCGTTCGTGTACTTTTGGACTGTTTCCATTCTCTTTGAGAGAATTTCATCCCCACTCCTCAAAATTTGATAATTTGCCAGTTTTAGTCCGGAAAGTACACGAACGAACCTATTATTAACTAGTATTTAACTAGCCTCAACTTAGCAGTACCTACATATATAAATGTTGTTTTTTTTTTATTCACAGCTTCTCTATACAATACAGGGTATGAAGTCACCATCTCGTGTACGTTTTACGGCCTTCATGGCATTTTTAACAGAGATGTTTTGCCAATTGAAAAGACGTCAGTTGCAGCTACGTACCCAGTGCGATGGTGCACCGCCACCACTTGTTTTGCTCACTTTATTGGCAAAGTGTTGTGAAGACTGCGTCACACCACCAGTTAGATCATTGTCGGAGGTGAGTCAAAAATTTCTGTCATCAAAACATTAAAAAAAAAAAGATTATTTTAAAAAATAAATTATTTATAGATTGAATGTCTATTTTTCGTCCTTACTTGTATTGGAAGGGATTTGGAACAACAACTACCGCAACAATTGGAAGTATTGCTGTCGTTGGTGCGTGACGCTTTCTTAAATGCAAGCGATTCAGCCCCAGCTATACGTCGAACATTACTACAATTGATCGAGTTACAAGCATCACATTGGCAACTGCCTGGCAACACTGTTCTTTATTACTATCCATCATCTAAGTAAAATTAGAATGATGGTTTTATTTGTTCTTGTTTTACTTTCATATATACTTCTATCTCTCTCACTGTCTATCAATCACTTTTATCTCATTGATCATCTTCATCTATGATAATAATAAATCACATCTTATACTTTTGAAATAGCAATGAAAACGCATTTATGTCAGATGCATGCATGTAAACATAAACTTATTTTAGTATTTAATTAAATATCTATCATTTTCTAATTTATTGCTTTATTTAACTAAATAAATTAAATTAAATCCTTACTACTTAGTGAAATATTACAGGATATATATTAATTTGCAAAATCAAAAAAATTAACATTAAATATTTCACAAAGTATACAACTAAAAGAAAATATTAAATTTAAAAATAAACTAAAATCAAAGTATAAACTAGTCAAGAAACAAACACAGCAAATTTATTTCATGTTAAAAAAAAAAAAAAAAAACATTTTTCTCACAGGAAAAAAATATTAAAAACAATAATTTTGTAAAATGTGCCAAGAATTATTTTAAACAAAATAAAAAATTGTGGTTTTTGTAAAATAATGTTTTTAATGTGCTGAAAAAACTCCACTTCATTTACGTCTAACATTTTTGGTGAAATTGATTTTTTTTTCTTATAATTTTTTTTTTAAACTTTTTCCAGAGAGAAAAGTGCTTGGAGGTTATTTTAAAAAACAAATCGAAATAAATCCCTTTCCAAAAATACTTGAATCTTTTATTTGAGGCACTTTTCAGACCACTTATAACAATATGGTCGATTTGATAGCTTTATTATTATTATTTTTAAATTTCTGAAATATGAAAAACCACCAAAAACCAACCAAAACTCGTGAAAATTGGCTGGAAGCTGTAGAAATTTTAAGGCATGAAGCTACATCACCCAATCTCTCAAAAAGACGAAACGACAACAACAAATGTTTAGCTCATTTACTAAAAAACTATAGAAATTATTTAAAAATACAATACATTTTGTATTTTTTACTTTTGAATTTTCCCGCAGAATAAAAATTCTGAAAGGAAGGGAACAGGTTCGAAAATTGGTGATTTCAAGTAAGTACCAGAAGCGTAGCGTATCGGTTCGATTTTTAGAACTATCGCGATCGAGAGAAATAATTCCAAGGAAACCTGCTCCACATGGAGCATATTGGAAATCACTATGGCGTATGAGTGTTTTTCTTTTAATAAAAATCGTTTAATGCGTTTTATTCACTTCAACTTAAATATAAAATTTTAAATTAACCAAAGTAAAAAATGAGCATTCCACGTAAAAACAAATTCAACTATTAGTCATCATTAGTCTTCGTTGGTGTGCAAATACTTTATAGGTATTTCTTTAAATTTCTTACAAGCAATAAATAAGAAAAACATTCACGTTATAGACAGGTTGAGTTAATTAATGTTTTAAATTATTATCTTAAAATGTAGGTATTCAGATTGCAGCGAATCTATTAGGCATCGGCCAAAAGTGTGTTACGTCAAAAAAAATCATCGCTCTAATATCTTGTCATGTAAAGACAAATCACGTCACGTGTGCCAGACCGAGTTATGACGAGTGATTAAATAGTTAAACACTGTTCTGTCTTCTGATAGGCTATAAGATCGGAACGCTACCCTTCCAACCTGCAAAACTGATCTAGTTTTTAGCTAGGCTCTAGAAAGTTTTATATAAATGTGGATACTTACATGGGGCTAGCAAGGGTTACCATTAAAATAAGATAAGCCCTCATCAGATACATATGTACCATTTTGCCTTTCAACATTGAGATTCAATCCTAGTCCCAGTTCAATAAGCCAACCACTTTGCTAATTTTCAATGCAAAACTACAATATTGAAAATGAATAATTGAACTTAACAAAAATTATTTATTTTATTAAAAATGCCCTCATTAATTTTTCTTTTATTTGAGTTCTGTTTTTCAGAACATTTGTTTGGGCCACATCGTTGTTAGCCCAAACAAACGCTAACATTAACTAAATATGACGAAGTAAGATCGTTGGAACGTAAAGCCATTTTTTGTGGATTTACGGCAATTTAAAGCTGTTATACAACAGTATTAGTTTTTGTTATGTAAAAGGTATTTTTGATGGGATAGCAAGACTTTCCTAAACGAGTTTTAAAGAGCAAAGAACTAACGATAATTTGATCCGCCTAGATTTTCTTGTCAAAAGCTTGCTTTCCATTTTTCCAGACATTTTTTTCCGGCTTTTTTTTTTAGTAGAATAGGTACCGATGATTTGGTTGCTTCGGATCCAGACTTTTTTTCGTTAAAAAAAGTGCACAAAAATAAATGAAAAAAACGGTTTTATTTTGTTTAATACTTTATTAACAAGTAAACTTATTACATTATTCAATTGCTGTTTCTGTACATTTTGAATCTAGTTAAGTTCCATAAGAATTTACTTCGTTCAATCAGTAGAATATTACCCCTTTACATTGGTATGTATTAGAAAATAATATATATGTATAAAAATAAATAAGCGAGTGTATAGATGCACAGATCTGGGAGATGAATGGAATGTTACATTTTGGATGGTTTTTGTAGATCATGCAATATAGGTATTCCTTAAACAAAACAATGTGTTTTCGTGTTTTAAATAAATATATATAAGTCTTATGTTCGTTCTTACTTCTAAATTTCAAACGATGTTATAGTTTTGAGCTCTATCTTGGATGTTTACACATCCACTTAATACTTTTACATTCAGTGCACAACCTGCGCTCTTAAAAGACCCTAAACTACATAACTCTGTTGTGCCATACCCTGCCCTACAAATCCCATTGGTGCCGATATCCCCGAATGAAACGGCATTTGCGGCAAATGAATCAATTGAAATGGAAGTGCCATAGGCTGCAGCTGGGCCATCACTTGATTAGATTCCTGCGGCTGTGGTTCCATATCATCAACCGTTATTCTAAACGGTTCCCTTTGTTGATCCCTAATATTTGCAATAACGACTGCATTATGCCTGCTCTGGGCTTCCTCCAGCTCCTGTTGATGGTGTCGATTGTAATTGAAATTATCGATTTGTTGTTGAATAAGTTGCTGCCGTATGTTGCTGGACTGCTTAGCTGCAGTGTATTTGGCTTCCTTGCTCGAAGGATAACCAGATTGGTCATGGTGATCAGCACCATTACTGTACGAGTCATGTTCTTCCTTTATTTCATGATGCTCCGGTGGCGGCGGTGGGTGTTCATATTGATGATGATGTTCCGGAGATGGGTGTTCGTATTTATGATGTTGTGGGGGTGGATGTTCATAATTATGATGTTCCTCTTCATGATGCTGATGTTCTTCATATTTGTATGGAGTCTGAATGTAAACGGGGACTTTCTTTTCAACAGTTACTTGCTTCTCGACTTCGACTTTATAGGGTACTCTCTTTTCAACCGGACATGGAACTGGCTTCTCTACATGAACAGGTACCTTTACTTCGACGGGATAAGGAACAGCTTTGAACACCGGATAAGGCTTCGGAACATGAATAATTTTATTGACAATCTTTTCAACTGGATACGGCTTTGGCACATGGATGATTTTTTCGATAATTTTCTCCACTGGAACTCTCACATGAACGATCTTTTCTACAGGGTATGGAACTTTAACTTCGACTTTTTTCTCAATGTGAACTGGTTTTTCTACAATCTTTTCCACTGGGTAAGGTTTTGGTACATGTACAATCTTCTCAATTGGGACTTTGACAATTTTCTCAACGACTTTCTCTACCGGATATGGTTTCGGAACATGAATAACTTTTTCGACAGGAACATGGACGATCTTTTCAACTGGATAAGGTTCTTTTTTGACTATGGTCTTAACGTGATTATGATGATGGTGGTGGTGATGGTGTTTAACCTTAATATGCTCCTCATGACCTTCCGAGTGTTGAATCTCCCCTTGATGCGGCTCCTCATGGTGATGAATTTCATCCGATTCCTCTTTATGTTCTTCCTTGTGCTCTATATGCTCATGGTGCTCCTCACAGGTGTGATGTACCTTTTCCTCATCTAGTTCTTCATGTTTTTCTTCAGGTTCATGTTGGTAGTGAACTTTTGCAGGAATAACTTTGAGTTTTTTCAAATGCTTCACTGGCTTCACGATGTGGATGTAGTGTTTAGTGCCTCTCTTATCGCGATTAGGATTATCAGGCTCAACATTGGTTTCAACATTTTCAATCTCTTTAGGGTTTCCTTCTGCATCCAGATTTAGGGATTCTCTTGCTTTTTTTGACCGTCTGCATTGTGAACGATCCACTATAGCCAAGATCAGGAGCAGTGCAATCGGCTATTTTGAGTTTAGACAGAAAAAGAAAGACTAAGATGAATTATAAAAATATATATTCAATGTATCTCCATGTCCCCTGTTAAGATTGTGGCTTTTACTACGCTGTTACAATGGTCTTGTGCTCTATTCTCCTCATCGATTTTACCACACAAAGTAAAAAGCCACATTTTAAACAGGGACTACATAGCACGCACTTACCACCAGTCTCATGTCAGAATTGTATCCTTTTGCTGAAAACTTAAAAATCGTTCTCGTCTAGCTGTTCCCTTCAAGTTGATGGCTAAAAACAATTTACTTAAACATAAACTTGTGCGATAATATTTATAACCGTGAAAACATTATACATCTTTTTTATACCCGGGAATGGAAGTGGTGGCATAATGGGTCTTTTTCTGCATTTTGTTTTTTGTTAGCTTTCTCTATATTGGCTATAATGAGGATGAATGAATAGAAATGAGAGCCCAAGAGTTAAACTAATAACTACCTACTATCCACCATTACCTCAGTGCAAAGTCATAATGACGATTGCGTGCTAGATATTCTATCATGAATTTAATTAAAAGAAATACCTGAAGATCATGTCGAACATCAACGATTAGTCGATCATAAAGCCCAGTGTTGGCGGAGACGTGACGGCCGGCGTTTCGGTGCCTAGATACCATATGGTTGCACATGTTTCTTCCTGGTGTACAATAACGATACGATAAAGAAGACCTCTTCTTATCCCAGAAGTATTTAAACTTAAACAAAGTGTTTGAACTTATAAAATTGCAATATAAAATCAATTTGAATTTTAGTTTTTAGGGGAGTGTTAAAGTTGGTTACAATCAATAAGTGAAGCAGATCATGTAACCAAAATGTTGACGGTTAATATTGCTTTGAATCGATCACGTTTAGCAAAATTTTCGGAACCACGCATTGCCAAACAAGAAATAAAAACAAAATTAGAAATTTATATTTAAAAATAAAATAACGCAATTTAATAATAATTAAATATTTACACTTTACAGTACACGCACGACTGTAGAATGGTAATTAATAAAAAAAAAAGAATATTCGGATTATTTGCATGTCATTATATGTCACTGTAAAGCCTTAACTACATAAGCCAAAAAAGTGAAAAAGTACAAAAGTGAAAATTTTCAAACTCATTTTGGGATAGTGTTGCTCAATGGAAAATGTATAAAAATGATGCAGAAAGCTTAGATTTTGGTTTAAAAACAATTGTGTACATTCTTTTTCACAAAACATTTGCGCTAGCGGGAAAAAAAATATTTTTACTTTTGTAATTTTGCAAAAAGTGGCTTATGTAGTTAAGGCTTAAAACTTCCAAATGTAAAAATTCTTGAATTTACCGGTAAAACATAGAATTTTTCGGCAAAATTGGTTAAATCCGAAATGTTTTGTTCTATAAATCATTCCGGATTTTTGTTAACAGTTTTCTTGGCCAACAGGAACTTGGGTGGCCCCCATTGCACCCGCTCCCAAAAAACTCTGTTACTCCGCGAGTAGGCAGCGATATCACGATCAGTACCTTAGGTCCTTAGGTGTCCTGCTTACTAAATGCATGGACGTTAAATTTTAAAGCCTAGTACGCTGCCTAGTTCTGTGCGAAAAAAGAACGGAGACCTCTCCAAATAATCTGCTACAATCATCTATTTCGTTCGTCGAACAGTGTTCGTTGTGTTTTTATGGGATTATTCGTTTCGCAACAGCAGCGTTCTAGGCTTGAGATAAAAAATGTTCAGCAGAAGGTGAACTTGATTTGATTGAATCGTTATGATCCAAACCTGAAAGAAATTATTTTTGTGGAATTTATCGCCATTGTATTCTCCTAAATATGGAATTTACTTTTAATTTACTTTTCACCTGTAAGAATTTTGGCATCAATTATATTGAAAGCTATGTTGGTAAACAGAAAATGGTTAATTTTTTATTTTCGGGAATAGTGGATTTTTTTATATAAATTAGGCTCATGAATGTTCGCAAAAGGCGAGTAAAGAAAGTTCATTATAAACTTGATGAATATTCATGAAAATAAGTTTTTTTTTTATTTGTTTTCACTTTTAACACTTAAAAATTCCATTTAGCTATATAAAAATATAGACTTAAATTTTCTGAATCTAATTTTTTTATAATTTGTTATTATTGAAAGTGGAATAAGTCCATTTGGCGCTGACCGTTAACTTTCTTTGAGAATTTTTAAAAATTTGATTGCATCTTAAAAATTAACTTGTTTATTAGGGTGTTTCATTTTATAAGGCAAAAAAATGTGAAATTTTTGCAGACTTTACTTACGCCCCGAGTCTAAGTGATATAAAACATATCTATTCAAAATTTTAAGAAGATGCGGACAATATTTGGAGGTTGCACACTTTGGTCAGTTATTTTAAAAGAAGGCAAAAAATAAGGTTTTCTAATGTTTTTAATTATTGTGGAACCAAGAAATGACAAAATATAAACTATACATCACCTGAATTCTTTAACATTTGCCTATGTTTTTCAACACATTCAAACGCAAGCCCTCACGACCATATTATTCACTCAATACATCCAGATTAAAACTTAAATCTGGATGTTAATCATACAATTTCAATGTAAATTCATCTGGATTTAAGTTTAAATCTGGATGTATTGAGTGAATAATATGGCGGTTAAATATCTCGAAACATCAAAAAATAGACTTATACCACTTTCAAAAACAACGGCTCAAATATGAACCGATGACTATAGCAGACTTCACAAAACCGTCCATTTTCCGAGATGTAACGTCGCTTTACTAGAGCAGAACGCCAGTAAAGCGACACGGCTTTGGCGTTCCAGTGAAACGACTATCGTTATAATGGTGAAAAATGTTAAGAGCGAAGAGAATCCTGAAGTTTTAATTTAACTAAAACACAATAGCCATTTCTGGAGCCGTGATATTTTACTTGCGTTTTTGTGAAACGCCTAACGAAATAAGAATTGAACCAAAAAAACAGCCTCTGCTGAAAACAATTTTTCTATAAAATTGTGGAACTATGCTAGTTTATTTTTGGTCCATGAATGCCAAAACGTTTTGCGAAAACGGTCAACAATAGAGCAATTTGTATTGCATTTAAAAGACCTTAGGCTTAGGTCTTACAGGCATTTAAAATTGAAAAAAGTGTATCTTGTTGCTCATTGTTATCAAAAAAAAATAGTACGAATATGTTGAAACTACTTTTAAAACAGTCTATATTTTTCAATTACTTGATTCACTGCATTCAAAATAAATAAATAAATTGGTTGGCACAAACGGCTCATGAAGAACCGGGGCCTAGTGACTTACAACTCTCAACCATTCCTGTGTGCGTGTCTGCGAAATGGAGGTAACGCAATCTATACGAAAAGCCGTTATCAATTTGTTTTTAATTCTTATAAATGCAAAAGATAATGCTAAATTTCAGAATTACTAGTTTTATAGCGCGAACCATCTCTTAAAATTTCACAGAATGTTTTACAGTTAATTTAACAAAATTATTTGGCAGATTTCGTTACAAAAAAACCTATATTAATGAAAAGAAGCAATCGGAATAGCTTAATAAGAAACGAAACAATCTATTCGTTTCTACTCGGTGTATTCGCTGTACTTGGTGTGGTTTCAGTTTTTAGGGTTGTAGTTGTTCCCTTTGATTTAAACGTTCAAGCTTAGGAGAGGAACCAAACAATGTATTACATTCGTTGCAAACATATTTTTCATGATTACAACGAATTGAATACACTGAAGTACTGTTCTTGGTCGGAGAAGGCATTCATGCAGACTATTAATATTTAATGAGAAACTTTTTTCTGTTTCTCTTCAAAAAAAAAAAAAAATAAATAATAATATCAGACACGACATTTTTAAAAGCAATCACGTTAAAAACTATATTTATTCCATTTACATAAAAATATAGGTACACTTTGTATTAAAGTACATATTTCTATCATTAACAAATATTTGTTTCCATTACACATAAATGTTTTCTTTACAGTTTTTTCTTTGTACTCATTATATAACATTTATGTAGGTATACTCCCTTATATAATACACATTATTTTTTTGTTACAAACTTAATGAATATAATCATTTAGCTTTCATTTTACCCGTATTCGTATTTGGCATATGTTATGCATGCATATTAAAAACTGTAATTCATAATGAAATTCATTAAAAAATCAAATCTATACATAATAATAAAATAGAATAAGTTAATAGAAAAAGTTAAACACACAACAAAACAAATTTCAAGAAATTGAATAAGAAAAATAATTAAAAAAGTTGTTATAATAACGTTGAATTCATTCCTGCTTCAGCACACCCATCTCTTCGAGGAGGCCTTGAAATCCGTCAGGTAAACGTCCTTCATTCAATTCAGCGCTCCATAACTTGTACTGAAACATTTGGAATTTAAGCAATTGAAGGTAAATAAAGATAAAAGAGAATCACAGAGCTACTGCACGGAAAAGAATTGAGTGTTCTATAGCTCACTTCTGTGTTAATCTAGATTTTGTTCATTCAACATTATTACTTACTCTATCCAGTTCAGCGCGGAGTGCCAAAACTGCCTTCTCACGATCTGCTACCAATTCTTCAAGATACTGATAGCGTAGCTTCTTTCGGGCACGACATTCTCTCGCACTTTGTCTGCTTCGTTCTGGAAAAGAAGTCAAAATTAAATTCAGAAAAATAGTTTAGAGTTTCGAATTCTCACCAAGTTTAGCTCTAATGTCGATTTTTTCGGTTGAAGCTTTACGTCCTGGTTTACGTCCACGTTTACCGCCCTCCTTACGCTCCTCAAACGGGAAAATTTTTAATTGAATCAGTTTTTGATTATGTGAGAATATTTTTTCTCTTATACTATGTTAATGGAAAGAATGATTTCTGAAGGTTCTTGAATTCACACAAATAAGATAAAAATAAAAAAATAGTCCAAAATTAAAAACGCGGGGCGCGGTAATTATTTTCGCTTCCTTTTCGACTTATATGGTTTTTTTAATATTTGTTCTCGTTTCTTTAACATGCTATAACTTCTCCAATAAAATAAAACTATTAAACATTATTAAAAAATAAATACCCAAACATGTTATACCTATTCGAAAAACAAAACTACGGAAGACTATTACTTCCAAAAAAAAAACAACAGCTCCAGTGCAACTACGAAATTTGCGGTTTAACCGATTGGTTTATAACTATTATAGTATGTATTTGCTATTTTCTAAAAAGTTAAGGTCTTATTAATTAGATTTTTGGCTGTTTAAACTATGTCTAAGTATTTTGAAACAGTCGGAAATATGCTTTTTTAATAAAAAAAAATATTGCATTTCTCTAGGTTTAGACAATAGATTACGTTGTCTAAAGCAAGATAAGAAGATAGATTACTTTAGCAAAAATTAGAAAGGTTTTATTAAAACTTGGACGGCTGTCTAAAGTTAGACAAAGCGCTTTTAGGGAAGACATATTCCATGACTCAGTTTAGATTGAAGCCTGTATCATTGCAGTTTGTGGGTAAGAGAAGTCCGGGGTGAAGTATCCCAGGGTCCACTGGAATCAAAAAGGAGTTATACTTTGAATCCAATCGAAAGCGACATAAAGGAGCACGTACACCACTCCAACCGACATATCCGGCGATAAAATGCCCGATAATTAATTACCACTCAAGCGACGAATCTAAACTTGTTTGGATTTCTCATCAGTTTTCCGTTTCCTTTTTTTTTAAACACATAGGTACCTATAAAAAATGGGTCACAAATTTAATGACTGGAATCGTTCGAAAAAGCCGCGGCGGGATTGTATGCAGACGAACGTTCTAAACAGTCGTCCGAAATTTAGTCTCCGAGTATTCAATTCAATTTATTGAGTCTAGTGTATAAATAAGACTTATGTCTTTTACAGTACATAAAGTCAAATAATGAATAGGTGTAGATAAGTGATATGTACATATATAAAAAAAAGGTAATAAAAAATAATATATACAAATATAAAATAGCTCCGCTCCGACTGGAAATCGGCCGATTTTTCGGTGTACTCTAACAACACTGAAATCGTATAACGTCGCTGACTGTTTTTCTTCCCCAAAAGAAAAACAAACAAACAACAAGCCAAGCCAAGACCAAAACAAGACACTTTACTAGACAGCTCATTCCAACTATGAAATATGAATGAGAAAAACGATACCCGTTTATTTACAAATTCTTACTACGCATTTAGCAAAAACAAAGGAAAATAATTAAAGGCATTTTTTTTTTGTTTATCGAATGCATTTGATATTTCTCAATAGTAATTTGTTTTTGTCACTCTTTTTGAAGAAATTACACCAAAATGCAAACAAAAATTCCATTACGAATAAATAAAATGATTTAACAAAAATGAATGCATTACAATAAATTGACTCACAGACAAATTGGGTTCTTCAGACATAATCATATCATCACAATCCATAATGAAAATTCACTTTTTATTGAGATTACTTTGGGAGTATATTAAATCAAAGTAAATTATTTAATTTGCAAAAAAACGAAATCAAATGTTTATGGATCACTGCAGTGCAGAAAAATGCTTGAATTTTTTTGATGATGGAATGATGTTTTTTCAGATGCTTTGCTTTTTTCTTTTGAATGACAGCCATTCTCGGGAGTGCAAAGGAGAAAGATATAGATGATTGCAAAATGGCTTCATATTTTGCGGATAGTGCAGTGCGTGAGTAGGAAGGTAAGGAAGCTCGTGGTAATACGGTATACAATACAGTTGACGAAAGTGTCAGAAAAGTTGGTCTAAATTGTAAGGGGCCAGTTATAGCTATCATTGAAATTCATTATTGAAAATTTTAATGAATGCTTTGAAGATGCTTAGGATGCAAAATCTATGGTTATTTTGATGCCAAAATGAAGATTATGACTGAATTAATATATCTGGCCAAAAAAAAATTTAATTTCGGCCCAACCTTTCTCATGAAATGTCTTTTATTTTTTCAATGATCATTGGTATTGCAATCATTGAAACAGGTTGGATCTAATCGAAATTTTTTTTCGCAATAAATATTATTTAAAGGCTCTCCCAAACCAACGCGATTAATCGCTGCGACAAACGAAAACAATAACAACAACGTGTTGTTTTGTTTGACAACCACGTGTTGTTATTGTTGTTTTTGTTTGTCGCAGCGATTAATCGCCTTGGTTTGGGAGAGCCTTAAGTCGTCACCTTTACATTGGCATCAAAATACTTACTGATTTTGCTTTTTAAGGGCCCTAAATCTTAAATAAAAAATTTTCAATGATGAATTTCAATGATAGCTATAACTGGCCCCTGTTTTTTATTTACAACAATGGACCTAGGCTTTAGCCCAATTAAGACCCAAAATGAATAATATGACTATAAACACTTCAAAACACTCCGTCGGATTCTATATATTCCCCACCTTTCACTTCGTGCGCCACCATCCTTATCCTTTTTGTTGTGTAGTATTAAATTGACCTAATAGTTATTAAATGGACCTAAGCTTAAGCCCAATTAACACCCAAAACCTCTTATCCTTTTTTTTTGTGTAGTACATTACGAACGACATTTTTAAATACACGTTTCGACTCCGTCGATTCCCCTCCTTACAATAATTTATCCTTAGTTGAAAAACTGAAATAAGAATCCCGGCTAGCTAGAGATTTAAGGCAAATGGAACACAAAAGCAAAAACTGGCCTGGAATTACAAATCGGAAAAAATGACTCTTGGTAAGCGGAAAACGACATACAAGCCTTAAAATTTTCGACAAATTTTTGTCTTTGTCCAATAAAAATAGAGGTATATTCGCGATCTGGTGCAACGAACCTGGTAAAATTGTGTAATTTGATTTATATATTTAAGTAGGAATACCTATAGAGTGTAAGATAATGTAGACTTTTACAATCAAAATGATATTAAACCAGTTGCACCGGATAGAGAATACCCTTTATATGCCAAGCCCAATAATTTATACTAGTAATCGTCCCGCGGCCGACACTCGGCCAACAAAAACTGACACACTCTAGGAAGGAGAAAATCTTTTAAATCTTTTAAGAAAAAAATATTTTTTTTAATTTTTTTTTTTATTTAAAACTCAACCTTAAATCGCGTGCACAAAAAACTTTCTACTCTCTATAAAGTATCAGGTTGGTTGTAGATTTCTAGTTGAGCGCAGGAACTGTGACCTAATAATTGGGTAATTAATATAAATAATATAATTCTATAGGTATCGTTCCAAAATTTTAAATTCAATTCAATTCAAGGGCTATTTACTTTTTCATAAGGATTTATGTTTATCATACAGGGTGATTCACATAATGTGTGACAAAAAGCTGGATTTTGTAGGTTGAGACAAGAAAAAAATCGTGTCGGAGGGGGTTTCCCTCTGTTTAGACGGGAGGGGCATTTTTCTAAAAAATCATCAAAAAAACATACGGCAGCACTTAACAATGTCATGCTATACTTTTTTTTTTTAAACCAGAAATATGTTCTGTTATTTTGTTTTTTAGTTCAAATTATTTGAGAGAATAGTTTTTAAAAATTAATTTACCAACTCAAAATTTTGAAAAAAATTGTGTTCAAACTAATTTTGTTCAAAATTTTCCCTTATATTGATATATTATAGGTATTCAATGCTCATATCAATTTCTAGTCAAAGACTAAAAACTGCAGGTTTCCTAAATGTCTTTTAGTTTTTGAGGAAATTTAAAATAACGAAATCTACTTCACTTCTTAATTAGAAGAAATAGGATCTTTAGGTCAGCAAAAGAGCGGATGGAAGGCGAATTTAAGGGAAGCTCACTTTTGTATTATCAACTTTATCAAACACTAGAATTCATTTTAACATCTAGTTTTTAGTGTTTGACTAAAAAACGTTGGGAGCATTGAATACTGAACACTTAATAACGTACATTTTTGAAAAAAATCAATTTGAACACAATTTTATAATTTTTTTTTCTACAAAAATTTAAGTTTGAAAATTAATTTTTGAAAAACTGTTCATTAAATGAACTTAATCTAAAAAGAAAACAAAAGAAGAGATTTTTGGCTTTACAAAAAGATATAGTATGCCGTTACACTCATGCGTTTACTTTTCATAGTTTGACCAGAAATTGTGAGGATCATCGAATATTAAAAACAAAAATATGACTTACATACAATTTTAAACAAAATTATTATTTTTTAAAAATTTTTAGTCAAAATTTAATTTTCATTTTTTTAAATAATTTGAATTAAAAAGAAAATAAAAGAACGGACATCTGGCTTTAAAAAAAGTAAAGCATGACATTGTTTGTAGGTGTTTCCGTTGTGTATTTTTTCTATTTCAAGTCGATTTTTTTTACAAAATTGCCCCTCCCGCCTAAACGGGGGGCCTTTCCCTCCGATGGATGGCAGAATAAAAAGGGCTGATAGTGACGAAAACAACTAATACCTATTGTCTTTCAAAAACAAGGCACAAACAACCTTGAATATTTTATAACAACAATTTGAAAGTTCTTTATAATTTTCTTCTGATTAAATTAATTTAACGAAATACGTATGTACGAATTTAACACTAGTATTTGAGTTTTTTTTTATTTACTTGGTTTGCTACAGCTGTGAGCCCTTCATTTATACTCCTCTCCTACACACATTCAGCTGAATAAGTTACTTATTAGATGAAATTCCCCAAATGTTAAACTCGAATTTTTTAGCGTACCTACATATATAAGTTAAGGTGTGCAATTGTGGAGAATGATTTATTCCCACACTTAATTTCGCTGACGCGGCATCTGACAACGAAACAACAGCCAGACAAAAGCTACATTCCAGCACGTAGCATAGAAGTAAAACAACACCACCTGTGGGAACATCCGCCAGCAGCACAGAGACATTAGGTTAGATAATTTTAAGAAAACCTTTTGTAGTTTAGTTTTAAGAAGAGAGCAAAATAAAGAGGTTCATCCTCTAAAAAAATAATTTTTTTTAAAATAAAAACTTTAATTAGTTTAATTGGCGCCCGAGCAGGGACCCGCGTAACCGTCCAAAGAAAGCCAGTGACCTAAAGTAGCTCCCGCGCTTCATCGGTTAAAAACAGCTCCCGTGCTTTATTGATAATCTTAGTGATATCGGTGTTTCTGTAAAAGAAAATACGTGCAAATAAGCCAGTGACCTAAAGCAGTTCCCGCGCTTCATCGGTTAAAACAGCTAAATCCTAGTGACAAATCGGTGTTTCTGTAAAAGAAAATTGCCAGTGAACTAAAGCAGTTCCCGTGCTTCATCGGTTAAAAACAGCTCCCGTGCTTTATTGATAATCTTAGTGATATCGGTGTTTCTGTAAAAGAAAATACGCGAAAAATAAGACAGTGACCTAAAGCAGTTCCCGTGCTTCATCGGTTAACTTTTTTAGACAATCAGAAGACAGTGACCTAACGCAGTTCCCGTGCTTCATCGGTTAACCTTTTTTAGACAATCAGCGTGGGATCCCCAAATCCGAAAAGATAAAAGGATGACCGGCATTGTATTTTTGTAAGATTATTTTAAGACAAATTCTAAATATTTTAAACTTTTAAACAATTTTTAAATATTTTAAACTGACCAAACTTTATAAAGAAAATATTACTAAAAATTTTGTTTTGTTTTATAATACTAATAAAAATAGTTGAATTGAGTGAAATTTGTAAAACTAAATTAAAATTAAATCACTTATAAAATGGTTTCTACAAGAACTGGGGCCGGTGAGGTACCCTCTACGACCATTCAGAACCAGGGACAAGGTCATGTTTCAAATCCCCTGGCGTCCACAAGTCCCAATATTTCCCAATCCACACCTCCCATCTACACAACAGCAAGCAATTTCCCTACTTTAAGTAACAGAAATAATCAGACTTCCCCCTCTGTTGATTTAAATACAACCTTCCAGGCTAACAATAATCCCCTTGGTCAGGAACAGGAGATTAGAGTAACCCCCGAATTAAATGCCCTTGTGACGTCTATAGTGAGTCGAGTACTCGAACAACAAATGAATCCTTTCTTTCTTGGAATAGACCCGACGAACCAATATCAAAACCCTGTGGACGGGTTAGAAAAAATACCAGACATCGTACGATCTCTTCGGACATTTTCGGGAGAGACCTCCGAATTTTCCTCCTGGAAAAAAAGTGTCGAACGAGTCCTCAAACTTTATGAACCCATTAAAACAACTACTAAATATTATGGAATACTTAACGTTATCCGTAACAAAATTATAGGCCAGGCAGATGCCGCCTTAGAAGCCAACAATACTGCTCTAAATTGGAAAGATATTGTGGATTGCCTAAAAATCCATTATGCTGACAAAAGGGATATAACAACCCTAGAATATCAAATGTCAGGTTTCGTTCAAGGTAATCAATCTATCCAACAGTTTTATCAGACTGTCACTTCACAACTTGCTCTGATAACCAATAACATTTCCTGTATGGATATTAGTCATGAGTCAATGAAATTATTGACTCAAACTTATCGAGATAAGGCATTGGACACCTTTATAAGGGGATTAAAGGGCAACCTTTCTGATCTTTTGGGCATGAAAGAGCCCGCAGATTTACCAACAGCCTTACATCTATGCCAGAAATATGAGAATCAACATTTTAGATCCAACTATATCCAAAGCACTCAAGGGGCAGTAAGGAAAAACGTTGTTCCAAATTTATTTAATCAAAACCAAAGTAATTTCCAACCAAGAAATTATACCATTCAAGCCCAAAATTACAGACCGCTAATACCTTCTCAACAAGGACAGCCTATTAAGCAAGAACCATTTAATCAAAGCAATTTTCAACCAAAAAATTATACAAATCAAACCCAAAATTACAGACCCCTGATAAACTTTCAACAAGGACAGCCTATTAAACAAGAGCCTTTAATGCAAGGCCACAGCGCTCATGCTAAGGTTACTAACAGCCAAAATCGGCAAAATTCTAGTGGTACCGGCGTCTCTTGGAGGGCAAGTTCTAATCAACCTCAAACCCCTCAAACGGCAAAGTATCAGTCAAACTTTAACATTGAACCCTCTGAAGACCAACTTGATCATTATTATCAAATCCCGCAGACGGCGGGGTATCATCCAAATTTTAATATTGAACCATCCGAAGATGAACTCAGCTTATACTATCAAACCCTCAGCTTAAATAATGAAAAGGTAGACGATCAAACCTTTAATGATTATAGTGAAAATATGGGCGCAAATCCCAGCACAAATGAACAGGCGGTTGGAAATTTAGAACACGCCGACATTCATTTTTTAGACTAAGCGACTCTTCCTTGCCTTATATTGAGTGCAAGCTGAAGAGCGGTGAAATGTACAAATTCCTGATTGACACAGGATCATCAAAAAATTACATTCAACCATCAATTGTTGCGAAACCCATACAGAACGAAAAATCATTTTATGCAAAATCAATAGCTGGGAACGTTCAGATAACTCAGCACACAGTTATAAATCTTTTTAATATAGAAAACATTAATCTTACATTTTTCCTTTTACCTACCTTACGTACTTTTCATGGAATTATTGGCAATGATAGTCTTAAGCAGCTAGCTGCTATAATAGATACGAAAAATAATTGCATAAAAATATTGAATTCCTTCAAAATAAAATTGAAACAGCTAAATTCCCCAATGGTAAATTCTCTTCTTCTTAAGACAGATAATTTGACAGGAACGCAACAGGAACTTTTAAACTCAACCATTGACAATTTCCCAACTTTATTTTGTGAACCAAACGAGAAATTGACCTTCACTACGAGGGTTTTGGGAGAAATTCGAACATCAACCGATTCCCCTGTTTACAGTAAATATTACCCTTTTCCTATGTCATTAAAACCTGAGGTTGAAGATCAGATCCGGAAACTCCTGGAGGACGGAATTATTAGACCTTCTAGGTCCCCATACAATTCCCCGGTTTGGGTCGTACCCAAAAAACCAGACTCCTCAGGAAAAAAACAATATAGGATGGTGATTGACTATAGGAAGCTAAACAGCGTTACTATAGCCGACCGCTATCCCATTCCCAATATAAATGAAGTTCTTTCACAACTAGGGAAAAATAGTTTTTTTAGCGTGCTCGATTTAAAAAGCGGTTTCCATCAGATTCCCTTGAAGGAATCTGATATAGAGAAAACAGCTTTCTCTGTGAATAACGGCAAGTTCGAATTTACAAGACTTCCGTTCGGGCTAAAGAATGCGCCTTCAATTTTCCAAAGGGCTCTCGACGATATCTTGAGAGAGCATATAGGAAAAATTTGCTATGTCTATATCGATGATATAGTAATATTTAGCAAAACAGAAAGCGACCACGCCCATCACATAGCAGACATCTTCAAAACACTCTACGAAGCTAATATGAAGGTACAATTGGACAAGTGCCATTTTTACAAAAAAGAGGTTGAATTCCTGGGATTTATAGTCTCATCCAGAGGAATAAAAACCAACCCTGCAAAAGTTGAAGCAATAAACAACTTTCCACCACCACAAACTGTTAAAGATTTACGCTCATTTCTTGGGCTATCAGGCTACTATCGCCGCTTCGTCAGAGATTATGCAAAGCTTGCGAAGCCCCTTACCACCCTTTTAAGAGGGGAGGAGGGACGAATGTCCAAAACGCAATCTGCAAAGAAACAAATTTTTCTAAATCCTTCGGCTATTGACGCCTTTGAAAAAATCAAAAACACCCTCACTTCGGAAGACCTTGTTCTTTCATATCCTAATTTTGGAAAACCCTTCGAACTAACTACGGATGCGTCCAACTTCGCGCTTGGCGCGGTTCTTTCTCAAGAAGGAAGGCCGATAACATTCATTTCTCGAACACTTGGCCCAACTGAAGAAGATTACGCGGCTAACGAGAAAGAAATGTTAGCCATAATTTGGGCTTTAAATTCCCTGCGCAATTACCTGTATGGATCTGCACACGTAAAAATTTATACTGACCATCAGCCTCTTACTCATGCTCTCAGTAATAAAAATACAAATAGTAAGATGAAGCGTTGGAAAGCAATTCTTGAAGAATATAGCCACGAACTGCACTATAAACCAGGCAAGACAAATATTGTGGCAGACGCGTTGTCACGCCCTCCTCAAAAAACCTCCCAGATAAATTCTCTCACTGATTCAGATAACAGTGATGGCAGTTCAGTGCAAAATCCTATACCAAGTGTAGAGGTTCCAATAAATGTATTCAAAAATCAAGTCATTCTGGAAGTTGGCGAAACTTCTTCTTCAAATTTTCAAATTATTTTCCCCACCTATCACAGGCATACAATAATTGAGCATGAATTTAACCAAGAAAATCTAAAACAGATTTTGAAGAAAGTATTAAACCCTTCAGTAATAAATTGTATAAAAACAACAGAACATATAATGAATATGATACAAATCGTATATGCGTCTCATTTTAGTAATTTTAAAATAAAATTCGCACAAAATCAGGTCGAAGACGTCACCAATGAATCAGATCAAGAAAGAATTATTATCGATACGCACCAACGCGCACATAGAGATTCAAGAGAAAATAGAGTCCAAATTTTGAAAAAATATTATTTCCCAGGCATGATTGGTAAAATTAGAAGAATTACGAAAGCATGTACCGTTTGCATAGAAAACAAGTACGATCGCCATCCCAACAAACCCGAAATTCAACCAACACCGATTCCTAAATTTCCCGGTCAAATCCTACATATAGATATTTACTTTACTGATGGGAAAGTCATCCTAACAGCTATCGACAAATTCTCAAAATATGCATTAACAAAAATCTTAAAGTCTAGAGCCACCGAAGATGTGAAACAACCTCTAAGGGAACTCATATTAGCTTTTGGGGTCCCGGAAGTAATTGTAATAGACAACGAAAAGTCTTTAAGTTCAAGCTCTATATCATTTATGTTGGAAAACCTTTTCAAAATTAGAATATTCAAAGTTCCCCCTTACACAAGCTCAGCTAATGGGCAAGTGGAACGATTCCACTCGACACTCGCCGAACTAATGCGGTGCATAAAATCCAAAAAACTCCATAAAACATTTTCGGAATTACTGGATATGACGGTTTACGAATATAATAGATCCTTTCACTCTACAACAAAGAAAAAACCGATAGATGTTTTCTTCGGCAAAGAAACATTAAACAATCCAGAATTGCTTGAGTCAGAAAGACAAGAAAATGCGGAGAGAATAAAAAGCAAGCAAGATATGGATTTGAATTACCACAATAAGAATAGGGACCCTCCAAAAAATTATTCTGTAGGAGAAATTATTTACGTAAAGATTAATAAAAGGTTAGGTAACAAACTTTCCCCGAAATATCAAAAGGAAATAGTAGCCCAAAATAAATCTACAACTATTTTAACAAACTCTGGTAGAGTGGTTCATAAATCACTTATAAAAAATTAAAACCATTACTCTTTTTAGACTTGCAATTGCAACATGCACTGCAGAGGTACAAATTCTGGATTATTCCAGCGCGCAATCCATAGCCATAGACACGGGGACGGCAAAGGTCCAAACTGGAACTTTTAAAATCATCCACGTAATCGACCTCAACCAGTATAAAAATATATTAGATGAATTGGAGACGATACTAGAAGGAAACATAAAGGAAAATAATACTATCCTACCCTTCCTAAAAAACCAAATTTCCCTAATAAAAACCCACCTAAACCGATTAATGCCCTCAACCAAACCGAAACGTTCAATAGATTTTTTGGGCAGTGCCTGGAAATTTATTGCAGGAAGTCCCGACGCCCATGATTTTGATGTTATAAAAGAGAAACTAAATAATGTATTAAGTAATAACAATAATCAAATCATTATAAATAAAATGCTAATAAAAAAAATTGATGAAATTGTAAATGTGACAAATAACGTCAACAATCTAGTTAAGAATAATGATAAGTTCGAAGACGAATTAGTTTTAAATATAGAATTAAAATTAGAGTTAATCAAAGAAGAAATTGTTAATATGGAATATGCCATACACTGGGCCAAAGCCAACATTGTAAACACCTATATCCTTTCAAACATAGAAATAAATACGATCGAAAAATTATTAATTAAAGAAGAAATGCCATATATCAATATTCTAGAAGCATTAGAATTTGCCCAAGTAAAAATAGCCTCCAATAGCTCACTAATTCTCTACATAATAAGTTTGCCGACTACAGCTGTAGAATCGTGCAGAACAACCTTAATTAAAGCCGTAAAAAAGGGCAAAATTATTAAAAAAATTCCATATGAAAATATCTTGCAATGTAAAAATAAACTTTATGGAGTCTTGACCTCCTGTCTAAGCTTTCATAAGTTAGCTATATGTCCTAGGAACAATATTATAGATATTACTAACTCCTCCTGTATTCCACATCTACTGAATAGTCGAGCCTCAAATTGCACTGAAGTCAACAACCAGCATATTCCGTCGTTTGCAGAAATCACTCCTGGTATTCTATTCCTAAATCAATACACCGGATGTATCGAAGTTAATGAAGAACAAATATCCCTAGACGGAACCTACATTATCCATTTTCACAATACATCAATAAGAATTGAAAATGACATTTTTAAGTCTACTGAGATGTCCTCTTTTAAACCACTACCCGCTGTCCTACAACCCGCTTCAATAAAAAAGCAAACAGAAGAGCTTCTATCGTTACAAATGATGAAGGAACTACATGCTAACAATTCGCAATACATTAATTTCCTGGAAACACGAAATAAATATAACACCGGGGCTGTTATTTGCATTACGGTCCTTTTAATTTTACTATCCATATTTGGCCTAATAAAGCTGAAAGGTAAACTCAAATCAAAGAAAACTAAAACAAAATCAATAAATACAGAAATGGTTGACCTATCAACTGCAGAAGTATGTCCAGAGGAAAAGCTAGGGAAAGAAATCCCTCTTCCAACTCCTAGGATAATAGGGATAGAAAACATACATCATCATCTTAAACCATCAACATCGAACGAGGACGATCGATTTTAGAGGCGGAGGAGTTAAGGTGTGCAATTGTGGAGAATGATTTATTCCCACACTTAATTTCGCTGACGCGGCATCTGACAACGAAACAACAGCCAGACAAAAGCTACATTCCAGCACGTAGCATAGAAGTAAAACAACACCACCTGTGGGAACATCCGCCAGCAGCACAGAGACATTAGGTTAGATAATTTTAAGAAAACCTTTTGTAGTTTAGTTTTAAGAAGAGAGCAAAATAAAGAGGTTCATCCTCTAAAAAAATAATTTTTTTTAAAATAAAAACTTTAATTAGTTTAATTTATATAACGAAAAAAATTTGTTGACCATCCAACTATATTCGTCGTATAAATTGGAACAAACTCCTTAAGTTGGATAAGATTTGGTTTTTGTTTAATTTTCGATGATTTACTTCACCTTCATTAAATTAAGTAGAACAAAACGAAATAAGATCGTCCTAAGCAAAAAACCTTATCTTTATGCTGAACTTATGACGAGTAAGTATGTCCGTAACAGCAAAAGAGGCTAGTCACTAAGAACTATTATTATCCGTTCTATTACACAAACCCAAAGTCACCTGAAACCAATCACTAGACCAAACAATAATCCAATTAAAAATCAATTAAATTTCTATTAAATTAATTAATTTTTATTTCGTCTTCTCCGCAGAAGAAATACGTGTAATGTATTTTTGTAGTTATAAACTATTTTCTTTCTTTTTTTTTTTCAAAAATGAAAATATACAAAAAAAAATTCAAACATTAATATAAAAAATCACTCAATATCGCTCCTTAGTTGGTGTATGTTTGAGTGCTGGTGGAGAATAGTGCTAGCGCTCCACTGGCCAAGCCAACCGAAAAGATGTAATTCACAGCTGGCGAAGAGTTCTTCAAGATGAAAAAACTAATGAAGATGATGATGGTCAAGTAGAGGGCATTGTTGTAGAAGATGGCATAGGTGGTAGCCTCGTAGTCGGCAACCTCGTTTTTCTTCCACAAAATGCGTTCGTCCTTCTCCTTCTTGGTGATCTTCTTGTCGTCGGCTAATTGACGGTTAACCTCCCGGGTTACGGCATCTTCACGTTTCACAGAGATCTTGTGCTTCAGACTGAATTTGATGTTCTTGTAGGCCAAGGCCATCAGGTATGTGCTGGCACCAGTCATCAGGAGGAAAAAAATAGCGCTTGACAGGAGATCCATGTTGTGAATACGCCAAAAGAGCCCTAAGCCCAAAGAATTGTTAGTTCCTAACTCTTGACGTGTCACATTCATACCATACAGATTTCTACTTACAAATTGGAATGGCAGAAACGATGAAGGCATTTCCATAGAACAAGGCTGATGATTTTGTGGAGACATTTCGGCTGAAATCGTTGAGCAGAAGTTCCTCTTCTTTGGTGAAGCCCGAAGAACCAACTTTTTGTGTTTTAGCTTGAACCATTTTTATTTATTTATTTGTTTTTTATAAAAATAATTTTATCAAAGTGAAAGTCCACTAGAAGACGTTGCCTTGGTAGTGGTTTATTAGAAAAGGAGTATTGCCGACGACACGACTTCAAAATTTCTGGACAGAAGTTGAGCAGAGTGGAAAATGAAATGTGTGTATATTTTTTGTGACGTGTAAGCTTGTCAGCGAGGGAAAGTGACAGCTGTTGGAAGCGACATCTTCGTGTAAAACTAGGAACTCCATAAAGGTGAAAACAAAATATTTGAGCATTCTTACACCCCTCTCACATCATCTGTATTATAGGATATTCGAGTGCATTTCCATCAAAGAAACTGAATATGAAGAAATGAATCCTTCGTACGTTTCACCCTCCAAAACCCATTTGTTTACATTGTTGTATTTGTAATTTAAATTTGTGTCGATGAATAGATGTGAAATCCAACAACAATTTAATGAGGTGAGCTTATTTTGTTTTGACAGTTCTATTTTTTTTTTTTTGGTGAGAACTTTATTTCAATATTCGGTTTTGGTTGGTTCGCTTCGTTTGTTGCGGTTTTGTAAATAAATTAATATATTTTTCATGAAATAATTACAAAAAATTCAATTTCAATAAGTTCCTATAATAATATTAGAATAACTTTGATTGATGATGCACTGGCTTTGCAGAGTGAATATTGGTCGTGGCTTACAAACAAGATTTGACAAGCTAATTTGTTATTCTTTTCGTGAAATTCTTATTTAAATGCATATATAAACGTGCTGTGTTACCTTTTTATTTAATCAGTTAATTAGTAAAAGCAAAAGAATAAAGTTCAATGTGCTAAAGTGACTAAAAAGTAACTACAATCAATAAGAGCCATGAGCCAGGAATTACCTAGTACGCGGATTAGTGTAGCACTCGAACAAAAAAGCCGAAAAACCAACAAAAACATAATGTTCAGCATTCCAATGCCAATGTTGTCCTCTGATGCATATCAAAAAGTAAGTTGGGTGCTAATCAGTTGGAATAGTTTTTGAGCAATCGAAAAGTACAATTTTTTGTATCAAACATTTCAGCACATAATCCAAAAAAATAACTAAAAAAAAATGGATGATGATTAATTGTTCTTGATATGATGGACAATAACACAAATTTAAATGCAGACCTCGTCGGATTGAGAACACCACTATCTGCTACAACCAAGAACGGCTCTACCGAAGACACATACACCGATGTATTGGGCGATTTCTACGGATCGAATGCGAAAACGAAGATTGTAGAGCGATTAAAAACTATATGAGGTGTCCTGTATGAGAACATCTCTACTAAAAGCTAGAAAAAACTAACTGGACTTTTGTAATCGATATCACGACACGCTTCTATATTTTGGATTATCCACTTCTAAAATTTGATACCAACAATCAGACTGATAAATCCTATTCACAAAATAATTTTCTTTTTCTGCGTTCATATGTAAAATAAAAAAAAGAGTAGCTAGAGGTTTTTTTTTTATTAAAAAGCCATTTTGCCAAATGTTTAAATTTGTTGATTTTAAACAAAATATTGACTTTTTTTCTATCAATATTCTTGTGGGTATGTAGGGCCTGTCGTCGTGCACCCAATATTCAATTGCACGTCCGCAAAGTCTTCGATTGCCGCGTGAGTTTGATTTTTGTCCGGCCTGTCCGTCCGATAGGATCAAAGTAATCTTCCCACTATAGGTAGTCAAAATGTTTTAACGAACTGAATGAACGCAATTAACGTACATACAACAAAATCACGTGTTACATAGCATGAATAGCTCAAGATCCGCACCGATACTATGCACCAAATAGTCGCACGTTTCTTCGTTTGATGAATCTGCTCGCCCAATTTTCGAGTGGGAGCCAAAACAAGAGCAATGGGTCCGGGCATGCGGCTCTTCATCCCATCCCCGTAAATGATTCTTAGGATTGATGTGTGGTAGTCCCATGCGGTTTCATGCCTGTCGTTTGCAGCAACTTTAATAAATACATTTGCATTCAAGGCAACAAAGTCCCAATTTCCAAATTATCGGAAATTAAATTTTTCTGCAACATCGTACAAGTAACGCTAAATCCTTCGTGTAACAATATTGATAATTTTTTTTCGGGGCTTTTGTCTTTAGAACTATTCGGTTGAAAAGAAGCTGCAATATATTAAGATACATACATATATTATTAAGTTTGTAAACTTATTGCAAATTCGCTTTGTTCTCTTAACTGGTTCATCACACAATTCCATAGGATTGGCCGGAGTGGCAATATGTAGTCTTAGACTTGACCATTTTTTGTGCTTCACCGTATTCCATTGTGTTGCGGGCACACGAAGACCTAGTTGCTACTTTATGGGTCTGTCGAGTCAATATATACACATCATAAACGAGAGCAATAAGTCCAGGCTCTAGATTCTATATTGGGAGTCAGTTAATCTGTTTGAGACATGGACCTTGAAGTTTGTCACTTAGGCGAGGATTCTTTTTCGTCTTCATTATTTGTTCCTTCTGTTTTGTTATAATTTGTTTGTCAATAAAAATATTTGGTTTATTCCACTTCGACTTCAATTAATATCAATTTGCTTTGGAAAAATCATGACAATCTTGACATTTCCGAATTCACCTCGAAAAAAGTAGTAGGGATGTGTTTGTAAAGTTAAAAATTTAAAGGTGTATACAAACTACACTAATGAATTAAATTGATGTTAGTTTGAGACCGTGCACAAAATGGATTAAAATTGTGGTAAATAAGTTCTATATTTTGGTTTTTGCGGGCAAGATTTTCAGTGCAAGATTAAAGGCTCTCCCAAACCAAGGCGACAACGAAACTCGGCTATCAAAATTAACCACCGTGTAAATTAATTTTGATTGCCGAAATGTTCGTTGCTGCGCCGAATGTGAATGTGGTTAGGGAGAGCCTTAAAGCTGTTCGGTAATAATTGTAGCCGATTATTAGGACAGATCCCTCTTTTTTAGCACAGAATTAATTGCCTCTAGTATTATTTGTATGCGGAAAAGTGACTTTTGTTCTCTATTCGTGTTTTTTTAGTTGTTTTTTTATTTTCTATTTTACTTTTCTCATTACTTTCGTTGGTTTTTAATATGACAACGAAATGCTTACAAAAACCACAAGAAAAAACTAACCCTTGAATGTGACACCGTAAATATATGAGATTTATGAGCGACATCAGACGATTTGACTTCTATTATCGCATTAAGGCTCTCCCAAACCAACAATAATAATAACGAATTGTTTTGTTGACAACCACGTGTTTTTATTGCTGTTTTCGTTCGTCGCGCCGAATATTTGTGTTGGTTTGGGAGAACTTTAAAAATTGATTTTTTGTATGTAATGGTGTTTAACTTTTGCCCAAAAGTAAAAGTTAAGAGCGCTTTAACTTTTACTTTTGTAAAACTTTAGAAAGAAGGTAGAAATTAGCTGTGCGTTGGAAAAAGACAAAATATTTAGTTCACTTTTGTGCAAAAGTAAGTTAAATGTAGTTAAGGCTTTAGTTTGAACTATTTCTTTGACATCTTAACAATATAAAATCCAATTTTTTCGTTTGCAAACATAATATTTATTTCACGTATTGGAATTAAACTTAGACTTAAAAAGAAAACTAAAAAAAATCTTTGGTGGCTTGTTTCTTAATATAAAAGATTTAAAAACGAAATTAAAATAACCTCAAAAACCTTGATCATAACTTGTCTCTTTGTCTGAAAGGGGACTTTGTTACAATTAGGCTTGGTAGGTAAAATATCATGTAAACCTGAGTTTACGCCCGAAACATGTTTTTCAGTTATTTTAGATCGAGAACACGTGCCTAACTAGTCAAAAATCTTATGTCGTTTTCGTTTGGATTTTGGTAGTGTTTTGTTCCTATCGAATATGGAAATTTTTTTCACTCCATTCACTCCAAATTTTCCATATTCGAGATGAATACAACACTCCCAAATCCCAATTGAAAACGAAATAATAAATATGACTATTATTTTTTATATATAATTGTTCAAAATCTTTCGGCACAATTTTATCTTGAAATAATAAAAAGGTGAGGTTGCACTTCCAAATTCATTTTACCTGTTTTTATACTTTTTGAACATAACCATTGCAACTCATGAGCTTTTCAAAATAACTGACGTTTTTTTAAAATAACCGCCAAATTAGTTCACCACCAGTGGTGAACTGAGGAGCTACTTATATGTGTGCGTTTTACGTGGTTTTACACACACATTTTGAAAAGCTTATGAGTCAGCTGATTGCTGTAGCTTGTAGGCAAACCGGAATGACAGCCGAGGATTCATTTCTTGGTATTCAGTTTCTTTGATTTCCATGTTCCTATTCAGGTCAGGTGCATTAAGTCAAGACCGCACTCGGATGAACTGCACTTCAGTGGAACTGCGTGACACTACACAGCACTCCATGGCAGTTTTTTGATATACTGCACTTGAACTGCAGCAATACGACAGTAAGGCCCATCGCCCACGCTTATATGCAACTTATCGTTGCTTTACCTACCCTCGCCCACTTGGCAATTTCCGAGCAACTTCCAGCAACTTTTGGGAATTTTCCAAAATTTTTGCCAAATGAGAGGTTTTTAATCCAAAAAACAAGTTATATTTCCACACTGAACGAATTTTGTTGTGTTTCTATTTCTGAGAATACAGATTCCTCTCAAATATAAACTGGCCATATACGAACGATCAATGTAAAAAAATGACTTCTTTAATGAATATTGACAATAGGTTTGTTCGTTGAGCCCTGAAGTCGCCCTGGGGTTGCCCCAAAGTGTTTTTTTAAAACCCTGTACTCACCCTGACAATCAAATTCTCTATTTTTTTTTAAACCTGAGGTCGCCCTGAACTCGCCCTGAAGTAGATCTAGGTTTTTCCCTGGGGCGAGTTGTGGTAACGAACAAACTGCCAAAGTGAGCCCGATTCACACAGAAGTGGCTCATGGTTCTGGTGTGTCATTGGCATGCTTCGGGAGTGGAGTGGGTGTGATGTACTCAATTTACACAGAAGTGACAAATGAACTGACATTTGTCAAAATGAATTGAAAACGCAAAGTCCCCTTTCACACGAAAGTTGCTGGTGATTTTTTTGACGTTTTCTTTAAATCTCCTTAACAATCTCCTGTACCTTTCACACGCAGATACAAAGTTGGAGGAGACTTGCTGTATTTTCCTTTTAAACTACCTTGGTTGAACGCACACAAACGTAGTGTGAAGAGAAACGTCAAAAAAGTTTCCTGAATTTGTTGACCGGGGAGATTTCATTTCCCCCTCTTTCTTCCTGCCCTTCTCGCCTATGAACTATTTGTTGCCGGCAACTCAGTTGCCCTGTGTGAAAGGGGACAAAGTGAATTAATGAGAATTGATGCAAAGAAATGCTTTTTTTTAGTATTTGAAAAATTTTCCTAATCGTTGTGATTTTTTTCAGATTTGTTTAACACAAATAAAGTGATAAAAATACTTCAAAATAAATAAAATAGTAGTCTCATGTTCAATCTTCAAGTGATTTCAATATGGCGTGCCGGTTCACGTAGGCCACTGGAGTTTTCAATATGGCGTGGCGATGACATGTCCCATATGAGAACATGCAAATTCCACAACGTGACATATGTAAGCACCACGCCAGAACCATACCAAAACCATAAGCCAGTTCTGTGTGAATTGGGCCTTAAAGTTGTTTTTATTCATTTTTCATTCTTATTTTAAGTTTTTATTATTTGAGTACTAAAGTTGTTTTTATTCATTTTTCATTCTTATTTTAAGTTTTAATTATTTGAGTACAGAAATTCTTTCTCGCTTAAAATGTCAACAACACAATTGAGGGCTTTAAAGCGTTTTTTGAGAATCGAAAAACCCAGGTTTTTTTGACAACTCTAGTGGTTGTGAAGAAAACCTGGGTCAACCCTGGGTAAAGTTCAACTAACAAACCTAATAAATATTGACCATGACCACAGTATACAAAAGGTATTATCTTGTGCAGGTTGTCAGAATTGAAACTGTCAGAAATTAAAAAATGGTTGCTCGAGTGCTCCCAAAAACTTCACACCGCAGTATTAAAAACAACAACAAATACCGAAATTTGACATGTAAATGGACACTGAATCCACCATTTTTTATCGATTTTGATAGATGCGCAGAACAGAACAAAAATGAAAACGCTAATGATATTGGCGCAAAATTCTAGACGATTTATGATGGATTTACATGTATCTGCATCTGCAAACATCAAGAAAAGTAGAGCAGGATAGAGTCATACCAAAAAACCAAGGGTGTGAAAGAGCACCACTATGAAGATCAACATGTTCGTCTTCGCTATAATCTTCATCTGCGTTCCTATAATCAAGATCTCTGCATTTTGTTTTTTGTTCCACCAGTTAGAAAAAAGAAAATTATTAAGTAGTATCATGCTAATACCTTAACATCAGGCTGTTTAAAATTTTGCGCCATTACCTTTAATATATACTACGTTTATATTCAGGACCGAGAGCTCGAGTTGGATTTGGGTCGGATTTTCGACTCAGGTTTTTCGTTCACAGATTTGAGAGCTCGATTTTGAGTTGAATTGAAATGGTGTCGAGATGACATATGGTGTTTCTCAAGTTAACTCCTCAACCCAGGTTTTTTAGCACAAATTTCGACTCGACTCCACTCCTGAAATGCAGTCGAGTCGGTTCAAGCTCATTTCAACTCGATGTAGGTATACAATGGGTCTAAGTGAGCTTCAAGCTCGCTTAAATACCACATGGAAACGTAGTAATATATACCGTGGACCCAGTGTTGCCGCTGAGAAATTTGAAAAGGTCGCAAAAAAAGGGTCACGACGAAAAAAAAAGTCGCATTCAGAAAATTTCGTAAAATATGTATATAGCTTAAAAAATCCTTTTTTTATCAGTTGACATTAGTGGCGAGAAACTTAAGGTTTCTTAATTTTATCTATTACCTACTTAATATTGTGTACCTTCTTTAAATTTGGGATTTTATTAAAGTAAAATTTATAGTTGTAAAGGAAAGTAAAAACGTCTTTTTTTGTGATTGTGAGTATATACCTAGATAAAGTCAGCCCTGTTGGTACATAATGCATTCTATTGTAATTAAAATTTTGTTACGAAACAAGAAAAAGGAAGCTATCACAGAATCCATCACTTAGAAAAATTCATACGAACTCCCATCGCGAACAAATTCGCTGATATTTTTTTGGGAAACATGTAGGCCATATATATGTACGTAATTAGGTATGTACATATGTCCTACTGCATTTTACTATAACATTTTTTTTTTTTTTTTTCAAATAAAAAATAAATTACCTTGTTATGGTTTGCGAATTGAACATTCGCTTACGATATGGCCTGCAATTTTGTATTTCGGTTAGCGAATTGATTTTTCGCCGAAAATTCATTACTCTTAGACGAAATAACTAGATTTCTTTGTGACGAATTTCAAAGTGAAACAAAAAATGTTTTTTTTTACAAAAAGGAAAACAATAAATCTATAGTCCAAGTAATTTTCCAGAAAAAGGTTCAGAAAAGTGGCAAGATTTTTAAAAAGGGTCAAAAAAGCCAATTTTCCAAAAAGTCGTCTCATTGTCGCATGAGGCTCAAAAAGGGGTCAAAATGAGACTAAAGTCGCACAGCGGCAACATTGCCGTGGACCATGATGATGTATTGACACCAGGGAAATTGCTTTCGACACCACCTGCATATCAGCGCGTGAACTACTAGAGGGGGATAAATTTTTTTTGGATTTGACATTCAATGTATTTCCCATAAGAGAAAACGAAAAAATGGCCTGGAAAACATTAATTTTACTAATTAATTTTATATGAACGGGTAACCGTATTTTAATTGCAATTGAATAATAAAACATGTGAGTTTGTGAATCGAGCTTAAAATATATCGAAACTAAAAACTAGAATGCCTTAATTTATAGATAAAAAGTGTAAACAAATCATCCTCACAATGATAAACAACAACAACGATACCCAGTTAACAAAAAAGCAAGGCAGAGGCGTAGCTAGTTTTATTTAAAATATGTTTTGTTTTTGTTTTAATTTTTTTTATTTTTTTTTTTTTTTAATTATGAAAAACATGAAATTATTTTTTATGGAGAAATTTTTTTGTTTTTTTTTTTAAATCGAATAATGCCGAAAATTATTTTTTACTTTGTTTTGTACTTTTTACAAAATTTAATTTGAATGCTAAGAAAAGCTCCCAAAAGCAAAAATAAAATCAAAAATTTAGCAACAATAATAACAAAATTTTAAGTGAATTATAATTGTGTGCCCTTAACAAGCTGTTCCAATCCTGTGTTTGAAAATATACCGTATCTATTAATTATTTAAGTTTTCTTTATATTCTGTTAAAAAGTTTTACGTTAAAATGTTCTAAACATAAAACATACCTATTCTCCTATTTCACATACTAAAATGCAAATATATACCTACATAATATATCTATAGTTCTATGTTAAAAAATTATTTCAGTTCAATCCATAATTTATTTTACCCCTAAAACCCTTCCCTCACTACGCACATGATCTCATTTCAACTCGCGACGGTCATCCATTTTGGAAAACAACAACAACAATGCACGTTTGTTTACATTCTTTATGGGCAAAATAAAGCAAATAGGAAGGTGAATTTAGTATATATTCTTCTTGATTAAAAAACTAGCATACATTGTCAATCTATTGTAATTATAATATGAGTACCCGTTCATATAAAATTATTTACTAAAATTAATATTTTCCAGACCATTATTTCGTTTTCTCTTATGGGAAATACATTGAATGTCAAATCGAAAAAAATTGTATCCCCCTCTAGTAGATCACGCACTGACTGCCAGGTGCCGTGACTCCTGGTGCCAATAGGACTGTATGCTTGTCCGTATTGGCACCAGGAGTCACGGCACCTGGCAGTCAGTGCGTGAACTACTAGAGGGGGATACAAATTTTTTCGATTTGACATTCAATGTATTTCCCATAAGAGAAAACGAAATAATGGTCTGGAAAACATTAATATTAGTAATTAATTTTATATGAACGGGTACTCATATTATAATTACAATAGATTAACAATGTATGCTAGTTTGTTAATCAAGAAGAATATATACCGAATTCAACTTCTTATTTGCTTTATTTTGCCCATAAATAATGTAAACAAACGTGTATTATTGTTGTTGTTTTCCAAAATGGATGAACGTCGCGAGTTGAAATGAGATCATGTGCGTAGTGAGGGAAGGGTTTTAGGGGCAAAATAAATTATGGATTGAATTGAAATATTTTTTTAACATAGAAGTATAGATATATTATGTAGGTATGTATTTGCATTTTAGTATGTGAAATAGGAGAATAGGTATGTTTAATGTTTAGAGCATTTTAACGTAAAATTTTTTAACAGAATATAAAGAAAACTTAAATAATTAATAGATACGGTAAATTTTCAAACACAGGTTTGGAACAGCTTGTTAAGGGCACACATTTATAATTCACTTAAAATTTTGTTATTATTCTTGCTAAATTTCTGATTCTATTTTTCCTTTTGGAAGCTTTTCTTAGCATTCAAATTAAATTTTGTAAATAGTACAAAACAAGGTAGAAAATAATTTTCGGCATTATTTTATTTGATTTAAAAAAAAAAAACAAAAAACTTTCACCTTAAAAAATAATTTCATGTATTTTCATAATTATGGGCAAAATTTCTTTAAAATTATCAAACACATTTTACACAGCACAAAATAAAAACAAAACATATTTTAAATAAATCTGGCTACGCTTCTGCCTTGCTTTTTACTTAACTGGGTATCGTTGTTGTTGTTTCTCGTTGTAAGGGTGACTTGTTTACACTTTTTATCTATAAAATAGAGCATTCTAGTTTTTAGTTTCGATATATTTTAAGCTCGATTCACAAACTCACATGTTTTATTATTACATTGCAATTAAAATACCGGTACCCGTTCATATAAAATTAATTAGTAAAATTAATATTTTCCATACCATTTTTTCATTTTCTCTTATGGGAAATACATTGAATGTCAAATCGAAAAAAATTTTATCCCCCTCTAGTAGTTCACGCGCTGATATGCAGGTGGTGTCGAAAGCAATTTCCCTGGCGTCAATACTTTAAATCGACTCAAATTTTTAAACAAATTAGAAATTAATAATAAGAATTCTCTGAACGCGTTCATTTTAACTTGTTGAATATTGAACAATGAATGGAGTCAAAACTTGAGTTTTTTGTATATTAATTCAACTTTTCAAGTATTTGCCGTGTCGCGCCGAGGAGGTAAAAAAAAATTAAAAATATAGGTGCAATTTACTTTATTAAAAACAAAGCGCTTTTTCCCGATCAGTTATCATTCAGACATGAAATATTTGTTATAATTATCTGTAACTGAAAAACTCTATTTAGAAAAATTAAATACTTCTCGATTTGAACTCTTGCCGCCGATCAAAGTTCAACTTGTTGATAAATGGAAAATTGTTTTCATTTTTAGGGAAATCAAAATGAGAAGCATCGCATGGAGCTACGCCAAAACCCTGAAGTGTGTCTTGCCTGGAGTAAGGCAAATGTCTTCTTCTGGATCATTGACAACGGTTGAAGTTAATGAAAAGACAGGCATAGCTGTCCTAACCCTAAATAGACCTCCAGTCAATGGACTGAATTTGGATCTCCTCACGTCTATCAAGAATTCTGTTGAAGAAATCGAAAACAACAAAAGCAAGGGTTTGATTCTAACTTCGGTGAGTTCAATTGTTCCCTTAAAAGGTTTCAGCAATAACTGGTGTTTATTTCCTTTAGTCATCAAAGACAATCTTCTCAGCTGGATTGGACATTATGGAAATGTACAAACCAGACCCAGAGAGACTGAAGGGCTTCTGGACAGCTCTGCAAGATGCTTGGATAACTCTCCATGGTTGCAATGTTCCCAGTGTTGCATTACTCAATGTCAGTAAAGTCGTATTTCTGTTCATGTATAAAAATGTCTTACCTCAATCTTTACTTTAGGGCCATTCTCCAGCTGGTGGGTGTCTACTTGCAACCAGTTGCGAATACCGTGTCATGCTACCTAACTTCACAATCGGCCTAAATGAAACTAAGCTTGGAATTGTTGCTCCAAATTGGTTTATGACGTCATTTTTAAATGTTCTTCCGCGTCGAACTGCTGAGCTTGCCTTGACTCAGGGCAAACTCTTCACTACCGAAGAAGCTCTGGAAGCTGGCTTGATTGATGAGATAGCTGCCACAAAAGAAGAAGGATTAGTTAAGTGTGAGCAGTTTATCGCTTCGTTTGCCAAAGTCAATCCCGTGGCCAGAGGAATGACAAAACAACAATTTAGGAAGAGTGATTTGGATGGATTGATGAAGTCCAAGGAACAAGATTTGCAACAGTTTTTGTTTATTATCAACCAACCCGCAGTGCAAAAGGGACTGGGAATATATTTGGAAGGATTGAAGAAGAAGAAGGCTTGAGAAGAATTGTATGATAAGCTAACAGAGTATGCATTTTTTCAAAAATAAATAATTAAATTTAATTAAAAAATTTTAACATAATTATGTACTGAGCTGCAATTAACATTCGAAAAGCGATTCGAGGAACAAAGAGATCGAGTCTTGAATCGCATTGTTTATTTTGGGACATTTAGAAAGTCAAATCGGTAAATATTTTGATGTCAAAATATAGGCAATGCCTTGAATTATCCGGCCCTATCGAGGTAACCGTCGGAGCGGAACTCTCTCCGATTTCCTACGAATCGGAGACATTTTGCTGGTCTGAGAACTACCTTGAAGCAAAATGTCTCCGATTCGACAACAATAACTTTATTTATGTATTTATTTATTTACGTCTATAAGTAACAAACAAAAAAAAAATATTTCATTTTGGCCAAACGTTCCACTTTTATTATTTCAATGATTGAACTACTTTACTTCAAAGCCATTTTACGTCGAAGTTTGAGCAGGGATTAATTTTTTTTTGACTAGAATAATAATTTAAGTCATGGCCTATATTTTAGCATCAAAAAATTTACCGATTTGACTTTCTAAATGTCCCAAAATTAACAATTAAAATTTTCAATGATGGGTCGAGTTCGTAAAATTAAAACTTCGGCAACACTGCCACATTCAAGTCGCATTTTTGCAGGCAAATGCAATCTGTTTTAAATTGTGTTCACTGTTTTAGAAGCGCTAATGTTTGCTATCAGTATTGAAATCAAATTTTGCCCAAAATATACATAACTACTGCCATTTTTTTGCAATTGTCTTAAGCAGTGATTAAGCATGTTTACTTTTACGAACTCGGAGATAGATAGATAGTAAAAGCGATGATTTAGTCGTTTTACTGAAAGCTAAGTGTCACTTTTAGAGTCGTGGCGTGTTACTGTCATTTTAATAAAACGACAACCGTAATAAGGGTGATTGAGAATTTAAAACACCCATAGAGAAAATTGAAAAATACGAAAGAACTTTTATTATAAGAGGGGAAATAGATCCTCCTCACATGCGGTTTTTTCGTGTAAAGGTCAAATCTGGATTTTTTCACATCTTCTTGTAATTAGCCTGTCCCTACATAATACCTATATATATGAGGGTGGCACTAACTTTGGAAATATTCAAATTTCTCTCGAGAAAACAGGGTCCCACTATAAAATTCATTGGATTATTTCCTCTAACTGGGATTTTTAACAAAATTAAGAGAGTTTTCTCTTTATTGTTAATTCTTATTTAAATTTTGTTGATACATGTATAAATAATATAATATGGATAACTTCACGAAAAAATAAAAATATTCCCACAAATTCAGTTGTTAAGAATTTGTTTTTTTTTTTTTTTTAATAATAAATTGAACTTACATTGAAAGGACCATGGGCACTTTTGAATGGACTTTGGGCCAACTTTCAACAGTGATGAAACTTATATCAAATGAGAGCTTATAGCACTCTATTTCATTATATGGCGGCTGAATTGAAATCCAGCGCGAAAATGGGGTTTTAGCGCATTTTATGAAAAATGTGTACAAAATGGAAAAAAAAATATTTAAAAAAATGCCAACACTTTCTAAAAAGTTTTTGCCTTTTTTGAAAACCAGCATTTTGTTCTCTCATTCTTTTTTTAAATAAACTTGTTACTGCTTATAGTTTTCGAAAAAAAAAATACTTTCAAACTCAAAAACGTTAAAAAACGAAAAACTGAGTACTGATTTTTTCACAATTTTAATATATAAGTTCTAAATTGGTTTTTAGTATCTATTTATTATTTCTTGATTGAATACTGAAAACCAGATGCCTCTATCTCTTGTCGATTTTTAGAAAAATGAAAATTACTTAAACTTGGTTCTTTTTGTGTTGGGTTTTTAAGTGGATTTTTCTTGAGGTAAATTAAAAGCCCATGATCATTTTATTGGTTAAAAAAAGAAATAATAAGATAGTCCAAAATAAAAAATTGTTTATCAGAGGTATCTACTGTTAATAATGGTTAAAAGCGCAGTTTTTGATACCAGTTTTTAAGTTGTATGAAAGGTGCCGTTAATTTTGGTAATGTCAAGAACCGCTTATTGCTAAGTTCTTTTTCGAAATATTGTGTTTGAAAAGATTTTTTTTTTTTTTTTTTAATAAAAAACATTTTTTTTTTTTGAAAATTTTGGTATACCTATTTTTAATAAAAAATATATACGTATTAATAATTGGAAACCTAACACGAAAATGTGAAATAAAATAAAGACAACGTCTTGGTGGTTAAATATTTTTATTTAATAACTCTTCGCGAATTTCTCCTTGAAGAGATTGCAGATTATTAGTCATTTGTTCTATATAGGAGTTAATTTCTAGAATTTTGGCACGATTTCTTTCCAGTTCATTCCTGAAAAAAAGGTCAGAAAGTGTTAAACCGATTTATTAGAAATACATTTTTAAATATTTTAATTTTTATAAGAATTTGGTGCAACATGAAATTTGGAGCCAATGAAAAATGGCCCAACATAAAAAATGACAAATTTTGGCCCAAAAATTTATATGAAGAAGCAAAAACTGCAAAAAATTAATTAAATTTTGTAAATTAGTCATTTTTTATTGTTTTAGGACCTCTTTTGATTTTAAGGGTACTTGCAATATGTAAAATGGCCCACTTTGATCTTTTGATGTTGTATTTTTAAGTTTCAAAAAAGAAAAAAATTAAACAAATTTGATGGCACAACAGCTCGTGAAGGAATGGAGGGGACCTACAGTTTATTGCCGGATCCGAACGGCTAATGTGAGCGGCACTTTTCTATGTCAAGAGATACTCTTGGAGGTTTCGTCAATTCCTCGGAAAAAGCAGTAGCCGTTTCGTTTTTTTAAATTATTAACTGTAGTGTCCGAATTAAGAACACAAAATATTTTTTTTATTAATTTTCACTTAAGTAATGATTTCTAGAAAAGTCGGGTGCAGTTCGCGAAGGGTGAAGTTCTTTAAATTTCGCATATATGAATCGTTCTATGTATGTTCGCCCAGTTTATACTTATCAGCGAAAAATAAACAAAAAATTATTTAAGATTTCTCGAAGTTTAACATTTTTACATCTACAGTATTCCCCGCTTAATTGCACTGACCATCTTGTTAGGCTTTTCGATCAATTATCCGGGGGTTTAATTAGCCGTATAAAAAGCTGTTCAACTTATATACCTACATGAAATTTTCGAACACATTTTATTGGGTCAATTGAGAGGAAAAATCCATTACCCGAGATGCAATTAAACGGGGAATAAATACTGTACTTAATAAATTTGTTTTGGCTATTTGCCTTAAAACAGTTTATACCAATCAAATTACAAATAATTACAAAATTGTGTATTGTGCCATTTTATAAATGGCACATTTATAAAATGGCACTCATCAGCCATATTATTTACTACGCATTATTTTAAACTTACTTTTGCAATCCTTCAATTAAATCCGCAACGAATTGTTTGCTTCGCACAACCAAACGATCCTCGCGTTCATCGATCTTCTGAACATGATGATCTTTCATGCCAACAATTAAATTATTCAAAGCATCTTTATCCTCCAAACAGGTCTTTAATCCTTCGGGAACATCATCAAACATCCGGGTTGCTAATTTTACTCCAATATACTGCTGAACTAATTCGGTCAGATTCTCCGAGAAATGAACAGCAACATCACGAATTTGTGCAAAATAAATTTGAGTTTGTTCCACAAATTTAGCCATCATCTCTTGAATGTTTCTTTCGAAGAATGATGTTGATTCCTATAAAAGAAAACTTTTATACAGTATTTCCATAAACAATAGCTGCGTTTTATTTTCTACAGATCTGGATCAGGATCATTTTACAACACGTAATACAAAAACAATTCGGGGTTCTGCTCTCTATCTGGATCTATTTTTGCCGGGTAGATGGCTTTTATGGTAAGGTTGCGTTTGTTGTAGTGCAAAGAAAAGAGACGGGAAACAACTGAAAATAATTAAAACGTAGGTAAAAAAGAGATGGTTATATAACACTGCTGTCATTGTGATCCATATCGTTTTATTTTCAAGGGTTGATCCTGATCCAGATCCAAAGATAATAAAACGCGGCTAATAATATCTAGAGAAAATTTATACGTACCATAATACTCTCATATAAATGCATCTCATCAGCCATCAGCAACTGCCAAATGTCGTTAGTTTTCTCATTAAAATTCAGCGAAATATTTTCGAATTGTTCAAGCAGCAAAACACTCTCAGGGGAATCATCGTCTTCGCCTTGAATTGATCTTGTTTCCAACTGTCGAAGGCAATGAGTGGCCTCTTTGAAGACCTCGTCTTTGATGAGAGCATATTCATCGATGGTCTTATGGCCAGATTCCTGAATAGCCAACTGCCCTTTCTTGACACTATTCATATAAAGATCGATTTCCTTTTTTCGTTCTTCGAATTTTTCAAGCCCAAGCTTAAAGATTTCTTGTGTTATGGCAAAGAAGTCACTTCGATACTCGGCCAAAAGATCATCGATGCTATCGCCACCAATTTGAATCAAAGTTCGACCGTCGTCATCGTTCTCCCAAAGTGATTCAAACAGCTGATGCTCGTTAAGATATTCAACGAAACTACTAGAAAATCGAAGTTCGCCTTCAAGTTCTTTGGCCTTGTGATTTCGAATTTCGATTTCTTCTTCTTCAGCAGCTTCGATTTCACGAAGTTCACGACTAGAATTAAGGTTCGTGTAGGACAGATTTGAATTAAATTTCTTATATGTAAATTTCTTACATAAACTTCTGCTTTCCAGCTTCCCTAGCAGATTCTTCAATGTAAGCATATTCATAGTATTTAACATTTGGCAATAATGCAGCAATATAAGTTGCCAATGGATAACCCGACATTCGGCAAACAGGATTTCCTTCCATGTTGAGAACGCTAAGCTTTTTCAAAAATCGCATTCGTTCTAACTAAATATATGTGACTATATAAAAAAAAACTACGAAGAAGATAAATTAAACCAACTCACTCCTTTCAAAGATTCAATCCTATTATTTCCTAAACTCAAGATTACCAAATTTTCCAAATTGTCGAAACCTTCGATGACTGTTATTAAGTTGTTGTACAAACTTAAGACCTCGAGATTTTTAAGTGTTTCCAAATTTTCAATTTTCTCAATGTAATTGAAAGAAAGATTGAGCTCCTTCAAAGAGGTTAGCATTCCAATATTTTCGATTACTTCGATTTTGTTGCAATTGAGACCAAGCTTAGTGAGATTTGGCATCATCCAGAGATGATCAATACGCAGAATATCTAAAAAATTTGTCATTAAGATAAAGTAATTTAATGAAGGCAGAGGCCCGCATGGAAGAATGGCAAGTTTTTGGTAAGTTTAGGCGAGGCCCTGGCAAGTTTTCGGATAGGAAAACATGGACGAGAAAAACATGACAGACCCCTATTAGTGCTGAGAACATTTATTTAATAAAGTACTGGTGAGGTTCTTGATGGTAACTATGTGAAATCATTTTACGAAAATTAATAAAAACGGGATCTTATAATAAATAATAAAAATCTTTGTGTGTTAATTAACTGTGCAAATTTCAAATTAGGATTTGGTCTCGGTAAAAAATAATAAAACCGCAACTGCAGACAAAAGAAAACAAGAAAGAACCACAACTGATTTTAACATTTCTTCGAAATCTGTTTCAGTTGTTCTACCTAAAAACCAAGTGCAAACAAACTCACTGAACAGCAAGCCCAGAACGGTTTAAAACAGAAAATTTCTCATTGAACTTTTTCTTTTCTGTTCTAAACTGTTCCACATAGCCTCACTGAACATACCAGTCTTTCACACATACTTGCACACACGCCAAAGTAAATGACAATAAACTAAACGTCAGTTTAAATATTCAATTTTGCATGTGGAAGAATTTTTTAGTGGTCAGTGTTTTATAATAAAAAAATAAAAATAAAATAAAATGGATTATTGGTTAATTAGGGAAATTAGTCTTTAACAAGAAAAAACGTATTTTTGAATACCTCCCAATCTCGAGGAACTGGATGTCTATCTAGATTAATTTAATATAGAGCGACTGACAGCTTCTAGCTTTGACCCCCATATATGAAATAGTTGAATGTAAAACCATGTAAAACAAAATATGTAGAACAAATCTAGTTTTTACTAGTCAGGGCTTAAGTAGAATTTAACTGACGAGGCAAAAAGGTTTATAACCTATAGTAACCCTAGCTAGACCCTTGTTAGTAACTATGAAAAACTTGCCAGAGCCTTATTGAAAACTAGATTCTTTTTCCATGCGGGGGTATATTACAAAAAAACCTAAAGCCTTAACTACATTGAAAATTTGAACTTTTGTATTTTTTCACTTTTTTGGCTTCGCTTATGTAGTTAAGGCTTAACTCCTTATCATTGTTGGTTAGGGGCCAGTTGTACAAACATGGTTCAATATTTAACCCGCGTTTCAGCTATTTTAATTCGCCAATTTTGGCGGATTAACGGAGCGGAGGTTCAACGATAATTCAAGGTTCAAGTGTGCGATAATAGCCAAGCACATGCCTGCCTGAACCTCAGTTAATCCACCGAAATAAGTGAATTAAATATCCTGAACCACGGATCATAATTTAACTTACGATTCTACAACTGGCACTTAGGAAATAGATGCTCGGTCTTTACCTGTTTGTTTATACTATATTAGGGCAATGAAACTTTGAATTTCAAAAATTCGCGAATTATTAAATTATTACAAGATATTCAAAAATTTCCTTTCATATGATATTTTGTTATATCTTTCAATCCTACCATATGAGCTGGATCGGATAACTACGATAAAAAACAGAATTTGACTGTGTAAACGTCCCAACCCTATGCTTTGTGACAATTTCTCGCTAAATGTAAGACATACTGCCTAAAAAACAGCATAATAAACCCCTCAGCTAGTGCCTCGGACTAACTTTTAAACTTTCTATTTTAAAGAGGCTCCATGCCCAAAGAGAATATTATAACTCACTTAAAAACTCCAACCTCAGGACTGTAATCTTTTCGTATCGAATCGGTTCCAATTGATGTAGCCTCAGTGCTTCTCCTTTATATCCATCTTCCGAATAAGACTTTTCTATCATCTCCTTGCTTATAACACCCGGTTCGATTTCCGGATATATGATTTCTTTTAAATTATCCATCTCTTGCTCCTGGAATTCTTTGATGCCTTTAACAACTAATTACACTCAAAAAACCTTGAAGAAATAAAAAAAAAAAACACAGTTGAATTATTGTAACTATCCTCCTTCTACAAAGGTGTATAGTCGATTTGTTTTGTTTGGGTCACCATCGCACCTTGAGTCTTGGCCAAGTTACCAAGGCTACGGTCGTTAAAGAAACTTTAGTGCGTAAGCGCTGAAACTAACCACCGCCATTTAACCATATACCCATACCTTCCCTCTTGCTATTTTTCTGGTGTTGCCTTCGTCTGTCAGTTATGGAAAAGAAGTTCTGACCAGGTGTATCTACATTAAACGTTACTTACGTCTAAATCGGATCGGATTGTTGTTAAAAGTGCTCCCCTTCTTGTTTTTTGAATATTTAAAAAAATAAAACAAAAAAAATCAAATCTTATGAAAATGTCTTTAAGTTGAAGTTCAAATCAGTTTTCAGTCAGAAAATTGAAAATTACATATATAAAAGTGAATTCACCTGCCAAGCTTAAACGAATCGAAATTAATTGCATCTAATCGATCGAAAAACATTCGAGTAAGCAAATAAGTGGCGAAGTGTGAGTGAAGTGTGGTGGTGACGGTAGAGGTGCTGGAAAAAAAAGGAACGCGATTGCATGACTTTTGCAGTTTTTGTTTGTTTTTATTTAATTTTTAGTTTTCATTTTCGACTCACTATTAGATATTTACATATGTACATTGTACATACATAGTTTTGATAAAAGATTTAAAGTGGTAAACCTGTCTTTTCGGTGATACCTTTAAGACGGAGTGCGTGGCAATCGAGACTTTATATCTGGGTCACATTAATCAACGGATACGCGGATTCGTGAGAGAATGGGGTTAACTATCTACATATGTCTTTTCTATAATGTCAAACTACTTAACAAAAGGATGTGGAATAGTTAATAATAATTGGCTTTAAATAAATCAAGGACTGGGGAGGAAATAATATATATGTATATAGCACCGCTTGTTTGTGTAAACGAAAGAACGAAGAAATAAAGTTCGAAGAGAAATTCTTCGAATGGGCGGAATTTTAAATTCTTCAATGCGCCCTATTTCATTTTCTTCAAGTGTACGGTATAGTATTTTATTAAGAGGACATGAAGTCAAGCTTCGTGACGAAGGATTGTGTGCCAATTAAAAGAATGTGTACCTATATACTAAACAATAGCGCTATACGGAAATCAAAAACCATTTTCTGTCCTTGTTAAAAGAGAAATGTCTTCAAGGACATTTGCTTATTTTTTGCCGCATTATAATATCCTATTGTGTCAGACTTCATAAAAGAATTGAGAAACTTACGAAATCGACATTTAAAATGGTGTCGTGAAATGAAGACACACAATTTACCTATGAACAAAAATGTCAGATTTCTGACTAATTTCCCTGCATCTACGCAACATATAAGACCTGGTTGCATATAATGTGTGTAATAGTTGAGTTTTTTTTCAGAATTATACTACCTACTATAGGTAAACGTATATTTTAACTTTAACGGCCATATTATTCACTCAATACATCCAGATTAAAACTTAAATCTGGATGTAAATCATACAAATTCAATGTAAATTCATCTGGATTTAAGTATACATCTGGATGTATCGAGTGAATAATATGGCGGTAACATTCGAAACCTATTTTTAATTTTATGCGAACTGAAAAATACAGAATTTACAGCTTCACGTGTAAAGACATTCATGTAAAAAATTTTTTAACCGGCTATCGGTTATTCTGTTAACCAAAAATCAAAATAGGCCGTCGATATGTAGCAAAACATTCAAATATACACAACTCATGAAATACTGCCAGGCCTTACCACCGCTGGAAAAGTGAACAAACTTCAGAAAAAACACAGTCGTAGGTTGTTTTCAAAATGGGCTTTGTACGATCGACAAAACGAACTTCGTATGTTTGAAAGAAAAACTTACTCAATAGTTGACTCGATATGCATCATTTCACAACATGTTTTACGATTATCTACATAATCATAACCTTGCAAATCGGATTACCTATATATTCAGCCGAGTTATGCACATAATAACAAGAAACAAAATCATTTTTATATATTTTCCATTTACTTATGTATGAATTGAATTTAATTTGGTTCCAAAAGAGTTTCATTATTTCAATAAAGAGGCTCGAATTATCGAAATGGACATTTTAATCAATCTTAAATGGAACGAAGTTCGTTGGGTCAGCTAGTTTTATATACAAAAAACACGACTGCTTCAAACGTACTTTCTCTTGTAATTCAAGTGGCTTACTACAGGCAAATTCCTAACAAAGTAACACATTTCGGTAACTTCAGTAATATTGGGCTAATCACTCAAAACCACTCAAAATGTCAAGATTTATTCGTCGTTGAGAGCTTATCCGCGTCCCCATAAATGCAAATTGGCATAGCACAATTTCTGATTTGGTAGGTCTTGGGATAACATATCTATTACTTACTTACTTTACTTTTCAAAAATCAATTTTATAATTGAAAAACAGTTTCGACCAAAATGTTATTATGTATTTAAATTTTTAATAAATCCAAAAGTCATGCGCTTATAAAAATACAGGACGATTCGCATATGGTGTGACAAAAAGCTAGAGCACGTAGGTTGGGTTGAGAAAAGAAAAAATCGTATAGCAAGGAGGGCGGGGTCTATTCCCCCCGTTTATCCGGGAGGGGCAACTTTCTAAAAAATTGACTTAAAACAAAAACGATTATTAAAAAACAACGGAAACACTTAGAATGTCATAATAAAGGCAAATATCTATTCATTTATCCGATGTATGTAAATTCGTGTTTTTTAGTAAATAGTTTTTGAAAAATTAAGTTTCAATCTCAAAATTTTGAAAAGATATGAATAAAAATTTGTTCAAACTAATTTTGTTCAAAAATTTTATATTATTATGTAGGTAAGGTTTTACCGTTAATAACCATTTAAAAAGAAGAAAATTATCAAAAACTAGCCCAATTAAAAAAAAAAAAAAAATACATGATGTTGCTATCAAAACTGAAGGATGTTTTGATAAAAATAAACTACTTTCGGTGAAGGACGGAATGCTCAAAAACGATTAGTAAGATATACCAAGCTTAAATGAAATCGAGCCAAGTATATACCATAAGCGGTACAGGCAAAGACAGAATTCCTATATCTCTATCATAGTAATGTCTGTCAAGTTTCATCATAGACACGCTTGTAATGGAGTACTTCACCGAAGGTACTCAGTAGTATAATTTATGTGTGCTTATGAGGGATATCCGCTTATGGAAAAAAAAACAAAAACAGAATTGAGAACTTTAAAATAAAAACACAATGTAAGCATATCCATATCCATATCCATTGGTGTAATAATTTAAGCATGACAGCTATCGAAAAAGTAACTTTTGACTGTTTCAGATATTAAAGATATGCTGCGAAAACGAAAAATCGCCCCGCTTTTTATTTCTCCGAAAATGGATGTCATGCTAACTTTATATAAAGTTAGCAGGATACTTTTCAATTTAGGTCTACGTCTTTTATGAGAAAGTCCGCTGATGAAATAGTAACTAATTAATTATAACATGATGCTAAATCATGATTCTAATTCCGTTCTTTAAAATCCTTACTATTATATCCGGTTATGAGAAGTGCCCGTTATAAGAGAGTACACTGTACTCGCAGGCACTATACTCATAAATAATACGCAAAGACAATATTCGATCCCTTTCTCGTATCATATTTTCCTTGGGCCAGTTAAGGTATATTTAACGTATATTTTATTTACATTTATTAAATACCATAAAAAATCCTCAAAATCAATACAAAATAATTACTATTTACTAAATATAACAAGGTTTAATCCTTATTTCCTCATACTTCCAAAATAAAATATAATGCTGTCATTTATCATTCGTACTAAAAAGCTACGTGATACTACTATTAACCCCATTTTTTGTGTGTTTAATTGCCAAACAAACAAGCCATATTTTTTTTAATATACGTAATAAAGACTACAGGTGCGTAGTGTGAACTATTTTTTATTTGGTAATTTATTACAATAACGTCGCTAAAAGTTTAATAAAACTTCTGGTCTTTTACTTCTCATAACTGATCGCAGTTTTGGAAATTCAAAGAAGAGGACTAAATATTCCTTTATTAGAAATAAACTTAGAACGTACCTGCCTATTTAGGTACTTACTCCCAAATGAACGCGTTCAGATAAGTAATGAAAAACGTATATTTTAAATATTCTTGAATGTAAGGTAAAATTTGACATACCCGCATCGTATATTCTATTTTGAATAAATATTTTTGATGTTAAGAATATTTTAAAAAATATTCCATTGTTATTAAGTGGATTTTTTTTTTGCAACGTCTTATCACTGTCATCAATAGAGCAACCAAAAATATGCCCTAAAAAACAGTTTTAAGCTCCTATATTATGCCTTTAAAAATCTGTTATAAAACCTAAAAAAATGATAATTTATGCTCTAAAAATATGCTCAATATTGCTTGTAAAAATATATTCTATGTACCTATGTATGTTTAAAAATTTACAACGACACCAACAAAACGCCAATTTATTTGGTCTTAAAGCCATTAAAAGCTGTTTGAAATGCATGCATGTTCTTATTTAATGGCGAATCCTTTAAGTTCATATACAGGGGTATATTTAAGACATAGGTTAGGTTAGGTTTTGGAGGGGTGATAATACGACAAGCCGCATTATCTCACTCGGATCTCAGTGGATCCATTGTGCTCCCCAGGACATATGTAAGGTAGGTTTAAGGACGGGTAAGGAGAGGAGTTAGTGGAGCTTAGGGGTTAGGTGTACGTATGGGAGCCTCCCTAAACCATTTTGAGTTCTGAACGAATTTCAAAATGTTTTTTAGTGGCAAACATGAGATATCACCCAATTCGTCGAAAAAGTATTCCCCGAGGGCTGTCTTTCTGGCTCTGGCTAGGCTGGGACATTCACATAGAAAGTGATAGGAGCCCTCTTCCGCCTCTTCATCCTGACACCCTCTGCATAAATCAGATGTGGTGATACCCATTCTGCTCATGTGGGTTCCCATTGAGTTGTGACCCGTTAGGATTCCCACCAAGAGTGACAGTTGAGGTCTGCTTAGCTTGAGAAGGTAGTCTGTTTTTTTCTTAGAGATTTCCGGCCATAGATTCCTCGAGATCCGACAGGTATCAATTGCTGACCATCTGTCATTTGTGGCTTGTAGGAAACTATTGTGAATTCTACTTTTCTCTTGTTCTAGTGGCATAAATACAGAGGAATATGTTTGGCTGGGGTCAAGAGATGACCCGTTCTTGGCCAATTCATCTGCCCTTTCATTCCCACATACATCACAATGTCCTGGGACCCATCGAAGGGTGACTGTATTTGTTGCGCCGAGCGATCTTAGCTCGTTACGACAACGATTTACCAGTTTAGACTTTGTGACGATGGAGGATATAGCTTTAATCGCCGCCTGACTGTCAATAAAGAAGTCGATGTTTTTGTTTGCTAATTCAAATGTGGCAAGATTCCTTGCGGCTTCATAAACTGCAAGGACTTCCGCTTGAAAAACACTGCAGAAGTAAGGAAGCTTTATTGATATATTTAGAGGTGGATTGTCTGAAAAGATACCCGACCCTACCCCCTTATCTGTCTTTGAGCCATCCGTGAATACTGAGACATGATCTTCGTTTATGACCTCGTTTTCCGTCCAGAGGTCCCTTGTGGGGATCTCTGTTAGGGCTACTGGTTTGAAGTCAATGCTCGGCATTGTGTAGTCTGTTTGAATGTCTTTGTCAATAAAGTTTGAAATCGTACTGTGCCCGAAGTGGCCCTCTTTCCAATTATTGCACATATTTAAGACATAAATTACATCAAAAATAAAAAAAAATATACACACGTGAGTCGCACGAGCTTGCGCTCTCGTGGTTACCAAAAATGTTGCTACATTTTAACGAAAAAATGTTAAAAAGTAATTACTAGGAACATGAATTTTTTTTTAAATTTTTACCTAAATATTTTCTAAATTTTTAAAAGCAGTTTTACAATATTTATAAGCACTAGATTTCAAAAAAAAAATCCTATTATTATTATTATTGTACTATTCATACTAGAATGTCAGTTTATTAGAATTGACCATTCTTTATTCCGTCAATTTCATTGGTGCTGAGCTTTAATCCAATTTTATTTGAAAAACTTTCTACCAGAGATCAGAAATAACTGTTGACCTTTATTTTCAATTGGTTTATCTCTGAGAGTTACCACATTTCTTTAAGAAGATTTCGGTTACGGTTTGAGATTTATTTATTGAAAAACAAAATATCGGTTATCGGTTGAGATTTATTTTTTATTTTTTAAAATATCTCTCAATGGTTGAGTTTTTTACGAAAAAATTAATGGAAAAGGTCAACCTTTAACCTTTTTCGTAGAAAATAAATCAAAAATGGTTAATTCGAACAAAAAATTTTAATAATATAACTAAGCGACCTAGCGACTTCAAAAATGCATATTCGTAATCTAGGAAGTGCCACCTTTTCAATTGATGCATGTCATTGTATGAAAAATCGACTTTTATCTTTAAATACGATTTGCGGCTAAACTAGACGTGCTAGAGTCATCAAAGTTTGCATCTTTAAACTTGACCTGCGGCTAAACTAAGCGACCTATCGACTTCAAAAATACATATTCGTGATTTAGGTAGCGCCAGTAGTTCTAAAAAATCAATAAAAAAGTTGGTAAAAAAAGTTTGTTTTTTTTTCAAAAACTTTCAAAAAAGGCCGGACAAGGTGCTTTTAATAAAAAAGATTGTAAAGAGAAATTAAATTTTTGGTTAATGAGTATTTTGGTCAAGAAAACTGTTCACATTGGCTCCTGCCTGGCGACTGATAACCCCCTAAGCGGAACAACGGATTTTTATTTTTTTTTTTAATTTATGGTATTAAATATCGCTAATGATAAACTCTCAAGGTTTTTTTGACCCAAGATTGTCCTTTTTTGTCAATAAAAAATAAATTTAAAGATGAAAATTCCCTTTCAATTTTGAATTCAGTCGCTGGGACGCCAAGCAAATATGTCAGGAAACTTGATGATGATGACTAAAAAGCCTAATAAGCTGCATTTCAGCATGCAGTGCTAACGAAAAAAAAGGGCCATACTAAGAGACATTCTGATTGATAAAATTGCAGATGAGATTTATTTTTTTCTCTCAGCGATTTCTCTAACTGGTTGACCGTAACATAAAAAAAAAAACAAAATAAAGGTTTCGCTCAGACCTTGACCGAAAAACTTTTTTTTTTAGAATAAAGGTTATTTTGTGACTTTTATTAAAAATAGCAACAAATAAGAGTTATTAAGGGACCTTTCAAAAGGTTGAGATTTATTTCTGATCTCTGCTTTCTACACATCATGCGGTATTTGAACCCGCGCATCAGATTTGTTCAGTCTTCGAAGCTGTGTGCACTACGCACTCTGCAACTCCTGACTATCCTGACGTCACAAGGCGTGATGTGAGGTTTGTTTATCAAATGCATTTGGAGCATCAGCATTTTTATAAGCACTTTTAAGTATGCTGTCTTGTTCCGCCTCCATTTTTCTCCATAACTGATTTCGATAGACTACAATTCTAACATACAATACAATAAAAACGAATTTAAAAAAAAAAAAAAAAATTTATTCGTAAGCAATTGGTGGGAGTGCCTTTAAGTTGTTGTTGTTGTTCACAAATTCAAAAAAAAAATCCGTCGAGCCGATTAAACCAACTAAAAAAAAAAGAACTCGAACTCGTAAGGCAATTTTTTTTGGACAAAACCTGACGGAAGGTTTTGATATTTTGGTAACACCTATGGTTAGGTTAGGCTGACGTGGTAGCCAGCAAGAGCCGACTCACTTAGACCATACTTTGGTCCATTGTGATACCACATTGAATCTAGGGGACTTCCTCACTAGTCGTTGAACCACTTGGAGCTTCTTACGAACCGAACGAGATTATTTATATCTATATTTGCCAGATCACTAGGATCATTGTAGTAGAAGTCTCCAAGATGGAGTCTGCGCCTTTGAGATAAAGCAGGGCATGTGCAAAGAAGGTGAGTAATCGATTCCTCTTCTTCTTCGTCCATGCAGCTTCTGCAAAAGTCATTAGAGTAAACACCAAGCCGCGTTGCGTGCTTGCCTATAAGACAGTGTCCTGTTATGACACCTATTATGGAGCAGATATGTGATCTGCTTAAAGCTATCAAACATTTAGAGCGCTTCAGATTCAGTGTTGGCCAAATCTGTTTCGTCGCCGAACAGGTGGTGATGTTGTTCCACCTGAGGTTTGTTTTCTGTATAGCATCCTGCTTCAGCATTAGTTTACATGTAGCGATAGGAGTGCCTATATTTAACCTGTCTGGTAAAATAGTTAGCATTGTTCCTTCTTTGGCGAGTTCGTCGGCCATACAATTTCCTGGAATGTCTCTATGGCCCGGCACCCAACAAAGGTGAATTTTAAACTGCTGTGCCATCTCCATGAGAGATGATCGACAATTGAAGGCTGTTATTGAGTTGGTAGAGACAGAGTCCAGTGATTTAATGGCTGCTTGGCTATCTGAAAATATGCGGATATCCGTGTTTGATATCACGTTTTTCTTAAGCCAAGATAGGACTTCTTTTATCGCCAATAGTTCCGCCTGGAATATGCTACAGTGATTGGGAAGGCGAAAAGAGAGACTTAGATTTAGTCTATTTGAGTATACACCTCCACCAACCCCGTCACTAGTTTTTGATCCGTCAGTGTAGAAATCAATAGATTCATTATTCAACAATGCCGAATCCTCCCAGCTGGATCTGGAGGGGATGGTTACCTGGAAGTTTTTATCAAACTGTAACTTTGGGATGGTGTAGTCGATGTTACTGGGAATTGATCCGAATAAGTTCAGAATAATGGAGTGACCAATTGCGTTATTGATCCACTGCGACGAGGCCGTTAGACGAATGGCTGTGTTTGCAGCCGTCTGTTTGCCAAAGATGTCGAGAGGTGAGAGATGGAGCAGAATGTCTAGTGCAGCTGAGGGAGTCGTACGAAGTGCTCCGCTCATGCACAGACATGCTGAACGTTGAACCTTACTCAATTTATCACAATACGTTGATTTATCTAGAGCGGTCCACCATACCACCACACCGTATGTTAGAATAGGTCTGATTACTGATGTATAGAGCCAATGAGTAATGCGGCGTTGGAGACCCCATTTTTTCCCAATGGCTTTTTTGCATGAGAAGAGTGCCACTGTGGCTTTTCTAACTCTTTCCTGAATGTTAGGTAACACCTATCCTGATCCTTATTATTTATTGAATAAATATTAAAAACTACTGAACAAATTACAAAAATATTTTAACAATAATTCAAAAAAATATTCAAAAGATATGCAATAACAAATGGCGCCAAAAAGAAATTATTTTTCATAAAAAGGGTTTCTAACCTTGTCTCGTCTTAATAGTTATGCTTACAAAAATATACTCTATAGCATAAGTTTGCGGTGGATCCCACGAACAACAATGTTTCTACATTAGGCGTTTTTCTTTTTTAGTTCAGAGCAGCTCAGAGCTGAGCTTGAATTGTCAAACAAAAATGTTGTGTTTCTTTTTGAACTCATAATCATAACGCTCAGAGCTCGGAATTCGTGTTTCTTTTTTCGTTCAGAGCTAGCTCGGAGCGTGCTCTATGAGCTCAGGATTAAATAACCGCGCGAACGGAGTAAACAGCTAAGCGCAGCCAAGCTTTTTTCGTGCAATTTGACAGATGTGACAATTCAGTGCTCAGGTGTGTTTCAAAATTAACTCCGAGTGCTCTGAGCACACTCTGCACAGAGTTTACTCCGCTCGCTCAGGTTCTGCTCAGTGCTCTGCTCAAACTCTGAACTAAAAAAGAAAAACGCCTATTATAGGATGTAATCAGAGCTCAGGGCTACATATAAAACACCTCAGAGCGATACAATCTCCTAGCTTAAGTCCTATAGCTATGCCCCTGGTTAACTAGCATTTTATCGAGATTAAGATTTTATCAGACATTAATATCAATATTGATTGCACGCACTCCTTTGTCGTTTTAGTGGGGTAAAAAAACAAAACATATTTATGCATTCTTTCTCATGATATTTATTTAAAACACCTGCTCATTGAAACATTAAATATTAATCAAATGTTGTGGAAGGCCAATATACATGTTGATTGCGTTCTTTATTATTCTTGTAATTACATTTGGTACTAGCATAATAATTTAAGTGGCCAAAAAAGCATGCTACTTCCTTAAAATAAAAACGTACAAATTTATAGAACACGTGCCATTTATTTATTGTTCAGGACCAAGGCTCCTATGTAGTTTATCACCAGCGAAACAATTTGACGAAAAAAAAATCAAAATATGAATCGATATATTACCTTAAGCCAATTGGGTGACGGAACATATGGCACTGTTGTCCTTGGCCAGCGAAAGGATACCGGCGAGAAGGTAGCAATTAAACGTATGAAACGAAAATATTATTCATGGGAAGAGGCGATGAACCTACGTGAGGTCAAGGTAAGTAGACTTGTAATAATTTTATATTAATTTTCTATATATTATCATGAGAACCTTATCACATGTTGATATATGGTCATGGATATATTTACATTTCATACTTTTTTTTCCACTTAAATTGCAGTCATTAAAGAAACTATCACACCCTAATATTGTTAAATTAAAAGAAGTAATTCGTGAGAACGATACGCTGTATTTTGTGTTCGAATACATGAAAGAGAATTTATATCAAATGATAAAGGACAGGGACACACATTTGCCGGAAAATGCGATTAAAAGTATATTGTTTCAGGTAAGACAATTAGTTTATTATTTCTATTGTTTTTCATGTAAAATATTTTTGAAAAAAAAAAAAAAAATTCTGTGAAGGTTTAATTCTAAAAATACGCGATACGGTATGAACCTACATCTATATAAAAATAGCCTTAAATACATTTTGTGGTACCATTTTCTCAAAAAGTATTTGACCGATTTCTATAAATTGTATATGGTTGGAAAGCCACAATTGCGGAGATGTGCAGAATATACACGAGACACGCATTTACACACAGTGGGTCATATTTAAAAAAAGAAAATTAAAAAAAAATGTTTTTTCCTTCAATATTTTCAAACAATTTGTTTGCGAAATAATTGAAAGTGTCGAATTTCAACACAGGGCAATACTATAGTAAAAATAATTAATTTAAATAAAACTTTTTTTTTGCAGGCTGATTATAGGCTGAGTTCCAAAATGAAGAAAATGTTTTGATGCGAAAGTAATGCCTACATTGTTCATACGCGTCAGCAACGCAAACTTGATGCTTTGTAGAAATATTACATTGCATAAGACTGACTTTTCGGAATGTAAACAAAAATTTAAATCGAAGCAGCTAATAAATTTTTGGATGCACAGTTTGCGCAGTAAATGCGCATCTGGAACTCAGTCATTCTCTTTTTATAGACTAGTGTTAATTTGCTTTATGTAAAGTTATAATTAATTGGTTGTAGGTTATAATACTGAGTGCTCACAACACAAATAGTAGAAATGTCGGTAAGCGAAATAAAATGAAAAAAATATTATTGAGTTATTTTAAGAGGAATCAAAAGGTTTTAAAACGCCAATATCAACAAAAGAAAGAACTTTCGAACTTCATTAAAATATTGGAGGGTTTAAAGATTCCTGCATTAAATTTTTACTAACTTCTAGAGATCCTAACCCGTGAAGAGTCCTAGACTTAGGCACAGCAGTTTTCCTTTCTCCTCGATTCTGGGCACGCTGCTTCTAGTCACCTAGACCAAGCGCTTTGGCTTCGTCCTTAAAACAGAGGGTCAGTCTTACTCGTTGGTTATTATTGCCTCAAAATTTGGTGCTGGTGTTCAAAGACTCTCTTGGCTGGAGCATTGTTTTCTATTTGCTCGATGTGGCTTTCCCAACAGCTCGCATTCGCCCTTCTCGCAAAGGGGACTAAATTTTCGTCAAAGAAATTTTATTTCGAAACAGTAGACTTTCCGTTCCATTCTACTTTTAATCCAAGACCGTAAGGGATAGGAATTGCAGTACAAGGGTCTTGAAGAGTGTGGTACTTCATCTTACGCGTGAAAACCTTTGGACGAAAGCAGCGGTTTGGTACGGTAATTCTAAGGCCAGGGTCACGGAATGAGCGGTAAGTGACAAAATGGCAGACCGGCAGAATGCTGAGCGACAAAACAAATACGATTTCGTAATATTTCAATTTTGACCCTGGACCTCTACTAAGTTGTTTTTTTTAGATTTGATATGTTTATTCCAAGGTAGATGAGTTTTTTAACTACCTTAAGTCGCTGCTATCAAAATGAAGTTTTGTCCTAGGCTGTGGACAAATGGTTTTTTTTTGTTAATAACAGCCACCTGGTATTGTCATCTTTCACTTTAAGACTTACAAGTTTCACTTGTTTTTCAATCACCACGCCGCGCCTCTTAAACTTCCCCCTTACTTGGAGAGCTCCGCTGGTAATCCATCAGAACTGGGGGCTTTTTTTTTCAATTCAATTCAATTTACGAGTTTCCGGTAGGTTGCTTTCACTATTACGAAGACCCTGTGTCTCGGTCTTCAAGCCAGCAGCCAATTGCTTGGCTTTTTTAATAAAATTTTTGGGCATTATTTCGATTAAGAAACTCTTTTATCTCCTGGGGAACATTTTTCCTTGTGCATCTGTTACATGAATGTATAGCGGAGAGCTCCTCCCTTAGATATAACTTTGTATAGCTTTTGGCAACTCCAGGTTAATTCTATAAGCTGTCCAATGTTGAATTTCTGCAGATGTTAACAGCAAAAGCAGTTATCTATTGTCATTTCCGTATCTTATTCCAAACAGGGTACTTAGGCCCTGTCCTGGACAGGGCCTTCCGCTTCTTCGGTAGGGATGCGTGCACTATAAAGCTTATGTTTTTGAAAGTGGAAATTGTATTACATTCAAAAATAATAATTCTTGCATCAGAATTTCTACAATACTATCTATAAAATTTCGCCAAACGAAGATCTTCTATCTATCTATAATTTAATAAATAACCTCTATTTCAGGTACTCACAGGATTAGCTTTCATGCATCGTCACGGATTCTTTCATCGTGATCTCAAGCCCGAAAATTTACTTTGTTCTGGCCCGGAACTTATAAAAATTGCAGACTTTGGACTAGCAAGAGAAATCAGATCGCGACCCCCATTTACAGACTATGTGTCAACAAGATGGTATGTTTAAGATCCTCATTTAGTCAGCACCAATCATACTTTTTCTTACACACTCATATCTTTTTAGGTATAGAGCACCGGAAGTTCTTCTGCATTCAACCCATTACGGTAGCTCCATAGATTTATGGGCGATGGGTTGCATTATGTCCGAACTTTACACTTTTCGACCCCTTTTTCCTGGAAGTAGTGAAGTAGATCAACTTTTTAAAATTTGTTCTGTTTTAGGAACTCCAAGCAAGGTTTCAAAAGCTTTAAAAAAATTTTGTTAACACTTAATTGTTAAGAGTTCAAATTTTCAGAATGATTGGCCGGATGGACATCGTCTTGCAGCCACAATACATTTCCGTTTCCCAGATTGTGTGAAAGTACCACTAAATAATATAATCAGTCGAGCTAGTTCGTCGGGACTTCAACTCCTCGAAGATTTTCTTTTATACGATCCAGAAAGACGACCTACAGCCCAGCAAAGCACCAAATATCCCTACTTCCATGCGGTCAAACGTGTTTCTCCAGGCAACTTGAATGGCAAGAAAAATTTCAAATATGTAACTTCGTCCAATGTTCTTCCAATAATGAATGAAAAGATCCACTTATCAACGGAACACTTAAATAATAACAAAAATAACAACGCAGCCAACAGTAATGCCAACTTAAGAAATACTGTCGAAAATGGCCAAGCGGTGTTGGTACCGAAAATAAGTTACTTTGTAAAACCAGAATCGATTAAAGGTGATAATGAATCGATAAAAAGTGGATCAATACGATATAGTGCGATAATAGCTCCATCTAGTGATATTTTCCAAGGAGGGCTTACAAAACGCGAGGAAAGTATAGGCCCCACAGAATCAATAAACGATATTTATCTCAATCGAAATATATCACAGCTATTCGGTTTGACAAATCATCATCCGAACGTGTCATTTCATTCAGCAAAACCAATTGTGGCAAATGGAAATGTCAATTCAGCAAAAAGTTTCTCCATCTACGATACTGTCAGTATGAATGCGAGAAATGCCAATATGCAGAAGTTAAATGGATTCTATGTGCAACGCCAGCCCCCCGAAGAAACAAAAGTATACAACTTGTTTTCGAAAGTCTCTGCCAAGCCCCAAATGCCATCCCTGCTAATACGAAACACTTATGACAGAGGTGATAGAGATGAGTATTTACAAAGCTCAGAAAATCTATCAGCAAAAAGTCGGATAAGCATGGCCAATGGCCGTTTAATTGAGCCCGGAAGTAATCGAAGTCTGATAAGTGGTTGGGATAGTACGACAGCTGGTGATGATTTGGATACAATTTTGGGGTAAGTAAATATAATTTTCAAAATATCAAATTGATTATATTTTAAATTCTATAGTTCGAAAATCAAATCCTCGACAAAATCGCGAAAAAATTCAAATGTAAAAGCTAGCCAACTACTCGAAGATCTCTTTGGTCATCTGTCAATGGATTCTGACATAAGTGACAGCAAGTATACAAGCAATCTACCATATAAAAGTAATAATTCTCTCCATCAAATATCAACCGGGCGCAATTCGAGCCTTCAAAATGGTCATTCCAATGATCATTCACTGTCGACAGGCATCAAAGATAGTTTGGAGGCAAACAATGGCAGTCGAACTGATTCGTTGTCAACAAATGGGTAAGAAATTAAAATTTTGATGAAAATTTGCACAAATAAACAGAAGCAAATTAATTCATGGTATCATCTCATTTTTGTTGTTTATGTTGTGACGTCAATGTGAAAAATTAATATTTATATGTCAGTGATATGTCAAAATGTGCTAATGATCAAGAAGAAGAATTTCAATTTTGGCCAATCAGGTATTGTTGTTGCAGTGGATTTGAAAGTAAATTCATAAAATTGAACTTGATATAATGTAGTTTGTTAGAAATTTATTTATTAACTACAGAATATAAACAGCACTTATTTGTTTATTTGGAAAATGCACAAGTAGATGTGAGTGCGCCCTTTGGTACAAGGACACCATACATGCTTATGTATGAAATCAAGAATATTTTAAGTATAGTATTTTAAGTATAGAAAGTACTTAAAAACTTTGACGACTCAAAACACTACAATAAATATTAAAGAATTGAAAAAAAAAAAAAACTGAAAGAAATCACGGATAAATGTAAAAATAAAATAGAGCCCTGAAGTGCACTAGCATTCGACTTGAAATTATCTGATATGACTTGTGTCGAGAGATAGTAAAAGTATTTTCTAATCGAACGAAGAAGGAATTTATTCGATAAGGTAGCTTGATGCTTAACTTTATGCAGTCTTTTGAAATATCTATTGAAGTAATCATTCTTTCTCTTCCCAAAACAACGCCAATATTGGTGACATAGCCTAGTTAAACACACAATCACATCACTAGAAAATTTTAATGCAAATAGTCGTAATACAACCGGTTACGAAGCTATCTTTCACAATATGATAGCTTGGAGCACAAGTTATTTTCCAAGAAAGTTTTTTGGTATCCTGAATTTGATTGTTATCACGATCATAAATATTTTTTTATAAATATTATATTTGAAAAAAAAAACTAATTATTTATACAAGGTTATTGCCCAAAGCCTTCATCTAAAATAATGGATAGATTCAAAAGGAAAAGCGGTAGATGTACTTTTATCAATTTTTCATCAAAATAAGAATTCTTAATTCAAAAGTTCATGAAAAAATTAAGAATTTTGAAAAAAAAAAAAAAAAAATAAACTGCAATGTAAACGACCCCCAACTCTCTTTTGTGGAAATCCAGTTTTAGAATTTTCACCTAAATTCGACCAAATTCGACTTGCGTACTCAAAAAATCGTCGATTATACGGAATTTAACTAAGCTTTCTGCTGACGAAGAAATAAAAAATATACAAAACATTCGTATTTTCTTGGTGCATCTACAAATATGCTCCTTCTCTCAGCAAGAAAGTCAAAGTTCATGAGATTTTCAAAATATCTCCTCCAATTCCACTTCTGTGTTTAAAATCATTTTTTAATTATTAATATTAATAAATCCAAACGGTAATAAATCTACATTTTTAAAACTCTCGGATTAATCGTTTAAGCTCATTATTGTTTTTGCATATGTTTTTATTTTTTAACTTAAAAATAACTATGAACGTAATAAGATGAACATTTAAAAACAAAACCGGTTCACCCTTGCGAAATAAATACAAATATTTTCAAATAAAACAGGAAACCGAACAAAAATTACGTATACGCCACAGTGTACGGTTAAAGTAAATTGTACGGTTGAGGCAGTTATTATCTAAATATTTTTATTTTCAACTATATAGCAGTGCTCTTCTTCACAAGAAGGCAAGACACAGGGCTATCCAACTTTTGCATCTAAACGTCAGCCCTAGCCCACCATGCAGCAACGGTAACACCACAACTAGGGCTAAATAATCCAGAAACAAAAATTTCGAACCGATTTTTATTTAAGCTTAAACAATAATGGTCTAAAAAAAATTAATTTGGAACAAGTGCATAGATTTCATCCCAATTTTCTCAAAAACAAGAATACATTTAAGGATCGGGTTTTTAGTATCTGACCTAAAATCATTTGAATGTACTTGTGCCGTTTTTCCCCTGGACCCTTCCTTTGGATTTACTTGCACACTCTTTACAGAGTTTTATCTACCTGAACGTGTCTAATATATGACGTCAGGTCCCTTAAGTGCAATTCCTATTTATGCTGACTATAGTCCATAGCCCTTAATTCTCGAAGAGTTGGAGACTTTTCACATTTGTTTTGGGGCCCAAGTGCACTGGAAGAAAACTGAAATTTAATCTAAAAAATATTTTTTGCTCTAGCCCGTGGCGTAATGGTTAGTGCATTGGCCTCAGCGTTGTCGAAGTGGCACGATCGTTCTTTTTTTGACACGATAATTTTATCGTGGTACGGTGTTAAATATGGAACGTGTTTTTAATTTAAATTATTTTATTCGATGAAATTTAATGAAAATTGGTCCAGCTCCCAGCCTCTGCCACCTAAAAACAAAACAAATTTTTCAGGGCTACTGTCTCTTGAGAGAAAGTGACAAATCCTCTAAGAGTCTCTCCTGTCATAGAAAAGTGCCGCTTACCTAAGCCGTTGGCATTCGGCAATAAACTGTGGGTCCCCTCCATTCCTGCAGACATGCACACAGGAATGATTGAGAGTTGTAAGTAACTATGCTCTGGCTTTTCATGGGCTCTTGTTCCACCAAATTTATTTTTTTTTCGATCTCAAAAAAGAAAAAAAGTGACCAATTGAGAAACAAAAAGCTTTATGGTAAAAAAGACAAAATGAAATACATACATATATGTTTATGTATTTTAAATTAGAAGAATATGAACCGAATATATTTAACTTCGATACTATTCCTTACGATCAATAAAAAAAAAGAATATCCACAACTGGATTGCATGAACTTGCTCTTGTGGTTCAAGGCTAAAATATGGACTGATATTATAAATTTATGGCAATGGTTTAATAAAGTTATGATAATCGTCAGAAAGAGAAAAAAAAAGAAAAAGAAACAAAATTATTATGTATCGTAAGATTCGGTTGATGTGAACCATCAGCTTTTCTTGCAACACAGAAATGCAATCTTGGTCAAAACTGTTTACAATGATTACATTCAAAACCAATTGTAAAAAAACGTTATGGGCATATGTATATTTCCAGTTCTAAATTGTGTTTTTTAACTCAATATTCGAAGTATATATTTTAGTAGTTTATTAACCATTTCATTTTATTCATAGAAAACATCACCAGTAAACTTACAAAAACAATTTGTGTAGTTAAAAAATGCACTCTATCATATTTGTTTTATATCCATATACTTATACCTATATACACAGGTTCAAACTCAACGCCTTTCGTATACATTAAAAAATCTCAAAAAATCTAAAACCAACATATTCCAGAGTACCGACAAATTCCGATTTTAAACAATCATCAACGGCAGCGGCGACGACGATGGGGACAGCATTTCCCTGGGATGAAACGAATAAAACCGAAGATGAAAAACTCACAGCATGGATGGTATCGGAAAATGGTAATCCTTTCTTAAGTATCCATATTCATTTAACTTGAATTCTTTATAGGATCATTTTTGGAGAAACAAAATAATACCAAAGGATTCAATTTAATGCACAACAATAATGTCAATCAACAACAACGATCAACAGGCTGGACTTCAAAGTATCTAAATAAATAAAATTAAAAAAATAAGAACTCAATAACAGCCCAGTCAACTAAGGCTTTTAAACAAGAAACAAAAAACTGGTCACATTGTTTTGAAGCAGAAATTCTTGCGCGGTTTTACCTTTGTTATTTGGAGACCGATATTTAGTTCTTAATTTGTTGCTTTCGGTTGTTCTCTATCTCTAGTCTGCAATGCAATAAGTTGCAAATAGGGAGTCAGTTTAGTTTTTGTAAGATGCAAAACCTTGAATATGTTATTTATGAACCGACAAAAAATTTTCTTAATGCGGGATAGTTATTATACAAAAATATTGAGAAACAAATTATCTTTGAAAAAACACTATTTTGATTCTTTTTTCGCAATCCCATGTGAAATATTCTGGAATAAATCGGGAACAACCACTGGAACAAGCAGACGAAAACCATGGGCTCCTGAGGAAATTTGAAGTCGAAAAACTTAGAAGTTAGTTTTCTCGTTTTCGCTTCCTTTTCGACTTACAACGGTTTTAATGATTTTAGGTTTTTCTTTAAATGGCTATAACTTTGCCAAACTGCAACCGATTCTTGATTTTTTGTTGGCATTTTTATGTTGTTTTTTGATTTTGGTATTATTTTTTTTCACAAAAACACGTAGAGCGGGTAGAAAGTCATAACTGCTCTTGTGTAAATACAAAAAATTCAAAAATTCAAGAATCGGTTGTAGTTTGGCAAAGTTAGAGCCACTTAAAGAAACGAGACCGAACATCATAAAAACCGTTATAAGTCGAAAAGGAAGCGAAACCCAGTAAATTAACTCTTCAGTTTTTGAATTAAAATGCCCTCAGTAACTCATGGTTGTTGTTTGCATAATCGACCACGGGACACCCTGTTTATAAGTGCATTATATATATGTACACAAACACGACATCGTACTGACTTTTAACGGTTTATTCTGCGCAAACAAATTTCGAGTTTTTCCTCAGGTAGAGAACTTGTTAGTCTTATTTGGCTGGGTAATATAAGGTAAACATGTACAATGGACATATATGTAGGTCTGTTTATATTTTGTATATCAAGGTATCAATAATGTCCGTGACGAAAACTGAAGAGGGTTCAAATGCTACCAAATTTTTTAAACAAATTCTCAAAAAAAATACAACAACTCTTTTTCGGTCAATTGGTTTTCTGTAAACCTGATAAAATAAACGTCGCAAATTAAAAATCAACGAAATTTTATAGATTTTCTTTAAGAAAGCAATTATACGGACAGGCCTAGTGTAAGAAGATGTTTAGGCTAATCGTTTTTCTGTGATATATCAAAAATAAAAATTTTAAAATAATTAATTGTAAAAATGTGTCCATAAAAATGTTTGTTATATGTATACGTATAGGTACTTATGTGTATTAAATAAGCCAATCTAAATGTTGTAAATAAAATATTTTAATTTTTAAATTTAATAAAATTTCTATTTTCTTTTTCTGAGTAGGAATTTTAAAAATTCGCTCCAATAGGCTTACTTTCACCACTGAAGCCAGTAGTGTTGTTGGCGCCGAAGAATATTATGACTTCCACAGTTAGGGTGTAACTATGCGCGATTTTGTGTGATTGTGTCATTAAAAATTGCGCATAGAAATATAAAAATAGATATGCGACTACAACGCCCAAGAAACAGAAGAAGACGAAGACTAAGACGAAAAAAGGGCATAAACCTAAGAGGGTATCATCTTACATTTCCTACTATGCCAATATGCATTGCCCAAGATCTCTCTCTGCCAACATCTGAGAATGTGGTGACAATCTGAGTGGTATAAAAGCATATGTGACACTTCCAAGAAGTATCATTCAGTCAGTCATCAGCTTTTAGTTAACATCCTCAACCATAACCGAGATCCATAACTTAGCAACCATGGTCTTTAAGGTAAAAATAATAAATAACCCTTTTTAAGATTTCAGTTTAACAAAAAAATTACCTTCTTATTTCAGTGTGTAGTCATCCTTGCCACCGTTGTAGCTTGTGCCAGTGCCGGAATATTACAGCAGCAGCTTCAACTGCAACAACAACAACTGATCCAAGAGCAACCCCAATCTGTCATCCTCCAGGCCGGACCACATCCCGACGAACTTAGATCCAGTCCAGCTCAATACGAATTCCGGTACTCAGTTCATGATGTTGGCACTGGCGACATCAAGGATCAGCATGAGATCCGTGAAGGCGATCAAGTTCGTGGCCGTTATTCCCTGATCGAACCCGATGGCAACCGTCGTGTTGTGGAATACTCCTCGGATCCCCTTCTCGGATTCAACGCCAATGTCCGACACGAGCCATCACCATACCAGGCACCAATTACCCTAGCGTTCAATCGTCAAGCGTTGGCAATTACACCAGGATCTGCACAAATCGACCAGCTGGGTTCACAGTTGATCTCACAGCAGCAACAACAACAGCAAGCTGGTTTGCATTAAAAGCTAACTGCACTGTTGCATCACTCTAATTTTACTAGCCAACTATTTAGATCCATTTTCTAGTTTCTTTTCATATACATAAATACCAACAACAACAACAATAACTGTCATAATGCATTTTGTTAATACTCTGTAATCATTTTCTCTTATTCTATTTTTGTACTTTATGTATTATTTTTTTTATACTTTTTTATATAAAAAATGTTTTTTTATCCATAATTGGAACTTTTTTTTTATATTTTTGTTTTATAAGTGAAGTAGAAATCGATAGACTGGATGTGAGCAAGAACAAGAACAAAATAGCACAATATAAAAAAATAAAATAACAATTTAAGCAGTGTTTTATTCCCACAGTAAACAAATCTAAGGTAGTATCTTGCGCAGGTTGTCAGAATTGAAAAAAATGGTGGCTCGAGTGCTCCCAAAAACTTCACACCGCAATATTAAAAACAACAACAAATATCGAAATTTGACATGTTAATGGGCACTGGATCCTCCATTTTTGTAGATGCGCAGAACAGAAACAGAACAAAAATGAAAACGCTAATGATATCACCTTTAATATATGTACCGTGTTTTATTCCAATGAGTTGACAGATGCTGTCAAGAGAATGTCAAAAAAATAGCTGTTCATTTAAACGATAGTTTTTTTTGTAGATTTTGAGACAAATCAAATCATTATTGACGTACATATTTATGTACGCATAAATATTCAAAGTGTAATTTAGATAACACAATAATTTAAGTACTATTTTAAAATTTCAAGTTTGCCAAAATTTCAACTAATGTTCTCACTGAACGAAATTGCTCAGTTTTGGTTTATTTTTCCGAAATGACGCAATTTCAAAACCATCTCAAATCACCTCAATTTCAATGAAATTGCTAACAAAATTGCGTTTTATAACAGCTATAAAAATTATTTCCCAATAATGTGAACCTTGTCTTTCAATTTTAAGGCAGGAAGGAAAGTTGATGACATTTTGGTATCAAAATGAAAGGAATTATTCAGTGAACTTTTTTCGTCAAAAAATTAGTTAATATATTTTAAAACTTTCTTTTAAAATCAATTTTATTATTTCAATGATCAAAATAGTTTCCAATGTAACCTGTCAGACGAAATTGTTTTATTTTCAGTGTGAAAACTGCGTAATTTTGAAATTGAGTTCTCGAAATTATGCAGTTTCAGGCTCAGTGGGTATGCATACTATAAAAGCTACATTAGGTATATTGAATTTTTGAAACTTGACTATTCAAAATTCATAGAAACGAGATAATCACACCAGCAGTAGAAAAGGTATAGCTAATTTTTTCTTTGTTTTAATTTCCAAGGAAATACACCGTTTATTTTGACTATAAGAATGATTTCGGCTTAAAATATTGAAAAGATCAGAAATAAATCTCAACCTTTTGAAAGGTCCCTTAATAACTCGCATTTGTTGCTATTTTCAATAAAAGTCACAAAATAACCTTTATTCTAAAAAAAAAAAATTTTGGGTCAGGGTCTGAAAGAAACCTTTATTCTGATTTTTTTTATGTTCCGGTCAACAAGTGAGATTTATCGTTGAGAGAAAAAAATAAATCTCATCTGCAATTTTATCAATCAGAATGTCTCTTAGTATGGCCCTTAGTTTTTTTTTAGCACTGCATGCTGAAATGCAGCTTATTAGGCTTTTTAGTCATCATCATCAAGTTTCCTGACATATTTGCTTGGCGTCCCAGCGACTGAATTCAAAATTGAAAGGGAATTTTAATCTTTAAATTTTATTTTTAGTGACAAAAAAGGACAATCTTGGGTCAAAAAAACCTTGAGAGTTTATCATTAGCGAAATTTAATACCATAAATTAAAAAAACATAAAAATCCATTGCTCCGCTTAGAGGGTGATCAGTCGCCAGGCAGGCGCCAATGTGAACAGTTTTTTTGACCAAAATACCCATTAACCAAAAATTTAATTTCTCTTTACAATCTTTTTTATTAAAAGCACCTTGCCCGGCCTTTTTTGAAAGTTAAAAAAAAAAAAAACTTTTTTTACCAACTTTTTTATGGATCTTTTAGAACTACTGGCACTTCCTAAATCACGAGTATGTCGCTTAGTTATATTATTTAAATTTTTCGTTCGAATTAACCATTTTTGATTTATTTTTTACGAAAAAGGTTGACCTTTTCCATAAGTTTTTCGTAAAAAACTCAATCATTGAGAGATATTTTAAAAAATAAAAAATAAATCTCAACCGATAACCGATATTTTGTTTTTTTTTTTCAATAAATAAATCTCAAACCGTAACCGAAATCTTCTTAAAGAAATGTGAAAACTCTCAGAGAGAAACCAATTGAAAATAAAGGTCAACAGTTATTTCTGATCTCTGCTAAAAACTGTTTGGTACATAGTTTAATAAATCTTGAGTTTCAAAAAAAAAAAAAAAAATTGGAAGATTTTTGAAAACAATAATTCAAACATTTTACATACAAAATCAATCAAAGTCAATGGATTAGTTTTCGAGAGAAATGATATAAAAAAAATGATTCTATGGGAAATGTCATTAAATACCATTTTGTAGAATTATTCTCCAAAATGTATCTAATGCAACTTTATATATTCCCAGAAAAATATATAGATACCAAAAACACAAATGTTAAAAATTTACAGATTTCACTCATAGAGTAACCATGGGGACATTAAAAATGACTTTATTTTGCTAGATAAACAAAAAAACATGACTAATCTTTACAATCTTTACAAATTAATTAAAATGTAATAAGCTGTTTCAAACACCATTATAAGTTTTGAAGTTTCTAGGTGTAGGTATTTAATGTCACTTTCCATTTGGCAAAAAATAAATATTGTTAATTTTCTTTAACTAACCCCATCATACTTTTCTATTCAACCAAAAAATTTGTTTTATTTTTTTAAATCTGATTTCAAAGCTCACATACCTATTAGGGCAAATAAAAATATGCCCTAAAAACAGTTTTAAGCGCTTATAATTATGCCCTTACATATATATGCCCTTAACAAGTAATTATACGCTCAAAAAAAATGATTAGGGCCCTACAAATATGCTCAATATTGCTTGTTAAAATATATTCTATGTAGGTATGTATACCTATGTAATGTATTTTTAAAAACTGCACTAAAAAGAATGACATAAATCTAAACGTCTATAAAGCTAGCATATACACATTAGCATAATCAATTGAAACCATAACTAGAATTTTGTGCTATTTATGTGTGGAAGTCTCGATTTTTGTGCTAGCATAGTTTTTGTTTTATGGAAATCTATGCTACCTTAATATTAAGCTAGCAAAACTTCTAAACCGATTTTTGTGTTAGCTTAGTTTTTTTTTATGCAAAGTTATGCTACCCATATAAAGCTAGCAAAACATAAAACAAAACTTATGCTAGCACAAAAATCGGAACTGCCACACAATAATAGCACAAAAATAACACCAAATTTTAGTTTTTCTTTCAATTGATTATGCTGGGCGGTTTAGAAGTTTTGCTACAAAAATCGGGACTGCCACACAATAATAGCACTCAAATAGCACAAAATTCTAGTTTTTATTTCAATTGATTATGTTGAGCAGTTTAGAAATTTTGCTAGATTAATATTAAGGTAGCATAGATTTACATAAAACAAAAACTATGCTAGCACAAAAAGAGCACAAAATTCTAGTTATGGTATTAATTGATTATGCTAATGTGTATATGCTAGCTTTATACACGTTAAATCTAAAAACAAAAAAAAATATGTAGTGTACAAGTGAGATTGTCGAACATAACGTCAATTTGCTGGGGCTAAAAGCCATTAAAACCTATTTGAAATAGGTACATGCATTTTTTTTTATAATGGTGAATCGTTTAAATTCATCTACATACATGGGTTTATTTAATACATTAATTATTATATCAAAAGTAAAAAACAAAATCCCACGAGCTTGGTCTCGTGGCTAACAAAAATTTCGGTATCTTTCAACAGAATTACTGGGAACATGATTTTTTTACTTTTGGGTTAATATTTTCTAAATTTTCAAAAGCTATACCTATTTTAAAGCCGTGTGCGAATTGGGTTAAAATCGCGTTAAATTTTATCCGAAGATTAATTTAATTTTTGACACTAGTGAGGTGAATCTGTAGGTATGTGTACGTACAAACTTCAAAATTTAATTTCGGATAAAATTTATTCAAAATTTTAATTGAATTCACACACGGCCTTAAAATATTTAGAAGCACTAGAATACAAAATTGAATAAAATCGTTCGAGTCGATTTCACCAACTAAAAATAGGTTAATTAAAAAAAAAAAACAAAAACTCCAACCCAAATTTCCTCAATGCCAATTTTTCACCATAACCTGAAGCTATGTTTTAATTTTTTGGTAATGCCTAGACCTTTATTATTTATTGAATAAACATTGGAATACACTGTACAAGTTATGATGTTAATGAAAAATATACAAAAATACAGCAAAATATGCACGTTAAACGTAAATATACAAAAAATATTCATTTTCGACGAAACATGGCGCTTAAAAGACAGTGGGCCTTACCAATAATCAAATTTAGTTATGGATCCTAAATTATTAACCATAGGTACATTATATTCTCAATTTTTTGAAGTCAGTTGAATATATGGTTCTTTATTTATAGTCCACATAAATATTTATGTAATACCATGCACGGTTTATTATTTAGAGCCCATTCAATTATGATCCATTTTACTGAAATATTTAAGTCGTAACTAAATTTGATTATTGGTAGGGCCAAGTAGGTATTTCTTATAAAACCGATTTCTAATCTAATCTCGTCTTAATAGTGTTGCTAGAAAAAAAACATGCTCTGGAATATTTTTTGTTGTCCTACATTAATTACATAGGTATTTCAAGCAAGCTCTACTCCTGCTTGCAAACTCAACTGCATCATTTTTGGCCTTTCTTATAAGACCGCATTGTATTCTGTATGGAATAAAAATAAATACCTATAATTTTCATTTTCACAAAATCACAACCTACCTACCTCCATAACTATGTAGATATACACACATATACAACATACAAAAATCTGGCAGAAACCTATCCACTTTTGTTGATTGCCTTGTCTGTTCATTTGTCTTCTTCTTGTTGTTTTTTTCTCTTTTTGAATATACATACTTCATGACCATTCTCCATGAGTGTCAAGTTAGCGAAACAACATTCACCGATCGAAAAAATTTTAATTGGGTAATTAGCCGTTAATTAGTCGTGAATTAGTTGTGATAATTTAGAATTTGTCGTTCGATGTTTTCTATGTTTTTTTTGCTGCTTCGCTAACTTGATATCAAGTTAGCGAAGCAGCACCTCAAAAAGGGGTAAAAACCTCTTATAGCGAATAGTTTATTGCTTAATAATTTGCCGTTCAGCAGTTCTGAATGATTTGTGACAATTTTAATTTTGTCGTGCAATGTTTTCTACGTTTTTTTTGCTGCTTTGCTAACTTCGTGTCAAGTTAGCGAAGCAGCATCTGGAAAACGTATAAAAACTTCTTATTGTGAATGTTTTACTACTCTATAATTTGCCGTTAATTAGTCGTGAATTAGTTGTGACAATTTTGAATTTGTCGCTCTATGTTTTCTATGTTTTTTTTGCAAAAAAGTGAAATTCGTGTCAAGTTAGCGAAGCAGCACCTGGAAAACGTATAAAAACTTCTTATTGTGAATGTTTTACTACTCTATAATTTGCCGTTAATTAGTCGTGAATTAGTTGTGACAATTTTGAATTTGTCGCTCTATGTTTTCTATGTTTTTTTTGCAAAAAAGTGAAATTCGTGTCAAGTTAGCGAAGCAGCACCTGGAAAACGTATAAAAACTTCTTATTGTGAATGTTTTAATACTCTATAATTTGCCGTTAATTAGTCGTGAATTAGTTGTGACAATTTTGAATTTGTCGCTCTATGTTTTCTATGTTTTTTTTGCAAAAAAGTGAAATTCGTGTCAAGTTAGCGAAGCAGCACCTGGAAAACGTATAAAAACTTCTTATTGTGAATGTTTTACTACTCTATAATTTGCCGTTAATTAGTCGTGAATTAGTTGTGACAATTTTGAATTTGTCGCTCTATGTTTTCTATGTTTTTTTTGCAAAAAAGTGAAATTCGTGTCAAGTTAGCAAAGCAGCACCTGGAAAACGTATAAAAACTTCTTATTGTGAATGTTTTACTGCTCTATAATTTGCCGTTCATTAGTCGTGAATTAGTTGTGACAATTTTGAATTTGTCGCTCTATGTTTTCTATGTTTTTTTTGCAAAATTGTAAAATTGGCCTTAACTTAGGGAAACAGCCTCTGGAAAACGTATACAAACTTCTTATTGTGAATGTGTTACTACTCTATAATTACCCGTGAATTAGTTGTAACAATTTTGAATTTGGTCGCTCTATGTTTTCTATGTTTTTTTTACAAAATTGTGAAATATGCGTCAACTTAGCGAAAAAGCTTCTGGAAAACGTATAAAATCTTCTTTTTGTGAACGTTTTACTACTCTATATTTAGCCGTAAATTAGTTGTGACAATTTTGAATTTGGTCGCGCGATGTTTTCTATGTTTTTTTTTGTAAAATTGTGAAATAGGCGTTAACTTAGCGAAAAATCCTCTGGATAACGTATAAAATCTTCTTTTTGTGAACGTTTTACTACTCTATAATTAGCCGTAAATTAGTTGTGACAATTTTGAATTTGGTCGCGCGATGTTTTCTATGTTTTTTTTTTTTTTGTAAAATTGTGAAATTGGCGTTAACTTAGCGAAAAATCCTCTGGAAAACGTATAAAATCTTCTTATTGTGAATGTTTTACTACTCTATAATTAGCCGTGAATTAGTTGTGACCATTTTGAATGTTTTGCTCGATGTTTTCTATATTGTTTTTTTTTTTTTTGCAAAATTGTGAAATTTTTATTAAGTTAGCGAAGCAGACTCTGAAAAAGGAGTAAAAACTTCATATATTGAATGGTTTATTGCCATTCATCAGTCCTCTGAATTACTTGTGACAATTACAATTTTGGCGTGTAATGTTTTTTTATGTTAAAAAGATATAGTTGAGTCTCGTACCGTATTAATTAAAAGAACTGAAAGAACTCTTTAAATGTTACAAAAAGAATTCTATTTTTATTTAAATCTTAAAACGTAGTACATGATTATATTATAAATATTTTTGAAGAAAAACACACAAAGAGCATTAAAAAATTGCAACTTCAATGTTAGAGCTCTGGCGCAAATCATTCGGAGCGAATATGCCACAACTCCAAGAACGATTCGATGAAATATTGCATGTGTAGGCACCATGCTATGTAAATCTGAAATTTCAGATTTTCTATTGAACGCGGCTGATGTGACATCTACGTGTGAGAAATTTTCCTAAAACTATTGTGTGTAACCGCCATTTTTCTTTTAAAACCCTACAAAAGCCAGAATGCAACTGCCATTTTTGAAATAAAAACCCTACAAATGCTTGAATAAATGTTTGTTCCCTTAAATTTCCCCCATTCTACTAGTCGCTTTTAAAACTGATTTTTTGTATGTATTGGTGTTTTACTTTTGCACAAAAGTAAAAGTTAAAGGCTTAACTACATTCAAAAACTTTTTGCAAAAAGCACAAAAATGAAAAAATACACACATACTCTAGTGACATCTACGTGTGAGAAATTTTCCTAAAACTATGGTGTGTAACCGCCATTTTTCTTTTAAAACCCTACAAAAGCCAAAATGTAACTGCCATTTTTGAAATAAAAACCCTACAAATGCCTGAATAAATGTTTGTTCCCTTAGTCCCCTTTCACACAGGGCAACTGAGTTGCCGGCAACAAACAGTTCATAGGCGAGAAGGGCAGGAAGAAAGAGGGGGAAATGAAATCTCCCCGGTCAACAAATTCAGGAAACTTTTTTGACGTTTCTCTTCACACTACGTTTGTGTGCGTTCAACCAAGGTAGTTTAAAAGGAAAATACAGCAAGTCTCCTCCAACTTTGTATCTGCGTGTGAAAGGTACAGGAGATTGTTAAGGAGATTTAAAGAAAACGTCAAAAAAATCACCAGCAACTAGTATCTTCGTGTGAAAGGGGACTTAAATTTCCCCCATTTTTCGTCGTAGGAATAAAGGCCGGGTCACACAGAGAAAGATTTATAAAAATGTCTTAAAATGCATATCAGTGTAAGGGCTCTCCCAAACCAGCGTGATTATTCGCTGTTTTCGTTTGCCGCGGCGATTTATCGCCTTGGTTTGGGAGCGTCTTAAAGGTTTCATCTATCTGCACTCTTTACTTCACTTAATTAAGCGAAGTTCACAGAGTAGAAGACGAATATTGAAATAAAACATACTCCGACAATAACGTAAAACACCAAAGAATAAAGGGCCATAACGCTGCAATTTGTTCAACCTCAGCAATTTCGTCTACCCCGGCCACCACATACGTCCCTCGCAAACGTTTTTCGAAATCGCAGAGGTGCGTTCTTTTATGTTACTGTGGTTAACTATGGTTAATGTGTCAAAAATAAAAGTTGATGTGCCATAGTCCCCTTTCACACAGGGCAACTGAGTTGCCGGCAACAAATAGTTCATAGGCGAGAAGGGCAGGAAGAAAGACGGGGAAATGAAATCTCCCCGGTCAACAAATTCAGGAAACTTTTTTGACGTTTCTCTTCACACTACGTTTGTGTGCGTTCAACCAAGGTAGTTAAAAAGGAAAATACAGCAAGTCTCCTCCAACTTTGTATCTGCGTGTGAAAGGTACAGGAGATTGTTAAGGAGATTTAAAGAAAACGTCAAAAAAATCACCAGCAACTAGTATCTTCGTGTGAAAGGGGACATAGTTAAGAAAGTTACTCTTGGTAACTTTTTCATTTAGGAACGACCTGAGTTAACTATAGTTAATCTGTCAAGCGAAAGGGGTTGACAAAAAAAATCGAATTGTATTTGGAATGAATAACCAAGAAAAAATGTGATTGCATTAAATTTATTTGCAAAAAATAATTATTAGGAATTCAAAATAACATGTCAGAGCTGTAAAAGACTGCAGTACTTTGGTAATGCAGTTAATAAAGTCGCAGTTAAATAACTTACCTATTGAATGTAAGTTAATACTGTAAATAAGTACTTTAACTGCGAAACAAGCAGTCAGCAGTCAGTACTAACATTCCGACTGTGCAGTTAAAAAAAAAGTTAATTAACTTTAAGTTAATTAACTGCAGTACTTTTTAACTGCTTTTAGTCTTTTTAGTCAGTAAAAAGTCTTTGTACTGCGATGATTTTACTTTTAGTCAGCAAGTATTTTAACTACAGTCAATTAACTGTAAGTTTTTTTTAACTTTTTTTTCTTTTAAATTTATTTTCTTTTTATTCCATCCTGTTTCTTTTAGTTAAAAGACTATAAAAAACGTTAAAAGACTTACAGTTAATTGACTGTAGTTAAAAGACTTGCTGACTAAAAGTTAAATCATCGCAGTACAAAGACTTTTTATTGACTAAAAAGACTAAAAGCAGTTAAAAAGTACTGCAGTTAATTAACTTAAAGTTAATTAACTTTTTTTTTTAACTGCACAGTCGGAATATTAGTACTGACTGCTGACTGCTCGATTTTAGTTAAAGTATTTTTGCAAGTTAAAAGACTTAATGAAATTAGTCTTTTTAGTCAATTAACTGCAGTACCGAAAAGACTGCAGTTTTTACAACTCTGTAACATGTGTACTATTTCCGAATTAAATTTCTTTACACATAAGTTTTGTATAAATCGAACAGAGAAATAAGTGCAATTTTTTTCATTGCTTATTGCACAGAATTTTTGATGAAAAATTGACGAAATAACAAGAAGAAAATGCCGACAGAAAGATAATGCATCAGAAAATAAAAGAAAACTATTCCAAAAATCAAATTCGACAAAAAAAACATCGATTAAATTGATAAAAACATATTTTAAATATTGAAAACAATTCCAAATCAAAAGGGCAAAAAGTAAACAAAACATCCACCATTGCATTTCAGCTGTGTTTGACAGATCAACTATTTCAATTCATATCGAGGAGATGAGTTGGAAAAAGTTACAAAAAGTTACTTTTTGACACTTTGAGTGTGTTTCTTTATTTATTCCGGTATGTCCAGATTTACATTGGTGTTAATTATTTAAAAACAGCATAATAACGCGAATAAATGCACCATAATATAAATTTTATGCATTTAATGTAAAATTTACTAAACTTTTGACTTTGAGAATACATAAATATCCAAAATAAAAACATTTATTTCTGCAATTGTTTTGACATTTCACCGAACAACTGGATTGCCATTCTTTTTGTTCTAGTTTTGTTTCTTTATTCATTCCATTCTGGATATTCTGGATAAACATTTCGTCTATTCCATCCATTCTGTTCCTTATCCGGAATAAATAAAGAAACACACTCTTTAACTTTGGAATTTAGGAACGATTTTATGACGTCATAAAGTTACTCGAAGTAACTTTTCTGAATTAAAGGAACGACCGAAGTTAACTATAGTTAACTATAGCTAACCACAGTTACTACGTTCCCATGTGGTATTTAAGCGAGCTTGAAGCTCACTTAGACCCTTTGTATACCTGCATGGAGTTGAAATGAGCTTGAACCGACTCGACTGCACTTCAGGAGCGGAGTCGAGTCAAAATTTGTGCTAAAAAACCTGAGTTTTGAGGAGTTAACTTGAGAAACACCATATGTCATCTCGACACCATTTCAGTTCAACTCAATATCGAGCTCTCAAATCTGGCTCGAAAATCCGACACAAATCCAACTCGAGCTCTCGGTCCTGAATATAAACGTAGTAAGTAACATAAAAGAACGCACCACAGTAAGCAGTCAAGGCAAGCTTTGTATATAAAAACTATAGTACTCTCATGGAACAGAAAAAAGTGCTGAACATTCGCGGCAACTGGGGGGGCGGTGTAGTCGACATTAATTTGCAGAAATTGACGTTGCAGACTTGAGAATTTTCTTTGGACAATAATCGACAACAAGAGAGGATTGTATGATTTTTATTCCAATCTTTCTAAAGGGAGTAAGAGAGATAAATTAATCAACTGTTCGCGCCAAGGCAATGACGAAAATAAATAAAGAGGAGATGAATTTTTTTCTGTTCTTGCTTACGAACATTGTATATATTGTTTTTATTTGTGCTATGCCAACAGGGTATTATAGTTATAGCTATGAATCTATATGAAGATTTGATAGGTATACCTATTTGATATTGAAAAAAAGCAGATTTAGTATTTCAATTTTCAAAATATGTAGGTATACTCGTAGAAACGAATTTTTCAAAAAATTATGACTTGACAAAAAAATAGTGTTTATACCTAACTACATTCTAGACACAGTTTTTGTTTTTAATTTAAAAAAATTGGTGTCTTGAATTCAAGAATCATAAAAAAAACTATTTTTCCAGCAAATTTTTATTTCTTATTTTCGAAAAAATAGTTTTGGTAAAGAAAGTTTTTTAAATTGAAAATTTATGATTTTTTCGAAAAATAGTTTAAGGAGTTGGATAATTTTTAGTAATTTAATTAAATTTTTTTTTTTGACAATATAGTTTTAAGGAAAATTAGCATTCCAATTTAAAAAAAAATCAATTGCTATTGGTAGGTACCTACTTCACATTTAAGCCTTAACTACATAAGCCAAAAAAGTGAAAAAGTACAAAAGTATAAATTTTCAAACTTATTTTGGGATAGTGTTTCTCACAGGAAAACTTAAAAAAATGATGCAGAAAGCTTAAATTTTGGTTTAAAAATAAAATGTATAAATTATTTTTCACAAAACAACTGCGCTAGCTGGAAAAAAATATTTTTATTTTTGTAATTTTCCAAAAAGTGGCTTATGTAGTTGAGGCTTTAAAATAATTTTTTAAAAATCAATTTTTTTCGAAAAATTGAATTTTAACAAAATTGACGTGATGTGATATGACTTACCTATTGAAGAAAAAAAATTTACTTTTTAAAATATGACTACTACTTGTCGAAAAGCTACTTTTCAAAATTTTACTTGTCGAAATTCAGTGGTTCAAAATTCTGAGTTTCGAAAATCTAATTTCCAAATTTTATTTTTCAAAATTCAGATTCTCTAAAATCTACTTTAATTGTAGGTACATTTTTGTCGAATTTCTGCTTGTCAAAAATTCTGTTTTTCAAAATTTTAGTTTCCAAAATTTTAGTAGGTACCAAAATTCTGCTCTTCAAAAACAGAATTTGACCAACTGCCAAAATCCATATTATACATATTTAATAGGTATGCTTTACTTTTAACAACACAAAATTTTAACCTTCTATTAAACTATCCGCCGTGTTTTTTTTCGAATTTTTATCTTTGCTTTGAAAAAAGTCCATATTAAAATTGATAGTCGAAATGCCGTCGGCATTGCAACGATATTTTATATTTTCCCTACACCGCATAGAAAGCAAAAAAAATCCAACCTTCTATTTAACATAACTTACCGTGTTTTTCCTTTAAAAAAATCCATATTAAAATTAATAGTTGAAATGCCGTCGGAATTGCAACGATATTTTATATTTTCCCTACACCGCATAGAAAGCAAAAAAAATCCAACCTTCTATTTAACAACTTACCGTGTTTTTCCTTTAAAAAAATCCATATTAAAATTGATAGTTGAAATGCCGTCGGCATTGCAACGATATTTTATATTTTCCCTAACCCACATAGAAAGCAAAAAAAAAGTCCACATTAAATACATACAACAACACTACACAGCTACATATGTAAACCAAATTGTTGTTTTATTTAACAAGGACGTTTTTTATGTGAGGATAAAAAAGCACAAAAAAAAACTGCTTATTATCGTTTGTTCTCTTTATGCTAAAGCAAAAAATTCCTTATTATGCCTATTTGTATAGAAAATGCCAAAAGGAATGTCAAAAAGTAATTGTATTCTTATCTCCCTTGAACTCTCACAAATTTTGTATAAGTTCTTCCCTATCTTCTGTGTTTCTTAAACGTTAAAATTATTGGCATTATTTCAAATTTGCCACCCATTCTCAATTCTGCACGTCAAAGATCTATAAATGAGTTACGGCACACTCGCCACACCAGACGTCGCCTCGTTCGTTCCGCTCCATGAGAGTACTATAATTTTTATATACAAAGTCCCCTTTCACACGAAGATACTAGTTGCTGGTGATTTTTTTGACGTTTTCTTTAAATCTCCTTAACAATCTCTTGTACCTTTCACACTGAAGCAACAAAAACCCGGAGATTATCTTTATTTTCCTTTTGAACTACCTTGGTTGAACTTATATACAAAGCTGCTTGTTTCGCAGTTAAAGTACTTATTTAGGGCCAGTTGTACAAATATTTGATCCGTGGTTCAGAAATTTTAACTCACCAATTTTAGCGGATTAACTGTGGTTCAACGATGGTTCAGGCATGTAATTGGCTTTTAGTGCATATTAGAACCTTGAACCATCGTTGAACCTCAGTTAACCCGCCGAAATCGGTGAGTTAAAATTCCTGAACCACGGATCAAAATTTAAACCACGATTGTACAACTGGCACTTAGGGCCAGTTTTACAAATATTTGATCCGTGGTTCAGGAATTTTAACTCACCAATTTCAGCGGATTAACTGTGGTTCAACGAAGGTTCAGGCAAGTAATTGGCTTTTAGTGCATATTAGAACCTTTAACCATCGTTGAACCTCAGTTAACCCGCCGAAATCGGCGAGTTAAAATTCCTGAACCACGGATCAAAATTTAAACCACGATTGTACAACTGGCACTTACAGTATTAACTTACATTCAATGGGTAAGTTAATTAACTGGGACTTTTGCATTACCAAAGCAATCCGTTATTAAACTTCTAATCTGTACCCCATGTTATTGTGCCAATATTTCCTTCTAAAAAATTTTAAAAATCTTTGGAGCGGTTTTCTTAAAAAATAATTTTTTACATGTAAAACTCTCATTTATTTTTAGAAAAACAAAAATGGTATGCCATTGTTAAGAACAAAATAATATACAACATAAACCATAATCTCAAAAAAAAAAAATAAAACTGATTTTTCAAAAAAAATTGATCTTTTTTAAAAATCCAAAAAATATATTTTCTTTTGTAATATTTGTACGCAGTATTATTCACACTTGATAGGACCTTCATAGTAAAAATTTTGATCAAAATCAGTTGAGAGGTTAACGAGAAAGTCAAAAGAACGGTTCTATGGCATGTAGTTAATATTTTTTTTTACAAAATGCAGACTAACCACTAGCACATACAAGAATTTAAAAACAAAAAAACGTTAGAGTCGTTTTTGAGATAAATAAATCTTTTAGACTAAGAGCCTAAGGCAATTTATGGATGTGAATGATAGCAAAAATTCAATGATGCAATAAGATAGCATTGAGGTCTTGGACCCTCATATTCATATCTATGGTATTCGGCTCGCTTTTATTAAATATCATTTTTTTAAGTGCTATCTTTTATCTGGGCTTTCAGAAAAAAATGCATTTTCTCTATTAACGTAATGTCAAGTTTGATTTTTATCTTGAGATAGATTTTTTGCAAGACAATAAGAACTTAATCAGGCAAGAAAACAAAAAAAAAAAAAAAAAAAAAAAACAACCAATTTAAAATTTTTACTATAAATCACCAAAATATAGTTTTTTTTTTTTTTTGTATAAATCGCACCCTTTGTAAAAGTCTACAAATTTGAACATACATTTTGTATTTTAATTCTTAAACCAATTTTATTTTTTAAACTTTTATCATAATCGTTGTTGAGAAAAAATAATATTTGTTCCATTTAATATTTAAATGATCAATAATAACCAATCTAGTTTATTTAAAAAAGTAGGTAAACTTTGTTCTTATTTTGAGTTTAAGTCGTTTAATTACAATGTATGTAGGTCTATGGCATTTAATTCATCAACAGTCGATTTTAATATAATTTTAAAGTTTTAAACTTTTGCTACTTAATTTACAACTGCAAACGCGGTGATACTTTTAAGGCTGTATGTTACGTATTCGTCGCATTACTTGAAGAGGCGGTTCATTAGAGACCGGTGGTTCCCTACCAACCATTTCGATAATCATTATGCCAATTGACCAGATATCAACCTCCGGTCCATAGAGGAGGCGAGAAATAACCTCTGGTGACATCCAATATGATGGAGTTCCGACAAGAAATTCGCGTTTAGATAGGTTCTGAGACTTGCGCACATAATCCGAAACCGGATAGTTTTACCCGACCGTCGACTTGGGAATGCAGATTAACTGGTGCTTTAAGACATTGCTTAAAAACAGTAGCAATTTGTTTTATGTCCATACGGGATTGTGTAACTGAGAATTATTGAATATGAAATTTAAAGATAAAAACAAAATACATATGTGCAACTAACCTGTTCGTGTGTTAACCTCTGTTCTTGCTTTCGAGTAGCTGCAGGTGTTCCGGTAGTCCTCGGAGTAAAAGAGCTATTGCCCCACTAGAACTAGACGCCGGGGAATTCGTCTTTAGGCTGCCATTAATTGAAGGATTGTTTATGTGCTGTGAATTTGGGATGTGATCCGTAATCTGAAGACTATTCGTTGGAATTGACTGGGATAATGAATTGTTCACTGGCGGGCGATCTCATATTTGGCTGAGGGCGTTGTGGTTGAATGAGTGTGGATGGTAGCGGTATGTTATTGTTGGAATTTGACTGCTGCTGCTGTAATAGATAATGGTGCTGCAGGGACAAGCGCGATTCTGATGTAGTGTACCTACCTCAACCTTCATGTGGAAAGAGCCGAACCAATGTTTGTTCGATATTGCAGGGGATGGTTTAAATCTGTATGCACGGACAGAGGATTGTTACCATTAGATAGTTTTTATGAAGTATACGTGGGATTGCTTGGATTTTATATTTGTTGGTGTTGCAAAATAATTGGCCTAAATTGCGGTACTTGCTGTGGTTTTTTGGATGGGCAGCGTTGGTCCCCGCGTCTTTCCTCGATAGAGCATTTATTGCTGGTAATGTTGTTGCTGTTGCTCCACCAAAGTTGGCACAGAGGACGATTCTTCTAGTACTGCCGGAGGAACATTCGTATTGTCGCGACTTACTCGAGGTGGACTGGAGTTCCTCAGCGAATTCAAAGGATTCAGCTGCAAAAACGAGCTTTATAATTAGCATATTGGATTCAATTTAATTTAGCTTACCATATGCCATATTTCTTGATTTCCCCAAAAAGTTTTTCGTGATTCGGATCGGAAACAAAAAGAAAATTTGTAAAGGATCTTTTCCAATTTATTTTGTTGTTTTTTTATTTATTTTTGAGAGTTTCGATGCATTACAGTTGCGTGATTACTTTGAACCAACTTTTCATATGATTTGTTTAATTACAATTAATTCTCACACGTAGATGTCACTAGAGTATGTGTGTATTTTTTCACTTTTGTGCTTTTTGCAAAAGTTTTTGAATGTAGTTAAGCCTTTAGTGCCTGTTTACATTGTATTTTTGACAAAGCATATTTTCGTTCATCAAAATGTTCCTCGTGTTTACATTATAGAGAAAAAATTCTTTCATTTCAATCTACCCATCCCTATCTCACATCCTTAACAACCATGTATCTCTCACTCACACAAAAAAAACTCTTCCTGCTCAATCCGAAAACATTTAATGAAACTGGCGCATCGGCGTAATTTGGGTGGAATTAACCCTTCTCTTTCTTACTCACACAAAATCTACCCATCTCACTGGATGCGCCGTTCGTCAAAAATACAATGTAAACAGGCACTTAACTTTTACTTTGTCCCCTTTCACACAGGGCAACTGAGTTGCCGGCAAGTCCCCTTTCACACGTAGATACTAGTTGCTGGTGATTTTTTTGACGTTTTCTTTAAATCTCCTTAACAATCTCCTGTACCTTTCACACGCAGATACAAAGTTGGAGGAGACTTGCTGTATTTTCCTTTTTAACTACCTTGGTTGAACGCACACAAACGTAGTGTGAAGAGAAACGTCAAAAAAGTTTCCTGAATTTGTTGACCGGGGAGATTTCATTTCCCCGTCTTTCTTCCTGCCCTTCTCGCCTATGAACTATTTGTTGCCGGCAACTCAGTTGCCCTGTGTGAAAGGGGACTATGGCACATCAACTTTTATTTTTGACACATTAACCATAGTTAACCACAGTAACATAAAAGAACGCACCTCTGCGATTTCGAAAAACGTTTGCGAGGGACGTATGTGGTGGCCGGGGTAGACGAAATTGCTGAGGTTGAACAAATTGCAGCGTTATGGCCCTTTATTCTTTGGTGTTTTACGTTATTGTCGGAGTATGTTTTATTTCAATATTCGTCTTCTACTCTGTGAACTTCGCTTAATTAAGTGAAGTAAAGAGTGCAGATAGATGAAACCTTTAAGACGCTCCCAAACCAAGGCGATAAATCGCCGCGGCAAACGAAAACAGCGAATAATCACGCTGGTTTGGGAGAGCCCTTACACTGATATGCATTTTAAGACATTTTTATAAATCTTTCTCTGTGTGACCCGGCCTTTATTCCTACGACGAAAAATGGGGGAAATTTAAGTCCCCTTTCACACGAAGATACTAGTTGCTGGTGATTTTTTTGACGTTTTCTTTAAATCTCCTTAACAATCTCCTGTACCTTTCACACGCAGATACAAAGTTGGAGGAGACTTGCTGTATTTTCCTTTTAAACTACCTTGGTTGAACGCACACAAACGTAGTGTGAAGAGAAACGTCAAAAAAGTTTCCTGAATTTGTTGACCGGGGAGATTTCATTTCCCCCTCTTTCTTCCTGCCCTTCTCGCCTATGAACTGTTTGTTGCCGGCAACTCAGTTGCCCTGTGTGAAAGGGGACTAAGGGAACAAACATTTATTCAGGCATTTGTAGGGTTTTTATTTCAAAAATGGCAGTTACATTTTGGCTTTTGTAGGGTTTTAAAAGAAAAATGGCGGTTACACACCATAGTTTTAGGAAAATTTCTCACACGTAGATGTCACTAGAGTATGTGTGTATTTTTTCATTTTTGTGCTTTTTGCAAAAAGTTTTTGAATGTAGTTAAGCCTTTAACTTTTACTTTTGTGCAAAAGTAAAACACCAATACATACAAAAAATCAGTTTTAAAAGCGACTAGTAGAATGGGGGAAATTTAAGGGAACAAACATTTATTCAAGCATTTGTAGGGTTTTTATTTCAAAAATGGCAGTTGCATTCTGGCTTTTGTAGGGTTTTAAAAGAAAAATGGCGGTTACACACAATAGTTTTAGGAAAATTTCTCACACGTAGATGTCACATCAGCCGCGTTCAATAGAAAATCTGAAATTTCAGATTTACATAGCATGGTGCCTACACATGCAATATTTCATCGAATCGTTCTTGGAGTTGTGGCATATTCGCTCCGAATGATTTGCGCCAGAGCTCTAACATTGAAGTTGCAATTTTTTAATGCTCTTTGTGTGTTTTTCTTCAAAAATATTTATAATATAATCATGTACTACGTTTTAAGATTTAAATAAAAATAGAATTCTTTTTGTAACATTTAAAGAGTTCTTTCAGTTCTTTTAATTAATACGGTACGAGACTCAACTATATCTTTTTAACATAAAAAAACATTACACGCCAAAATTGTAATTGTCACAAGTAATTCAGAGGACTGATGAATGGCAATAAACCATTCAATATATGAAGTTTTTACTCCTTTTTCAGAGTCTGCTTCGCTAACTTAATAAAAATTTCACAATTTTGCAAAAAAAAAAAAAACAATATAGAAAACATCGAGCAAAACATTCAAAATGGTCACAACTAATTCACGGCTAATTATAGAGTAGTAAAACATTCACAATAAGAAGATTTTATACGTTTTCCAGAGGATTTTTCGCTAAGTTAACGCCAATTTCACAATTTTACAAAAAAAAAAAAAACATAGAAAACATCGCGCGACCAAATTCAAAATTGTCACAACTAATTTACGGCTAATTATAGAGTAGTAAAACGTTCACAAAAAGAAGATTTTATACGTTATCCAGAGGATTTTTCGCTAAGTTAACGCCTATTTCACAATTTTACAAAAAAAAACATAGAAAACATCGCGCGACCAAATTCAAAATTGTCACAACTAATTTACGGCTAAATATAGAGTAGTAAAACGTTCACAAAAAGAAGATTTTATACGTTTTCCAGAAGCTTTTTCGCTAAGTTGACGCATATTTCACAATTTTGTAAAAAAAACATAGAAAACATAGAGCGACCAATTCAAAATTGTTACAACTAATTCACGGGTAATTATAGAGTAGTAACACATTCACAATAAGAAGTTTGTATACGTTTTCCAGAGGCTGTTTCCCTAAGTTAAGGCCAATTTTACAATTTTGCAAAAAAAACATAGAAAACATAGAGCGACAAATTCAAAATTGTCACAACTAATTCACGACTAATGAACGGCAAATTATAGAGCAGTAAAACATTCACAATAAGAAGTTTTTATACGTTTTCCAGGTGCTGCTTTGCTAACTTGACACGAATTTCACTTTTTTGCAAAAAAAACATAGAAAACATAGAGCGACAAATTCAAAATTGTCACAACTAATTCACGACTAATTAACGGCAAATTATAGAGTAGTAAAACATTCACAATAAGAAGTTTTTATACGTTTTCCAGGTGCTGCTTCGCTAACTTGACACGAATTTCACTTTTTTGCAAAAAAAACATAGAAAACATAGAGCGACAAATTCAAAATTGTCACAACTAATTCACGACTAATTAACGGCAAATTATAGAGTATTAAAACATTCACAATAAGAAGTTTTTATACGTTTTCCAGGTGCTGCTTCGCTAACTTGACACGAATTTCACTTTTTTGCAAAAAAAACATAGAAAACATAGAGCGACAAATTCAAAATTGTCACAACTAATTCACGACTAATTAACGGCAAATTATAGAGTAGTAAAACATTCACAATAAGAAGTTTTTATACGTTTTCCAGGTGCTGCTTCGCTAACTTGACACGAATTTCACTTTTTTGCAAAAAAAACATAGAAAACATAGAGCGACAAATTCAAAATTGTCACAACTAATTCACGACTAATTAACGGCAAATTATAGAGTAGTAAAACATTCACAATAAGAAGTTTTTATACGTTTTCCAGATGCTGCTTCGCTAACTTGACACGAAGTTAGCAAAGCAGCAAAAAAAACGTAGAAAACATTGCACGACAAAATTAAAATTGTCACAAATCATTCAGAACTGCTGAACGGCAAATTATTAAGCAATAAACTATTCGCTATAAGAGGTTTTTACCCCTTTTTGAGGTGCTGCTTCGCTAACTTGATATCAAGTTAGCGAAGCAGCAAAAAAAACATAGAAAACATCGAACGACAAATTCTAAATTATCACAACTAATTCACGACTAATTAACGGCTAATTACCCAATTAAAATTTTTTCGATCGGTGAATGTTGTTTCGCTAACTTGACACTCATCCATTCTCCATGACCATTCTCCACTGAAGCTTGCCTGCTGACGACGAACAATACTTTTCTTTCTTCGTTTTTTCCTCGTATACCTACGCCTGCTGTAATTCATCGCTTGTGTTCGTTTGTTTATTTTTATTATTCTAGTAATGTTTTAGTAACACCAACCAAAAATTTCATAGTTGTCCCCCTATACGCTGGAGTTCATTTTTCATATTCTAAATTCATGTGTTCATTTCAATCATTTCGGTCATTTCTTTAGTAACACCAACCAAAAATTTCGTTGTGATGCCCCTATACGCTGGAGTTCATTTTTGATTTATTGAATTTATTTAATTTATTTCATTTAATCATTTTGGTAACACCACAACTCTCTCAAAACGATCCTATAAACATTTTCAATGTTAAAAAAAGTCAAGTTTTCATGTACATTTACAAAAAACCTAATGTACCTACCAAGTCAGCCCTGAAAAGGGGTATGGTTTGTTTCGTTTTTTCATCTCGTTTTTTGATTACTTCGTTTTAGTCGTTTTGCATTTCGTTTGTTATGTATTTTAATCAAAATGTTTTTCAATTAATTGGTTTATATTTGTTTCGAAAAAATATCATTGAGTCTTTTTCTTAGTTCATTTTAAGTTCATTTCGTCTCATATAATTTGATTTTTCGTTTATTTCGGTTTTTGTTCATTTCGATTTTTGTTCATTACGATTTCGATTACTTCGCCATCGTTTGTTTCGTTTTTATTTTTTTTTTATGTAAAGAGACCAATGGCATTAAAATTCGCGCGAAAAAAAAATTTAATCGAACACTGAAAACTAGATTGTTTTATGTCTAGTTTATGAGATATTTGAAAACTACCAAAACTACTTTTTTATTCAATTTTAAGAAAATCCATTATAATTAAGTTTTTCTTTTCCCCTTACTGATTTAAATACGTTACAAATTGTATTTTATCCATTTTAAACTTTTTAATATTTTGTTTGATAGTTTGGAGCTTGCCGCGCACGATTATAATCACACTGAAGACAAAATAAACCCACGCCAAAACAATAGATTATAATACAAAACGAAATGCGAAATAAACCGTAAACGAGATAACCTTGACCTAAATAACTCATTACACTTTTAACGAAATTGCAAAATCATTGCAGATCGTAGGGCGAAATGATCGTAGCGCGAAGTGAATGAAAAACAAAGTAAACATAATCGAAGTAAATAAAAATAATTATAAGAAAAGCGAAACAACGAAAAGCGAAGTGAAAAAAACGAAACAACAGACACCCCCTGAAAAGTAATGAGATCTAAAAGTACGCCAAGTTCTAAGTTTATAAAGTAGGGTAATATCGAAACAACTCCAAATTATGAGAGAAATTTAAGTACAATTTGATAGGTTTACTGGTCAAGTTTTCAAAAACTTTTGAATTGTGAGTAATCAGATAGAAAAAAAAGAAAACTTGCCAAGTAAACTTATCAAATTTTAGTCAGTAATCATTAAGGCCCATTCGCTGAAACGGAACTTAAGTATTTAAGTTCAACATAAGAGCTTATGTGACAGTTTACGCTGAGGAAAAAGTAGAACATAAGCGTTTAAGTTGAACATAAATATTTAAGTTTCGTTTCAGCAAATCGCCCTAAGTAAGCAATTTCTATCACAATTTGGAGTTGTTTCGATATAACTCTACTTAAAATATTCGATATGAAAAATGAAACCTTTATGAACTTAAAACTTGGCGTACTCTTAGGTCTCATTACTTTTCACGGCGGACTTCTTCTTGTTACATCTACATTTTTTTTTGTATAGAGGAGAACTTGTTTTTTTTATCGTTGGCATGCATTATAAATACTACCGCTCGCTCTACCGAAATTAGTATTTTTACAACAATCAGAAGTGCTTCATATAATTGACAATATTTATGAGAAAGTGGGTTGTTGCCACGCCCCTGAATCCCAAACCTCAAATTTTCAATTTTTCCTTTGCATGCATTGCAAACCATATCGCTCTACCAAATTTCATATACCTATTGAGAATGATAAATCTCAAATTTTAATTTTTTTCCTTTGCACTTAATTAATTCTAGTAATTTTAGGAAAGTGGGCGGATACAACGCCCCCTATATGGAAAACCTAAAAATTGTTTTCCTTTCCAATACAACAACCACAAGGCCTACCGCTCCATACATTATGATTCTTGGATACTTAAACAAATAATTCTGTATGGTTTTCTTTTAAATTGCTTTATTTTCAATAAATATGGTATAATTAATTTATATAATTTAGTTAAATATTCTATTCAATTATTGATATTTACATTGTTGGTTTCGATGTGTAATGTCTTTAAATCATCACCGAATAAGATGGTGACATATTTGGTAGGTCAAAAAATTGCGATGGTGGTAGAGTATTCGACCAGCTTCTAACTGGGTTAAAATATTGGAATGAATTTTGTTGGTTTATTTGAGCATTTGCAGTTGAACCTCCTAGCCAATCCATTGGGTTTTGGAAACCAGTTCCAGTAAGCTGAGGTTGTGGCATACCATATGATTGTTGGAAATAAGGGTTATAGCCGTCACTTGATGTCATTCTATTCTGGCCATCAAAATTAGAATCGCTGGCCAAATTGATTGATGTTCCATAATTTGACATTGGTTGTGACTGCATGATGCTCGATGATATTTGGACTTGTTGCTGAGATTCAGAGTTTGGCAAAGGTTGCGACTGCATGTTCGATGATATACTATCCTGTTGTTGTACTGCAGAACCTGATGAAGATTGAGACTGCATGCTCGATGATGTTGCATATTGTTGCTGAGATTGATAGCTTGGCACAGATTGCGACTGCATTCTAATTCTATTCATATCTAATCCATCTTGCTGTTGTTGTCCATAACCTGACAAAGGTTGCGACTGTGTGTTCGATGATACTCTATCTTGTTGTTGTTGTCCATAACCTGACGAAGATTGCGACTGCATGCTCGATGATGTTGCATATTGTTGCTGCTGAGATTCTGAGCTTGGCAAATATTGCGACTGCATATTGATTCTATTCATATCTAACCCATCTTGTTGTTGTTGTCCATAACCTTGCAAAGACTGTGACTGCATGTTCGATAATATTCCATCTTGTTGTTGAGATTCATAATCCGATGGCAAAGGTTGCGACTGCGACTGCGTTCGCGATGATATACTAATTTGTTGTGATTGATACTGATTGTTGCCATTTTTGATAACTGTCTTTCTGGTATGACCGTAAAAATTGGGGTCTGAAATATAATTTATTATGTCCTCATTGATGTTGTCGTCAGAAGGGTTGGATGCAGCGAACTCATCATCTTGGGTAGGTACAGATAACCCATCTTCTGATTCCTCGGAGCATGCTGCTTCGTCGTTTTCACTGGAGCCTTCGTCAAATGTTTGGTCTCTATCATTTACTGCAACATTTTGACGAATTCCCGAACCAACCTGGTTGTTGATATTGTTAAAGTCTTTATTTGGTACTTGAGAAGCTACACCGGGCATATTATATTTTACTCTTGACTTAGTGCTTCTTCTGGCACTCACCCTGCCATTATTATTTCCCACCATACTTAAACTGTAATATTGGTCATCACTCGGTTCTTCAGAACTAAATTCTGAATATTGCATCGGCAGTGATGTTTTGTGGCCGAAAGGATAGTAATAGTTATACTGGCGGAAGTGCTTAATGAAAAATCCATTTTCAGGGTTGCACTCCTGGCAAATACAAGATTTCTTTTTTCCCTTACGGCCAGGTTGCGAGATATTAAAATTCTGCTGAAGAACTGCGAACTGTGCTGATGCAACTGCATTAGTTTGATCTCCAATTTCCAATGTCGGTATAGCTGGATTTTCTATCACTGGATTATTGGCAGTCTCTGGACAGGGTGATGTACTTTCTAGCAAATTATTCGATTCTACCGTCGGCTCATCGACTGTGACTGTGAATGGTATATCTACCGAATATCCATAAACTGCATTGTTGTCAAATCGAGTCACCAATGCAAGTATTATTGCAACCTAAAATCAAATTGTAAATAAATAATAAAACAAAGATTCAATTTATTGACCTTGCAAATTTCAAAGAAAAGAAAAGAAAAAAGTTTGAATCAACTTACTCGTAGCGAAAACATGTCGCCAAATGTATTCGTTTTACTTTCACAGCCTACAAACGCTGCAATGTTATTAAAATTGAGTAATGCCAAATCAGTGAATTTATATGAAGAAATCTAAGACTAAGAACTAATAAATTATTGTTGAGATATTGTTATAGGCAATCTGACAATACAAAAGACTTAGGTATGGCAATGAGAGATAAGCGTCTTGATATAGTTTTCTTTTTAATTGTATCAATTATACGTGTCTTCGATAGTAATGTATAGTTTGATATAAAAAATTGAGTTTTTGTCACGTAAATTGTTTCAATATAGGCTCAAAAACCATCTACTTTTTCTCTTTAAATAGATAAGAATTGAAAAATCGCATACCTTTGTGAGTGGCACATGAAAATACTATGTCAAGCCATTGACTAATTTTGGAGTTACCATACCTTACAATGTATTTTATGTTTTGTACTTGAAATTAAAATTTTGTCAGGAAAATTATATGAGTTAATATAAATTGGTCAAATTAGAGCATTTAATTAGAACTGATATTATAGTGATTTGGAATACTATTTTCAAGTGAAATTGAGAACAGAAGTTATTATATTGCCACTTATTCACTTGTGGTAATCTTCGAGATTTGTTTGCTCTAAGAGCAAGTGTGTACATTGGTAACGTGTCATAAAAAGTTGGAATTTTAACCATAACTGATATTACATGGAGAAATTGGAGAAGAGCTTTTTGGCATGCCATCTGTTGTGTGTTTATCAATAAGCCTAAGCTATATTTTTGTACACCGAGCTGGAGCTTCCTTGAAATTTGGTACATAAATGCGATTTATTTCCTATAGAGGAAACATTCTTATTTATGATGCCTTGGATCATGATATGGAATTAGTAGCTACCACACATTGATTTCATGTTTTTTGTGCTTTAAAATTTTGTCGAAATCGACTCTAAAGATTTTGATTAAACTTGGTTGAGCTAATATCTAGACCCATTCGGATTTAGCAGAAAGTTGAACGTCCATTTTTACAAACTCACGAAGGAACGGAACCTTAGGACTTGGTTTTTCACGAGCTTTCATGCCACCAAACTCATTTATTTGTTTTTATTCTGCGGCACTTGTATTATAAGAGCAAATAAAGTATGTGTGACCAAGTCATGTATTTTATTAAACGATAACGTTTAATTTTTTTTTTTTTTTGAAATTTTTACCTTTCAAGTACTTAGCTTTAATATTAGAGTAAAAACACTCAAAAGCAAATCACACAAAATTAAAAAAAAGAGAGATGTTATTTTTTATACGAAAATTACCATTTAAAAATCTTCGGAAACCTTAAACCTTATCAGTTTTGAAGTCAAGGGAAGACCAAAGTTGGGCTGTATGCTCTAAATAATGCGGAACCAAAAATTGTTCCAAAGATTTTTAGAAGTTTCTTTTAAAGTTTTTGGCTTAGAAAAAAACAATCAATTTCATTTTTTTTACATATGTATATTTTATTGATTGACAATTTTGGCATTGTATGTAGACTAAAATCATCCACGAGTATGGTTGTTTGTTATGGAGATATTCAAGACGAAAAAAATATTCTTTAGTAATTTTTAGTAGTTTCTTTTGCAGTTTTTACTTAGGATATAGAGCAAGGTTTGGATTCGTAAAAAAATCAAATTCGAGATAACTATCATGTCATGTTTGATAGTTATCTCGAATTTGATTTTTTTAAGATGATAGAGAACACGAAAAAAGTGGGTCACGCAATTCCGTCTGTCTGTCTGTATGTCTTGTTGTATCTCGGCCTACAGTCTAAACCACTCAAGCGATTTTCTTCAAACTTGGAGCATAAGATTTTTGGGTGATTCCTTAGGGGGGAAATTGAGAATTTTTTTAGCTCAAAAAATAACAGTACTTGCCATAGGACCATTTTAAAAAAAGTAATTTATCCCAAAAATGGCTCCAACGATATTTTTTTTTTCATTTTGTGTGTGTACTAGTAGTGGTATGGTCTACATTTTTGTGGAAAAAAAAAATGTACCAAAAACTGTTATTAACGGTAGGTGCCTTAGAACCGTTTTTTTTTTTTTTGTTCGACTTTCTCGTTAACCGCTTAACCTATCAAGTGTGAATAATACTGCATACAAATATTTTCAAAAAAATATTTTTTGAATTTTTAAAAAAAGTAAAAAATTTCTTTTTGAAAAATAATTTTTCTTTTGAAAACGGGTTGATGAATATTTTTGAAATTTTGGTTTAAGTTGTGCATTATTATATTCTTGAAATGGCATACCAAATTTTTTTTTTCAAAAAAAAATTCAAGAAATTTTATATATAAAAAATTATTTTTTAGGAAAACCGCTCTAACGATTTTTAAAAATTTTCTGCATAAATTCACATTTTTTTAAGAACTGAAATGGCGTTCTTCATTATGAGATTAAAACATTTTAAGTACTTGTTTTATCAATTTAAAAAAAACGTGTTTCATGCTTTTTGTCCATATTCAAATTTCCAGTGTTCAATTTATTAAATGGATAAATGCATATATAATTATTAATTATGTGTTTTATATTACGATCAATCTTTAAAATTCGAAGAAACTTTTACTACAAGAGCAAGTTTGTGCGACACAGTCGTGCATTTTATATTTTTTAGCTGAAGCCTAGTTTACACGTCTGTGAAGTTGGCAGGACATTTTTCTTTTAGAGTAATGGGATATTGCAGGAATTTGCAGTTTTTTTGCATTTCTATTCCGGATTTTGCAGTTCAAAAAATAGTGGGTGTAATCGCGTGACCTGCTAACTTCACTGCCATGTCCTTTTTTTAGCAACCCGTAAAGCTATCACGTTGAAATTAGGCTCCAAATTTGTAGTTCATTTAACAGTTCAAGAAAATCCTAAAACCAAATTTTGAAGTCCTCATTTAAAAAAAAAATCATGCTGCCCTTTTTTTTACCAACCGGTAAGGCTATCACATTGAAATTAGGCTCCAAAATTTGCAGTTTTTTTGCAGTTTCAGAAAAGCCAAAAACCAAATTTTGAGGTCCTCATTAAAAAAAAAAATAAAAAAAAAACATATTTCAGTCCCGACTTCACTGTGAAGTTAGCAGGTCATGCTCTTTTTACAGGTATCACATTGAAATTAGGCTCCAAATTTTTAGTTCATTTTGCAGTTCCAGAAATGATTAAAACCAATTTTGAAGCCCTCATTAAAAAAAAAAAAATTCATACTAACCTGTGAAGTCGGGGCTGAAATATGTTTTTTTTTTGATTTTTTTTTTAATGAGGACTTCAAAATTTGGTGTTTGGCTTTTCTTTAACTGCAGATTAACTGCAAATTTTGGAGCCTGATTTCAATGTGATAACTTTATCGGTTGGTAAAAAAAGGGCATGACCTGCTAACTTCACAGTGAAGTTAGTAGGTCAGTATGAATTTTTCCGCTAATTTAATATTTCTAAAACACTTATTTGAAGTCGATATTTCTATTCGTTTTTGAGTTATCGTCGTCTGTCAAAATTCATAAACCATAACATTTTAAGAAATTACACTCAATTTGCATTTGCATTAAAGTCGAAATGAGGTTATTTTATCTCAAATTTGCTAATTTTATTTGAAAACTCATTTTGTTTTGCAAAAAGTATGGCTTGGCGGTTTGGGAGCCATGCAAAAGTTTTATAAATAAAACGGCCAAGCACTACTTTTAGACCGCGATGTAGGGTTTGTAGAGTTAGGACTTGAAGAGTTAGACCTGGTAGTCTTAGGAGCTTGGCTCATCATAAAACCTCAAAAACTTTTTCATAGCGAAAGCGTTATTTAACATAAAATGTTTTTTGTGGTTTGATTTGACTGTTAGAGATAATGACTTGTTTTTGTTTTTGTTCTTTTCTTTCTCTATTTATTTTGTCTATACATCGAACTGCGCTGTGAAATTTTAAATGGATTCGAATTTGTATGCATTTAATTTGCAAAGGTTGGTAAAGTTAGCACACCCAGTAGGAAATTTCGTCCTCAATGAAAAATTGAGGTGAATAGAACAAGGAATTCACGGAATACTTTTAACGGGGAAAAACAAGTAATAATTTCATTGGAATATGGTATTGCCTTTTTCATCAGTTCATTATTTTCATACCTTTTCTTTTTCTTGATACAAGAATTCAACTGAATTCAATGCTTACAATTCAGTGTACAGTGTCAGTTTCACTATGAATTTACCTATGAAGAGTAGATTCATGATTCATTTTTTTTTTTTTTTTTTAAACTCGAGCGCCGCAAATTAATAACGAATTTTTATAGAGAGGTTTAATACAATCATTTTTTACTATGGGGAGGGGGTCTATCTTGCCCCGTTTAGGGGGTAGGGACAATTTAAGAAAAAAATTACTTAAAATTAAAAAAAAAAAAGTATTAAAAAACAACGGCAACACTTAAAATGAAGTACCATACCGGGTTTGAAAGCCAGAAATCTGTACTTAAATCATATATTTAAATTAAATTATTTAAGGCAATAGTTTTTTAAAAATTCGCATGCAAACTCAAAATTTTGATTAAAAAAAAAAACCACATGGTTTTATGTCTTCTATTTTTAGAGAAAATTGAAAATTACTAAAAATACTTTTCTATGATTTTTTTTTGCTATTTACGGTGATCTTGAGGATTAATATTGATGATAGGTTCATCTTTGTAAGTGAGTTAAGTACAGCAATTCATTTAGCGGTACCCAGAATGCACCATGAGGAAGTGGACTTACATTGCGTTGCATGTCCATGGCGGTCAGTTAGTCAGTTAGGTCAAGTCAAGACAATGTTTAAATGGCTTCGTAAACAATAACCTGTTATTTAATTATTAAAAAGACGAAATAAGGAGGGAATTGCAGGGAGCGACATCCCCCCCCTTACATATCTCACTATTTATACGCCGTAATGCTGGGTGCTAGAACTATATAATATGTAAGCAAAAACAAAACTCTCATAAAAAAGCAGTTTTGTAATTTCCAATTCGGTTTTCTGTGTTCGATTTAAAATTAATGTATGCATTGACTACAAAAAGCCAATTTAGCACTTCATTTCACAATTTTGAAAACAATTAGTCCAAACTTTTTTTATTAATTTTTTTAATAAAAAATTTGAGTTTGCATGCGATTTTTTAAAAAAACTATTGGCTTAAATAATTTAATTTCACAATTTTGAACCTTCACTACATATTTCACCTACCTACCTTTCTAAATTTTGAAAAAAGTGGACTAAAAAAGAAAAATTAACCACGGCTAAAAATTTCCCCAAAATAAAAAGAAATCCAAACACACATTTTATAAAGTTTATTTATTCGCAAAACAAACAAAAAAGCTAAATTAATTTGTGGGTAACAATCAAATCTAAAACCTCAAGCCACGATTTTCTTTAACACTAACATACTTACTTACAATATAATAATACTTTAATTTTGTACTTCTTTAAGACCTTAATGTTTTTTTTTCATTTTAAATTAATTTATAATTATTGATAGTTTTTGAAAAAATAAAAAAAAAAAAAAAAAATTGTACAAACTGAATTTTTTTTTTTCAAAATTGTACGTTAATTATTAGGTAACTGCCTACTTTTGTTTTTCATATTTCTCTTAGCAATTTCTAGTCAAATATTAAACACTAAATGCTTCAATCTCTTCTAGATTAAAAAAAAAACTGAAGGAGAAACGAGTTGAGTATATAAAACCATTTTCACTTTGATCACTTTATTTGTATGCAATGATCTATTTTATGGGTCACATATATAAGTGTTAATAAAAAACAGCTAATAACAGTCATATTTAACATAAAATTATTTTATAACAAAAATTCTTTTTACAACGTTCGTCATTTTTTTTTTTTAATATTTTCCTCTTACGTGTTGAGCGTTTTCTTATTTACATATTTATTTTTCAGAAATCGGAATCCCCAAAAATTATCTACATACAAACATATAAAATGAAAAAGTTGCGCAAATTTATATAAAATGAAAAATTTGCGTAAAATTTTTAATTTTATATAATTTTTCGGGATTTCGATATCGGGATTAAGGTATTTTGGTTTTGTAGGATTTTTGGTTTTTGGGGTCTTGGGTTTTCGGGGTTTGGGTTTTCGGGATCCTGGGTTTGCTGGATTTTGGGTTTCCTGGGTTGTATTTTTTTTTTTTTGATTTTAAGGATTTCGGGTTTTCTGGGTTTTCTGGATTCTTGGTTTTCGGGATTTTGGGATTTGGGTTTTCGGGATTTAAGGTTTTTGGGATCTCAGATTTTGGAAATTATGTATGTTTATATAGAAATATTTTGTATTTTAATATCTTCTGCGAACTGTCAAACGTAAATTCGCAGTCTACAAACTGGTGAATAGAAAATTTTTTTCAAATTCAACCTAAATACTTATTTTACCTACTTGTTTATGTTTTACGACAATTCGCAGTTGTCAATCAGTGACCAGTCATGTGAATGAAGTGTTAAAAATCTCGAACGTTCGCAATTTTTCAGTCGTGGCTCATGTGCTAGCACCTCACTTTGAGTCACATTTTATGCTAATTTGGTGCTAAAAACAAATGGAATTAATATTGGGATATTGTCAGTAAAGCATCGATTCAATTCTTTAATGGCATAGCACAGTATTTAGACGATAACGTATTTTATTTAACAATTTCACACAAACATTCTAGAAGTTATAACAGTCAGTCAGGCAGTCATGTAAGTTTCGAAGAACTTATCGATTGAAGTATATTATGGCAATTACACGATCCCTCTTGATAAGGCTTGCAACTTGCCGAATATCAAAAAACGAGTCTTTGGAAATTTACTCAATACTCACTAGGCAGCTATTTTTCTTCGCTCTTATCTCGATTGAACTTAATACGATTCGAAAAGTTGCAAGCCTCAAGGCGCATTGTGTAATACTCGTATAGGACTGACTAGGCTAGGCATTCAGAAAACTTCGAACATTTAAAATGACTACTCTCTTCTATGTTCCCTATAATCCAAACGCTCATGTTAATGATCTTTACCGACATCACCATCTTGGGCCTGATTGTCTAATTGTTGTGAATTCGGCACATCTTCTTGTCCTTCCGCTTTTTTATTTTGCGCCATAGCAGAGCTAACTTGCTGATGAAGATGATGTTGTCTGTTATTTGACTGAATAGTGTCCTTGTTGTTGAAGTTTTGGTAATTTCTCATGGAGTTTTCATGTCCTGAATTCTCTTGGGGAACTTGGTGAGTAATTATTTCGGTACTTGGAGTTCCAACCGATACAAAATGGTCCACAGGTCCTTCATTGACAATTTGATAGCCCTCCTCGTCAACCTGTCCACTTTGTAGTTGTGGCTGATAGCGATAGGGGTAAACACCTTTTTGATTTTGGGTAAATTCATTGACCACTTGATAACCCTCTTTGCTAAGTTGTACCCTATTTGATGGCGACTGGTGATGAACATCGTTTTGACTTTCTTGGAATCCCTGAAAGTTTACGTATTGTGGTAATGTAAATTTTTTATTTTCTGCGTAAACATCTTCCATTGTTTTCCGATTATGCTGGCGGACATACGTTGGAGAGTGATTTAAAGAATTTTGAACAAGGTCAGCTAAATACTTCTTATCAAATGTGTTCATATTTGATGGAGGGTTTGGCAGGTTTCCCTGTGGTAGCTGATGGTAAATATTTTCCGGAGAAGATTGTGTATACAAGAGAGGGGAATTTCCATTGAAATTATGTGGATCCTGGATTTGATTTGGAAGGCGAAAATTCAAGGGAAGTTGAAGAGACTGCTCATTTTGAACATGGCGTGGTGTGACATGGAGAAATGCTGATCTTTTATGGTAGTTCTGGCCAATCTGGTAATCATTTTGAACAGGAACTGGAACCTGCATGAACTGCGATTTCCCTTGAATATTCTGTGGCATTTGTTGTTGCAAATTCATGCCTTGATTATTATCCGATAACAAGGGCTGTCCACTGTGCACCAATTGATAACCCCCTACATTTTGAGGAAGTTTTATCTGAGTTCGATATGGTCCATTAGGTTGTGATGGCGGTAGGTATTCCACATTGGGTCTAAGAAAGGTTGGTGGTTGTTCACCATCCTGGAACATTGGCGTGAATGTATGCCCCGAATTTGCATACTTATTAAATGAATCTATTTGTTGCACTGTGCTAAAAGGGTTTTGAAGTACGTTTCCATCAGTGTAACCCTTATTCGATTGAATGGAATTCAAAACTTGATACGGTTGCATAGAAGCATCTCGATTTTGTGCATAGTTTGCTGGAAATGAACTTGAAAACTGTTTGGATCCCTTCAGTTGGATAATAACTATCAACAGCAAAATAATTCGCATCTAAAAAAAAAAAAAAAAAAAAAGTATTATATAATTAAAAGTTGATGTTCTGGGTCTTACGTAATATACATAATAATAATAATATTTTATTACCTTAGCTAAGCACAGATAAGTAAGATGAAATGATAAAATGAAGACTATGGTTTTGTTTTTATAGGCATGTCAAGAAATTCCATGCAAGCACGTGCACAAATATTTTAAACATTTTAACTGTGAATCATTGCATTTTTCATTCAACGAACTATTTGAATGATCAAATAGGCACGCATACATAATATTGTTAATGATTTTTTTTAAAGAGTGAAACAGTTTTTTTCTTCAATGACGAATTTCATACTTTTTTTTTTTTCATATAACGAGGTTTTAATTATAAAATTTAAATGACTATGATTATGGTTTTCGTCTTAAAGTGTGTCGCCGTAAGTTTGGACTGTGAATCTGTCCGCTAGACTGCCCTAGAGAATAAATTCGAAAATTATGTTAATTTAAATTATACCTCCGACACAATGAGTTTGATTTTTTTTTTATTTTCTCGGGATAATCCGGCACGATTTTGATTATATACTTCGTACCTACTTGTAATTTCAAAGTTTTCAAATTGCTGAAATTATGTTGATTAAACGTCGTGTGACGCGAGCAGGCGATGGCCCCCTTAGCCGGTACACTTTTCCTTTCGCGATCTCCTTCCCATATTATCATTTATGTCACCTAGTGCCTTTTTGGCTCATATTGTAGATTCCTTTTCCATATTTCCATTTCATTTTTAAATTCAACTACAAGAAAGATCCTAGTACCCTCTAATCTAAAGCTTATAATCCACATACCCACGTGCATCTGCCCACTCTTATACCTTTTACTAAGGGTATTTATGTAACGAGATAAATTTTCACGTTGCAGTTAAAATTTTCTTAACAAATATCTACGCAATTTTGTCCTAATTACATATCACATACATAATGTGTGAGTTAAAGATGTGAAATGTCACATCAAATTACATTTTTAAGTTTATAAGGTTTATTTCTGTAGTAGCCGTGGCGTGATGGTTAGTGCGATGGACTGTCATGCCGGAGGTCTAAGGTTCGATCCCCAGCCTCGCCACCTATTTATTTAAAAAGAAAAAACGGCTACTGCCTCTTGCGAGGAATTGACAAATCCTCCAAGAGTATCTCCTGTCACAGAAAAGTGCCGCTCATTAGCCGTTCGGATTCGGCAATAAACTGTAGGTCCCCTCCATTCCTGCAGACACGCACACAGGAATGGTTGAGAGTTGTAAGTCACTAGGCCCTAGTTCTTCATGAGCTGTTGTGCCATCAAATTTATTTATTTATTTATTTAAGGTTTATTTCTACGCTCTTCGCAACAAATTGGTGAGATACATTTATCAGGTCTGCAGAAATAATTTCCCATACAAATTTTGACAGCTCGTTTCTGCCACTGATCTCTATAATACACTGGATAGTAGATTCCCTACAAAGTATAACAGTTTTTCTACTTCCAATTGAAGATGACAAGTACGCAGGCAACTCAACATTTAGGTACGTTCAGTGAGGCAACTCAACACTTTAGGTATGTTCAGTGAGGCTGAGAAGGCCAGTTCAAGTGGTTAAGATCTCAAAAATTCTACTACAACCGAAGAGGGGCAAAAACCAAAGTGGAATTTCTAAGAAAAAAAAGCAAAATAACCATCACTTGTTTGTAAATTTGATTTTTTGTAATTTATAATAATTGTAAAAGTGAATTTAAAATATTTTAGTTGCAATTTTGTAAAAAAATTTGCATTTCATTATGTTATACAGTTATACCATTATACAAAAAAATAGGCAACTCAACATTATAACAATTCTCAAATGGCATCAACCTTCTTGTATGGATGCGCTATCCAGTGTATTATAGAGATCAGTGGTTTCTGCAGAGATAAAATTATCTGGTTCCTTAAGTTAGGGCTTTCCGCCGATACTCGAATGGAGAAATGCTTGAGTAAAAATCTCATGCAAGCAAGCAATTATACAAGAAAAGGATTCCTTAGAAAAATTTCTGTGTTTTTGTATATAAAAAAATACAATTTTGACTCACTTGCTTAACTACATATTTGATGGAGTTTTGTTGTATTTTGTTGCCTAATAACTACTAAGACTGCACTAAGTGATGAGCCAGTGTGGGCAAATCTTTGATCGTAAGTCACAGCTTGATTTAGGCTCTCTTGGACAAAGATCTGATAGTGTAGAAAAAAACGCCGAGTACGATAAATTTTCAGAAATATTTTTAAAATGTGTACTACATAACATTACATCTATATAAAATATAAATAGCCTTAAATATATTTAATGGTATTTCGATAAATTTTATAAGGTTGGAAAGCCACAATTGCGGAGATGGGCAGAATATATTTGAGACACGCATTTAAACACTTAGGGTCATTTTTGTTTTTGTACTGTCGAACACTGTGCATATTAAAAAAAAAATAATTTCTTTCAATACTTTCAAACAAATTGTTTGTAAAATTGAAAGTTTTCTCCTTCCTAGAGTGTGTCAGTTTTTTTTGGCCGAGTTTCGGCCACGGGACGATGCTAGTATTATATTAAATACATAAAATTTTCTTGAATTGTATATGTATACAGAATATCTTCTAAAAGTTTCTGTTAATTACAGGAAAATGTAATTGGCAATCGGAGATGGACGTATGTATGTACTTGTATTTAAAACATTTATAATAAAGTGTTAACATTTATTTAAAGCCAGAAGTTTGTTCTATCATATTATTTCAAAATTAAGTAGGTAGTGAAAAAAAAAAAAACTAATTCCAAAACCTAAAATTTAGAAAAAAAAGATTTTTTTTTATTGTAAACTATTTACTTTTTACTGCGTGTACTATAAGTATACATACTGTAAACTGGCTTTAAGTATTAATAACTCCTATTATAGTTTTCAACGAAAACTGAAAATCAGATGGTCTGCTAGTTTTTGAGAAAATTCAAAATTACCAAACCTAATTTTTTATTAATTTTTACTAATTCCTATCTGTTCCGGTTCACTGTGATATTAGAAAAACGAAGCAGACAAACTGACGACGACCAGGCAGGGATCAACACTTCATAGCTTAATTGTGGAAGATAAACCATTCTTCTTATTTAAAGTTTCATTGACGCAAATTCACATAAAACAAAAACTATAGATAGAAATGTGAGGTCAGCTTTTTTCATTTATTTTTACGAATGTATTCAACTTTTTCTATCAGCTTTAGAACAAACCTAACAAAAATTAATGTTTCGGTTTAGTAGAAAGGTGTAAGCTTTAAATGCCACTTTAAATAAAATTGTCAAGACGAATACTCGCATCAAATAACAAATATATAGCTTCTAGTGCGATGGAAATACTCATGTTCTACAGTTCGTATTTTCTGTTTACTAAAATTGCCACCATGACTTAAACATTAATGTCTCAATTCCACTTAGTATTTTATATATGATCCAATTTCTTGAATTTTATGACGAATTTCCGATAACAGCTTTGCAAATTTAAGTCCTCGTCAACCTCAACATCCCACTTAATAGTTAACCCCTCCCTTATAAAAAATATTAAAATAAGCAATATTTCCAGCTTGACTCCAATAGGTAAATATTTATTTTTTTTTTTAAACAAAATTGACCCACATTTGATAAAATTATATTGAAGCCATCTAAATTAAACCAAGCCAACTTGCTTTAACGCAAATCCCACTATTCAAACGAACCAACAACAAATTTCGTTCATATAATAAATAATTATAACTTAGGTTTGTAGACATAAAGTTGCGGTGATCGTCCAATATCAATTATGTTCCTCGATGTCATTAAATTGAATTCCTCGTATACACCTACCTATACTCGTTTGGTTTTCAATTTTATTTGGAAAAATATTAATCAGCGAATTTCTGGTTATTGCATCTATAAGATATACACAAATTTCTTGTGAAAAGTTACAGTCAGGGTAACTTGATTAAGGTCTAATTTCTCTTGTTTAATTAATATAAAGTTCTATCTTGATTAAATCCAAAATAAATTAAAAATGTGGTAGTACAAGAAGAATATAATTTGTGTTATTAAAACTCATCAAGAAGAAATAAAATATTGCATTAAAAAATGAGACCCCAGCAAAAACACTTCATAGGTCGCCAAGACTCACAAGCTCATAAAGCGTTCACTATGAAAAAATTATGTTATTTATAAGCCTCTTACTCACAGTCTTCAAAAAGGACAACAGAATAGGCCAACAAATTTGCAAATCATCAGCGTAAAAATTAACTGAAACGTTGTGGCAAATGGATGTCAAATCATTTATAACTCCTGTGGGGGAATTCCATTTTCAGTCCTGTCAGATGGATAGATAATTTTGTTGTTTTCAGTTTAAATTAATTAACAATGTGTTTAATACAATATTTTTAAGATATTACTTTACGCCGTCTGCCCGAGCTTGACTAACTTTATAAAAGTATTTAAAAAGATTCCTGAACTCGATCTTCTATATTTTGATGCTTTTTTACAGTAGTTATACCTACAGTTTGTTCCATTCATTGCCATTCCATTCTGATCTCCAGTTAGTTGATCCAAGACGCGTTTTCCATAAAACTGAAGCCTGAATCCACTTAGTATAGGACACCTACCCAAAAAAATGATAGATGTTCTCCCTCTTCCGTAGATTGCATAGAGAGCAAACGATTGGTAAATCTTCTCTATGCGGGATTTCACCTGTAACTTTGAAAAATGTAAAAATCGCATCGATAGAGTAACTTTCGTTAAAATAGTTCATTTCACATAAGTTGTGATCCAGTCCAGACTAGCATGTATTTCTCTTGTGCTGAATTTTGTACATGTTCGATGCTATCGGCGTGCATTCTCTCATCTACTCTTGAAAGGAAATTTTGAAACTCGTTTTTCCATTGACTGATTTTCTCCGTGCTTATTCTCAGGTTGTACCTGCACAGAACTCTGCCTATGACTGCCGTTCCTCGTAGAATAATATTTTCTTTTCTATAGCGTGATTGGCTATACGCGTTTAATAAACCTTTCATCGTCTAAAGAAGTTGAGCTTCAGTGTTTCCACAAATAATGGTGGAAGACCCGTTTCAACCAGCAACATGTTGTTCGGCGTAGTTTAAAATCCTTTTTAACAAGAAGCGAATTAGTTTTTCGACCTTATCATACTGCTTCTACAGCCCACACTTGAGCCCCATATAACATTATTGATTTTGAAACTGCCTGGAATATTTGGAATTTGATTTTGATGGATATATTTTTGTCTTCCAGACAGTTTTTCCACGCTAAACATAAGTTTAGCCATAAGGCTGTCTTAGATGCTGCAAGCTTTTCCTTTAAATGTTTTTCCATGCTCATATTACTGCAGATGTTGATATAAGATTTAACCGTTTCTATTTCCTCTCGATCAAAATACCTGTAACCTCCACTCTTGACAATATTCTCTGTAGTCTTTCCGGAGAATCTGCCAATAACACCTGATCATCTGCGTACATCAGAACTTTAATTAGAGTCCCGCCTATCCTGACGCCTCCACAAAGATATTCCCAAATGTCGTCTATGTACATCACAAATGTTTGAGGGCTAAAATTGCATCCCTGAAACTTAAATAATTAATAGATACGGTAAATTGGAACAGCTTGTTAAGGGCACACATTTATAATTCACTTAAAATTTTTTACTATTTTTGCTAGATTTTTTATTCTTTTTTGCTTTTGGGAGCTTTTATTAGCATTCTTTGGATACAAAATAAACTTTGTAAAAAGTACAAAACAAGATAAAAAATAATTTCCGGCATTACTTACTTACATTACTTTACTTTAGATGGCGCTCAAAGCCCAGGATGGACTACGGCCTTTACCATTATTCGATTTAAAAAAACAAAATACTTTCACCTTAAAAAACAATTTCAAGTATATTCATAAACATTGGCAAAATTTCTTTAAAATTATCAAACACATTTTACACAGCACAAAAACATATTTTAAAGAAATCTGCCTACGCTCCTGCTTTGCTTTTTTCTTAACTGGGTATCGTTGTTGTTGTTTCTCGTGATTTGTTTACACTTTTTATCTATCTATAAAATAAAGCATTCTAGTTTTTAGTTCGGATATATTTTAAGCTCGATTCACAAACTCACATGCTTTATTAAATTACATTGCAATTAAAATTAACACAATTCCTCACAAAAATTCCTCAGTTTTGCTGTCAAAAAACTTAGGAAGGTTTTTTTTATTATTATTTGTCGCAGTAATCAAATAGCCCGTGGCGTAATGGTTAGTGCGTTGAACTGTCATGTCAGAGGTCTGGGTTCAATACCAGCCGCTTCCACCTTAAGTTTTGTTTTTCTGGGCTACTGCCTCTCCCCCAAGAGTATCTCTTGTCACGGATTCGGCAATAAACTGTAGGTCCCCTCCATTCCTGCAGACACGCATGCAGGAATGGTTGAGAGTTGTAAGTCACTAGGCCCTGGCAGCTTCTCATAGACATATTGCTATACAATGTATTTGATATTAGGTGAACTTTTACTTATGAAAATTGGGGGACGCAAAAATGTTTAATTACAATCGGGACTTCAATTTTTTTCAAATACATTATCAAATTCATATAGAACCCGTGTATGGCAAGCAAAAGTGAAATATTCTAAAGCTGCTACAGCGCAAAAAAGGATTGTAAAAGAAATAGTCTTCAATCAAATGACGTAGAGTGTTATTTATGCAATACTCATATACTGTGCAACTATACCATACACTTGATATTCCACAAATACGCCTTGTGTTCGAAATTGCGTGCAACCAAATAAAAACAAAATTGTTTTTCTGATGAATTTTATGAAGAAATTCGACATTTTTTTTTAGTTTTGAGTGCAAGTTTTTAATTTTACTGGTATTTTTGTGGGGTGCGATTATCAAAATGCAAATAGAATTTCATGCAAACAACGCAACGCGACAACTGTTGCGTAACAAACGGCGAAAAACATTGAAATTCGGTCCACCTTAAGTGGATCGATCGCTGGGTGGTGATTATGACAAAATTAATTGATACATTGATAGAGATTTGAAATTTAGGTATATCTGTATAATAAAGTAGCGATAGATATAATATTGTTGTGATTACGGATGGTGGGTATATACTAACTTGGTACTTTGGAATATTGTGCCTTAAAACTGGTAGCCGCAGAGTTATGACTGATGGACTAGTTTTCCTGATTTCCTACCTTAAACAATTTTTCTGTATAAAAACTCACAGCATGATCAAAACATTAATTAGTCTATTCTCGAATTTCGCATCGTGTTAATTTCATCTTCTCTAAAACTCAATCTTGAATCATCAAAAAAATGTCTCTTAAGGTATACATACCGTGGTTCGAAAACCATTTTTGAAAATCGTTAACAATAATTTTCCATCCCTTACAGTTCGTTGTATTGATCTCGGTCATTGCTATTGCAGCCGCCATTGAAGTTCATCAACCTTATTACGTGAAATCCCATGAAATCGAAGAAGGGCCAGCAGAATACGAATTCGCATACTCGGTCAACGATAAGCACACCGGAGATATAAAATCCCAAAAGGAAGTCCGTAAAGGGGATAGAGTCGAAGGAGTCTACGAACTGATCGACTCCGATGGCCATCGTCGAATTGTCCAATACAGATCTGACAAACACACTGGATTCGAGGCAATTGTGCATCGTGAACCAACCGACATTAAGATTCCCATTCCCGAGCAGAGACACAATTTGATTGCCACCAAGATCTATACTCCATTGGTGCATCATCAATCGATCTCTCCTCTGCACAGTTTGAACTTGATCAGATCCGATGATCACAGGTCAATTGAGTTAGGAAGATCCGAGGGCATCGAAGGAAATCATGTTTCTTATTCTAGCCCAGGAATAACATATAGTTATTAAGGTGGAAATATCAATTTCCCTGGAATGATCCAAAATGACCGATATTAAAATGTTTGTATTATTATATCATCATTTAGCTTTAAGTATTCAGAATGTGCCAATGTAATATTTCAGTCAATAAATACGTCTACTCACAAAGTGCCTTAAAAAAATAAAAGAGACCACAGTTTGAATTCCAAAACAACAGAAGAAGTGCGATATATAAGGAAGGTACTATGGGCAAGTATTACATTCCATTAAACACCAGTTTTTCAGTGTGAAAGATGATAAATAAGTATTTGCGATAATGCAACTCGACTCGCTAGGTTTTGACATTCCTAAAAAAATAGCGACGATTGAAACCTCATCACAACTTTAAAAAATTGATTCATTTATTTAAATTTCCATAACATGTTATTGGGCTTATTGATCAATGAAACTTTAGGTGATTAAAACAAAATTGAAACTTTTCACAATTTTTTGCTATTAGACCAAGAGCCCACAGCAAATTTTTAGGTGTGAAAGTGAACCAAAACAAAAAATGCTTATGAATCGAAGTCATCAGTTAGACGATGACAGAAATAAAAGAGTTGCGGTCACTGGTCGCGGCTTTAGTGAGCAATAATATGAAAGAAATCCAAAAAAATCAACTCTGGGGATTTTAACCCACCCCTAGATAATGCTCCTCTGGATCACAGATTGGTGGGTCCTAGACCATTTGGAAGCGGCTTTTGCCCTGCCAGACCATTTGAAGACCAAAAGGGGATAAACCGGGTGATTCGCATAAAATGCGAAAAGCTAGGTTGTATAGATACTATATGAGTTTAACCATGACAATAAAGGTCTATTCCTCCTTTAGGTGGGAGGGGCAATTTTGTTCAAAAAATGATTTTAAATGAAAAAAAATATAAGAAAATAACGGCAACACGTTAGAATATCAGGCTATAACTTTCAACAAAGCCAATGATCCATTGTTTAACATTATTTTTGAATCATGTTGTTTTAGTCAACAGTTTTTGAAAAATTAATAAAAAAAATGTTCAAACTGAATTTTTTTTTAAAATTTTACGTTGTCGAATAAAATCTTTGTTCTTTATATTCAATGCTCTGATCAATTTTTAGCCAAATTCTATGAGCGTGATGCTTTTCTATGTTCTAGGTTATAAGAAAATTGAAAATACATAATAAAATCGAATACTTATAATTTTATTCTTTTTTTTTTTTATTTATTAAATACGGATTCACCTAAAAATCGTATGATCTAAGATTTGAGAAAATCGCATCAGTGGTTTAGGCTATAGACCGAGGTGCAGACACATATACAGACAGGAATTGCGGTTACTCATTTTTTCGTGTTCTCTATTTTCGTAATGTCAAGTTTTATATTATTTCGAGTTTGATTTTTTGCGGTTACTCATTTTTTCGTGTTCTCTATTTTCGTAATGTCAAGTTTGATATTATTTCGAGTTTGATTTTTTGCACGAATCCAAAACTTGCCCTATATCGCAAGTAAAAATCAGAAAGAAGATTGTTGAAAAATAATTCAACATTAATCAGGGCTAGAATATTTAAGACCTAATTACACGGGACAAACTTAAATGGGCAATCAACAGCTTCGAACCCTACAAATCCCCTGGACCAAACGGCATAATACCAGCCGAACTCCCAATGATTACTGAAATCAGTCTGCCAATCTTGGAGATGGTATTTAATAGTTGTTTGAATTTAGTCCATATACCCAAATTGTGGAGCGAAGTTAAAGTTGGTTTTATACCCAAAGCTGGTAAATGCTCCCATGCAAACCCGAAAGATTTCCGTCCTGTCAGTCTTTCTTCATTCCTCCTTAAAAGCTTTAAAAGATTGATTGATATCCATTTAGGAACAATCATTGATACGAGAATCATGTCTACGGCTCAACAGGCTTACTGCAAAGGGAAATCTGTAGACACAGCTCTGCACACACTGGTGCGAACCATCGAATACTCCCTTCATCTTAAGGAATATACTTCGGTGGCATTTGGGTCTTATTTTGGTTAAGAAGTTAAGATGGAAATCTAACTTAAATGAAAGGGTCAAAAAGGCCACAGTAGCACTCTTCTCATGTAAAAAGGCCATCGGGAACAAATGGGGTCTACAACCCCGCATTACTCATTGGCTATACATATACCAAGCAACACAGACTACACCATACCTCAATTACAGTTCGATTAAAACTTCGAGGTTACCATCCCCTCCAGATCCATCTGGGAGGACTCAGGACTCAACATTCCTGATGGATCAAAAACTGATGAGGGGGTTGGTGCAGAGGTGTACTCCGACAGACTTAATTTTAGTCTCTCCTTTCGTCCTCCTAACCATTGTAGCGTGTTCCAGGCGGAACTTTTGGCGATAAAAGAAGTCCTGTTTTGGCTAAGAGAAAACGTGATATCAAATAATGATATCCGCATCTTCTCAGATAGCCAAGCCGCTATCAAATTCATGAACTCTGTCTCTACAAACTCTAAAACAGCCCTAAGCTGTCGATCATCTCTTATGGAAATGGCACAGCAGTTCAATATTCACCTATGCTTTGTGCCGGGCCATAGGGACATTCTAGGACCCATGTTCTGTAACTCTCACATCGAAAAAATCAGTCGAGAAACGCTGAAAAATGGTACAAAACTCATGTATTTTGTTTCGGTTTCCATCGTTTCTCGACCGATTTTATGCATGCGAGAAGTTACAGAACATGGGCCCTGGTAACTGAACTCGTCAAAAGAGGAACAATACTATCTATTTTGCCGTACAGAGCAAATATAGTTATACCTATCGCTACATGCAAACTTATGCTGAAACAAGATGCTATACTCGAACGACTTCTGCAGAAGCTGCATGGACGAAAGACGTAGGCTCCATCTAGGAGAGTTCTACTACAATGATCCTAGCGATTTGGCAAACATAGACATTATTCGTCTCGCACGCTTTGTAAGAAGCTTAAAATGGTTCAATGAGTAGGAAGAAATTTATGTGGTATCACAATGGACCAACTCATGGTCTAAAGCCCAGAACAGATGTGTAGCTTTTCCCATGCAGCGAAATTAGAAATAGAGATATCGTGCAGCAAAGGCTGCATGCAGAGCCTGGAATATGTCAGTTCTCATAAGAACCTGTGTAAATTTATTTTCGCTGCATTGGAAAAAGCTGCACATCTGTTTGCGGCATAAGTGTGTCAAGCACTTGTGCTGACAGCCACGCTCACCTAACCTAACCTAACCTAACCTATGGCTAGAATTTATTGAGATAAATTTTATATTGCCGGAAAAATAATAAAGAAAAATTATAATTCATGTGTATTTTATGATCATGTGTATTTTTTGTAATACATATTTTTTATCATATATTTTAAAATTTTATTGAAATCGGCTGATGGGTTTAAAATTTATTGAATAAGATAAGACCGGCTCTTCATACACTCGGAACCACTTTAAAATAAATCATTCGAAAGGTCTTAAAATGGTAGTGAATACAGAATTTCATAAACCAAATTGTGGTACATACATAACCATGTTGAACCTGAACTCATAGATGTTTAAGACTAGAAACAAAAATAATAATTTATTATGTTTAAATTATAATGCAGAGACTTTTTTGTTTATCAAAATCATATCGGCACCGGCATGCACCCAACAAATGCGAAAGGCCTTTAGATTACGCAATACATAATGTTTACATGGAACAATTAGACTTCAATATGATAAAGTCGCGATTACTTATTTTGTTTTTTTTTTTTTCTTGCGAAATTATGAATGAACTCCACTGTTACAAGTTTTATAAGCCGAAATTAACTTAACCTTGACCACAAACGTGCGCTCTAATTGTGCATATTTTTTCAATTTCGGTTTCGGCGGGCAATTAAAAGAAATTCAATTTTGATTTAATATATCTTGCTTTTTTTATTGTGTCTATATGAATATTATATTTTTTGCAATTTTTATTTTTGCTTGAAGAAAAATCACTTAGCAGCTTGGAGTTTGAGCTCCCATCTTAAGGTACGTACGTATATATGTATGAGATGAATCGTTTCATTTTATTGAAATGTGAATGCGATAGGTTATATATAATTATCCTTTTTCAGGTGTGTCTGTCAAGATTTTAATGCGAATAAGAGTAGCCGGGGGATTGTACAGACACATGAGCCAAAGCGGGTGCGGCATGAATTGGTGCAGCCAGTAATCTAGGTGCAGCATAATGAGCTATCGGTGCGATGGGAGCGATTGGAGCTAAGATCTTAGCCACCGGGGCAACAGCCTTGACAACTTTTTGTCCCAATGGATCACGGCGGACGACAGCATTGAAGCCGTTATGCGCATCGGATGTGTAGTCAACTGTCCTGAGATATCCATCAGCATCGACCAGACTGTATTGTCCCTGCACGACATCACCTTTGCGGGATTCAGTCTGACTTTTGATGTCCCCGGTGTGGTCATCGCGCACTGAGTATGAGAAGTCGTAGTGCGCTGGGGCCTCAACTTCGACTGTCTTAGCAATAAGAGCGGGAGCATGAGAGAGCAATGGTCCATGCGATAGCAGTGGTCCATGCGATAGCAGCGGTCCTGGTCCATGTGGGAGAATTGGATATTCAATGGCACTGGCAGCACCGAAAATCACAAGTAATGCAAACAACTAATTGAAAATAAAAGTTCAAATATTATTATACAAGTACATATAAAGGAATGTTGAATGACTTAAGTTTGGTCTTACGTTGAACATTTTAATAATTTTTGTTTATTAATAATATTCTATATTTATTTGGGTTGATCTAAGAGCTTGGGGCTTGGCTGTTAATTCACTTGGCTCTTGAGGTGGACTACGATATTTGTCAGCTAAGCGATAGACTTTTATATGATTAATCCAAATGACCTTGCCAATAGAGTGGCCAGACAGCCTACACCTTTAAGTGTTGATTTTAGCTCGAATTAAATGCGTGATTGCGTCACAATATTTGTGCGTTGCTATAGATCAAAAAATTATTTTTTCATTTTATTTTAATGATAAATTGGTAGAGAAAGGCAAGTTAAAATGAACCGTAATTTAAGATTCTGAGTTCTGATCTGATTAAATAGAAAAATTAGCCTGCTTTGATAAGGATCACTTCTATGCGAACTTGAAATGGAATGATTTTTGTACTATTCACAGTAATTGTTGATTATACACTGGCTTACGAAAATTTGGATATTATATCTAATTTTTATCTGCTTTCTCCTTCGTTACACTGAACCCAATACAATAAGGGTGAGTGGCGATTTTTTAACAGATATTTCAAAGGGGTTATAAGTCAAAGCAAAGAAATACTAAAATTAAGTGAATGGTTGCAGTGATGGACATATATAAGAATTAAGAAGCCTAGCCTAATCTTCAAATCCTATATCATGTGACTGTCATAAATGTGATGATCACAAATCACTTTGACCGATTCCACCCCTGTTTTTTTTGTCGCCACACAAGTGTAATCATGCGCGTCGCTATTTATTGGTCACATGTGCGGTTATTCACATTAGGTGTTTTTCTTTTTTAGATCTGAGCAGTTAAGAGCTGAGCCCGAACTGTCAAACAAAAATGTTTTGTTTCTTTTTGAGTTCAGAACGCTCAGAGCTTCGAATTTGTGTTTCTTTTTTCGTTCACAGTTCGTTCAGAGCGTGCTCCATGAGCTCAAAATAAAATATCCGAGCAGCAGGGTTGACATGTCTTGAACTAGTTCCGTAGCCCAATTTAAAAATGTTTGTAGCCCAAAAAAAAAGTATTTCTGATACATAACTTCAATCACAATTTATTTTTATTTAAAAAATCAACGAAAAATAAAATAATTTTTTTTTTAAACAAAGCACGAAAAATAAAATAAATTAGTTTATAAGAAAAAGAATAGTTAACAATATTATCAGATTAACTGCTGAAAATCAGTCTATAAATGTGATATCCTCATCAAAATTATTGTCATTGTCATCCTCGTGGTCATTGTTATCACAATGGTAAATTGTTTAGTTCAATTTACTCATCATTTCTTTTAAGGGTGAAAAATGTTTATAGCAAATTTTTTAAACCTTAGCATCAATACGCAAAACGCATAATTGTATCAAACGATACTGTATAGTTAATCGATTTCAACAATTAATTACGAAATACGCCAAATACCCGAAAATTAATTTTACCGAAATATTTTTGACGTTAAGAGCCAATTCAAATCAAAATTCTTCCAAATTTGTGGAAAAAACAGACTCCAACCAAATCGAGAGAGCTTATTCCATTGTTCCTCAAAATTTGGAATATTTTTCAGGGTTTTCTTGCTTTTTGGAATTATGTATCTCCAAAGGAATTATCATTAAGGGTTTGTTTAGAGGGAGAAAAGTGTTTTATTTATATGATTTATTTGTATGATAAAATATCGCCCAAGATTAAATTTGGGCTATTTATAGCCCAATTATAATTGGGCTGTCATACTGAAATTGTTGTCGGCAATTTTGGAAAAAGATAGCCCAATTTCCGATAAATAGCCCAATCTGGCAAGCCTGCCGAGCAGACGGAGTAAAAAACTGAGCACGGCCAACTTTATACAGTTTCCATATAATTTGACAGGTATAACAATTGAGCGCTCAGGTGTGTTTCATAATTAAATCGGAGTGCTCTGAACATACTCTGCTCAGACTCTAAGCCCAGAGTTTACACAAAACTCTGCTCTGAACATACTCTGAACTAAAAAAAGAAAAACGCCATTCACAAGAAATAGAACATGACTATTTCTTGTGAATAAATAGTCAGACGATCGAAATTGCAAGTGCATTCCTAGCCTTATGCTAATAAGCTGGCCTATACAAGTTCCGTTCCAGCAAGCCCGTTAGAAAATTCAAGTTTGTTTTTAAAAATCACTGGGATAGCAATGGATGAAACTGTAATGGATCATTTCTTAGAACTTCCAGTATTCATTCCTCAGCCGAAAGTCGTTTTACTTGTGAAGTTCCCACGACAGGTCGCGTATTTGAAACTGCCAACAAGGACGATATTTGGAGCATCTGTTGTACTATAACTGTTTAAAGCGGGGTACACATTATCGATAGTGTGTACAATCTGTTTGATGGTTTGTCAGGCAAATTAATTAAATGCTCAAAAAATTGTTTGATATAGACTGAAAGTCAGCGGACTGTCCTACGTGACCAATAATATGTACCACACTTAAGTAAACATATACAAAAATATTTAAAACCTTAAGGCAAAAAAAAAGCTTCTTCCTTTGTAGGTTTTCCCAAATACCATATTAAATTTATGGGTTTGTCGGCAAACTTGTTGTAATTTTTTATTTAATTGATTAGCCGTCGAAATAATGGTTGGTAAATTAAATAAGAAATTGGAGTTGAAAACAAAAAAAAAACTATAGTTTTCAAAAACTTTATTTATAACAAAAATAATAATTAATTTTTTAAACAAAAAATGAAAATACATCACAAATTGTTTCAGAATTCAAAAACTTAAAACTATTCATAATACATACTATAAATATAATTGTGTTTTATTGATTTAATTTTAAAATTTATTTGCCTTATACAAATTGAGGTCCCCTCAATTTTTGCCAAAATTAGGCAACAAATAATTTAACGATTTTAAATGTTGCATGGTTATAAAAAAAATAATAATGTACACAGAAATATCTTTATCTATATGTAAGTCATTAGGCCCTAGTTCTTCATGAGCTAACGTGTCATCAAATTTATTTTAATTTAATAAGAAGATTCAAAAAGAAATAATATTTTTAAGGGCGTACGCAGGATTTCATTAACTCACATTTATTTTTTTTTAAACAAGATATCGGTTGGTACAAATTATTCATAATACTAAGTGAAAAAAAAAACTAAAGGATATTTTTCGCTATTTTCTTAAGAAATCTTATTTGGCTTAGGCTAAGCGCTTATACTGCATTTTCATTACAGCAGATGAGGTAATTTCGTTCAAAATTCAATTCAAAATCATCTCTTTTCCCATACAAATTCAAATTCCCAAATGAGGTAATTTCAACCAAATTTGCACGAAATTCGGTAGGAAATTACGTAAAACTTTTATGAACACACCCAAATGTAATCCATTCAAAGTGGAACCCATTTAATATGACAGAATTCAATGTAAAAACAGCAAAAACAAGCGATTGACCGTCTGGACCGTCAAACAAAATTAGGAAATGTGAACACTTTTTTTTTGCAATTTGCCAAATTACCTCATTTCGGCTCAAATGAAAACGTAGTATTAAGCGACGATAACAAAAAGAATAAAAAAATAACATTTTTTTATTAACAAATATATAATATAATTTTTAAAATTGTAAAACAATGTTTTACAAAATTCGCCCAGGCACGACAGTCTCATCAGTTAGATGCTGTCGTACCTTTCAAAGACGCAATTTTTTTGGTATGAATACCGACTCTTAATAAAATCTACAGCGCATACGCACTGTAAACTATATTCTTCTAGGGGAACATGGTTACATTCTTGCACCTAGAAATATACATATGTTGTTGTTGTAAGCTACTGGTCTGAAGAGAATTAAGAAACGCATTGGACTAAAGGTCGCAAAAAATCTTCCATTTGAATTTAATTCAATACAGTCCACTAAAACAACAAAAAAAAAATTTTCTTTTATTTTATTTTTGTTAATTCCCTTCTTCGTAGAAATAATTTAAACATTTTTTTTAAATTTCCCAAACCTTTTTTATTCATTATTTGCAGAATTTTGTTAAAAAGAATTTTGAAAATCTGAATTTTGAAAGCAATATTTTGAAAAGCAGAATTTTGTATTCAGTGCTTATAAAAAAATTCTGTTTCATTATTTTCTCTGAAAAGGCAAATTTTAACAGCTTGTGCATGCCTATTAGGGTGTCCGTAGTTTCCCAAACTCATTTTTTGTTTGGATCAAACACCCCCTGTACAAAAAGTTTATGCCCGAGAATAAATTTATGGACAAAAAAAAAACTTGTCGAGCTCATAGCACGTGCCTCTAAAGCCATAGTCTTCCCATACAAATTTTTACTGAGTTTATAAACTTTGTACGTACTTTTTTCCTCCCGAACAACTGCAGATATTCCTAATTTTCTTGTTGATTTTTATTATAAGATGATCTCTTTAAAAAACATCAGATTTTTCAAGTCTTAATATGGGCAGTTTTTTTTTTCAAGATGCCTGAAGTGAAAATATTAAAACAAATTGGTTGATCTTGAAACAAACAAATGTTCCTTTAATGATAAAAACACCATTTTTTTCGTACATTTTAAATACCTAACCATCAAAAATATCAATGTGGTTTCAGACAGTTAAGAGTGGAATTAAGTTTTTTTTTTTTTTTTAGGTGGGGCCAATCTAATTATGAGAAAAATTTTAAGTCGTACTCGTATATGTTCTGTTCATTTGAAAATGAAAAACTTTTTTCCTACATTGCGACTTTGCGAGTCAAGCCTAGGACCAAGCACCTCTTCAGAAGCCTATGTCCGATATGCATCTCACAACTGAAGCGAAGTGATCAGATTAATCCTAATTAGGCTCGTGTAGTTCCTGAACGCTCTAGTTCAATAAACTAGTTCACTTGAGTGAATTTCCAGCTGGCAAAGCTCTCTTTTTGCGATTGCAGGCTATAAAGATTGAGCATCCTAATGCAAGTATAGTTTTTGATTATTTTATCTTAGGGATTACATAATATGTTGATTTGAAACTTTTCGATTTCTTTCTCCAGTGTAGTGTATTGAATTCAAATCCAAAATTTATAAAGAAGCAACATTGGTATACATATTTTTTTTTTTATTTTTTTGCATTTTTAATAAAATTATTCATATTTTTTTTTAAATATTTACAGTGAATAATAATAAAGGTTTCTCTCTATAATGACATAGACAACACGGAGCCTTAAGGCCCCATCTTATTTCCCTACATGTAGCTATATAGTACGTATATGATGCGTGTGTATGTGATGTTTGATTTGATTAAGTTGAAAAAGTGTGTGTGGGTGTGAATGAGAAGAAGAGTTGATTAAATTATTCTGACAAGCGTATCATGATGAAATCGAATTGTTTTTCTTTCTAATGCGAGTAGGCATAAGATGGCGCATGCACCGACACATGAGTCAAAGCTGGGGCAGCATGAATTGGAGCTGCTAGCAATTTTGGAGCAGCATAGTGCGCAATTGGGGCAGGGTAGTGTGCAATTGGCGCAGCGTAGTGTGCAATTGGTGCAATAACCTTAGCCACTGGAGCAATGGCCTTCACGACTTTGTGTCCCAAGGGGTCACGACGTACGACAGCGTTGAAGCCATTATGCGCATCGGAAGTGTAGTCAACGGTCCTCAAGTAGCCATCGGCATCGACTAGGCTGTATTGTCCATGGACGACATCTCCTTTGCGAGACTCAGTCTGGCTTTTGATGTCTCCGGTGTGTTCATCGCGCACTGAGTACGAGAAGTCATAATGGGCTGGTGACTCGACTTCGATGGTTTTGATGATTGGCTTGGCAATTAGAGCTGGGGCAGCGTGGAGAAGAGGGCCATGTGAGAGCAAAGGTCCATGCGATAGAAGAGGACCTGGTCCATGAGGGAGAATTGGGTATTCAATGGCACTGGCAACTCCAACAATCACAGTTAATGCAAGGAACTGTAAGCAGAATAAATTTTGACACTTTTCATATAGTTCAGACTCTGACAGAACTGTCACTTACGTTAAACATTTTGATATGATTTTGATTTTTTTGTATTTCTTGCGGCTAGGCTCTGAGCGGTTATTGATGTTGTTAATTCACAAAACTTCTGTGGTGGACTACGATTCTGGTCAATTAGCCGATCGACTTTTATACGATTATCAACGGAGAACGGACCAGGTCGTTGTTGGTTGCAATATTGCTCCAGTTCCATTGAAAAATGCACATTCACGTGGGGGTAAAGACACAGAGTTAACTCTATGCTCTCTCTGTTTTGACGTTTGAATGCCTGTCTCGAGATTTGTAGGTAAGTCTGGATATGTATTATTTCTTGTCTAGCGTCACAATCGATTGACGATGGAGCGCACAGGTCCTAAAAGGAGTTGAGTTCAGAGATTATTGCGCGCGCACGTATACATATACCTAACATCGAACACAACACAACCCGCAGAGCAGAGGTGTTAGCACCTTTTTATCCCTCTTCGCACCTTTCCAATTTGATGGTCGTTTGCAAGTAATGAAAATAAAAATCAAACATGAGCTCTGAGCTGAGACCTGAGACACTCCTTTTAGCCTGGAGCTGAGTTTTTCTTCTCGTCAGTCGGTCGAAGCGAAGCCACGTCTTTTGTAAGGGGAAAGGAAAAAGTAGCATGCAGCATGTGCCTCCCGGTATAATATCGGGATAGAGACTTCCCACCAATTATTGCAAACTTCAACTTGATACATTTTTCCAGATCAGCGCGTTGGGTTGGGAGAGGAATCACCTTGTTAGTTATGCATTATGCAAGTCAATTTGGCGAGTTTGGGTGCGTGAAGGAAAAACTTGAGTGTGCGTTTGTGAAATGGATTAAGTGGAGGTGCTTAAGTTGTGGTCATTTATTTTGAATAGAATTAATGTTCTTTTGAGATGAAAGGTCATTTAAATAGAATTGATGACTATTACATATATGGGAGGGTCACAATGTTAAGAATCTCACGGAGCTTAATGATCAATAGGAAAAGGAATGCATTCTTAGTTTTGTAACCGATTTGTACCGTATTTGCAGTATCTACAAATTTTAACATTTTGGGTAAAAGGCCAGATTTATGCTTTAGACTTTCAGGAAAATTGAAGTAGGTACAAAGTCCAAAATTTTTGTTAAGTCCCATTTTTGGTCAAATTCATATTTGGAATGTCTTTAGATATTCACCTGAATGCATATTCTCATATGAAAGTGATTTCAATGCAGAAAAAAAAGAAGAATAAGTCAAAAATGTTTCGCAATGTTTCCAAAGCATTAAGAATGAATTGTTGATAGACAATATAAGATAAGAAATATTTGTTTTGGGATATTTGATTCTGTCCACAAGAAGGGCGAATTAATGAGTAAATTTACCCGCGAGTTATTGTACCTAATGTTGGTCTTGGTAAATGTGGACTGGACTAACTTCTTTAAATTGATTTATAGAGAATTATCCGCTTTGGTTACTGCGCCCGCCTTAAGCTCCAGTGCCGTAGCAACGTAGGTGCTAAGAGGGCTTTGCACCCACACGTTTTTTTAATAAATAGGTATATATATGAAATCGATACTAGAAAAAAAAAGAAACTAAAAGACAGTCGAAAACAGAAATATTAAAAAAAAACTAAAAAACTAACTAACTTCAAAAAGTTAAAAAAAAGTAGTTATGTATATAGGGAGGGGTGTTACAGCAATGCAACCAATTCGTATCAATCGCCAATGTAGAAAGACCGTTCGAAGAAAAGAACAATTCAGAACGCCTGTCCGACTTTTCCGGCATAATTTTCTAATTTGTATCTCCGTAGTGTGTTTATCTGGTTCAATACAAATCTAACAAAAAAAATCCCCATCCAAATCAGATGATGTTCATCCGACTTATGCGCGTACGAACAAAAAACTAATTCAGAAAGTTTGAAATTTCAAGATGTTTTCACGATTTTCTGACTTTTTCGGACGAATTTTCTAATTTTTTTCGACTTTTTCTATTTTCTGCTCCGTTGTTTGTTAATCTTTTAAACATTTTAATTAAAAAAAATTAAAATAAATTTTATGGCACAAAAGATCATGAAAAACTAGGGCCTAGTGGCTTACAGCTATCATACCATTCATGTGTCGTGTCCGCAGTTTATTTCCGAATCCGAACGGCTAATGTGAGCGGCCTTTTTCTATGATAGGAGATACTCTCTCGGAGGTATAGGACTAGAATTTGATACCACAATTTTTTTTGAAAATTAATTTTTCAAAAACTGTTCTCTAAAATAATTTGAATTTAAAACAAAATTAAAGAGCAGACTGCCAAAAAACACGAAAGAAACCAAGACTAAGAATGAGCCCAAGACCGAGACCGATACCGAGATGAGACTGCACATTAAAATTTTCACTAGAAAAAGGCGAGACCAAGATTGAGACGAGCCTTTGTTAGGCGAGACCGAGACCAAGCCGAGATTGAAATTTTTCCATTATGACGAGACCGAGACGAGACTAACAAAAATCTCTATCAAAACGGCGCCTTTTTTTTGCGCTAATTGGGTCAGCGAGCGCATTCTTGTGTCAAAGATGCTATTTGGGTCTTTCTTTGATATTTTTGAGGTATTCTTGTTTCTTTAAGAAAGTAAAATTAGAGGGGGTAATATGCCACTTAAGTGTGGGTTAAATGCAAGCTCATGTGAAATGAATCTGGCATTTTACCCCGAAATTGAATTTGGGTTTTAATTCCCACCCAAATGAGACCTAAGCCCCAAATAAAAATTTTGGGGGTTATGTCCTACTAAATAAGAATTTCCAAATGATAAAACTTGGAGCATTTAAAGACCAAAAAGTTTTTCTTTTATGAATTAATTTAATTACAATTCGAGCCTACTCCAAATCCTATAGTGTGCCCAAGCAGGGGGGTTGCATACATAGCTCACTGTTTATGCGCCGCGTTTATACATACGTATATACTATAGGATTTAGGGTAGGTGCGAAGTTGGGTGTATGCCAAGTTTTGCTGGGTGCTATGTCCCACTCGAGTGAGACATAAGCCCCAAAAATAAAAACTGGGCCTTATGTCCCTGCTCTATTTAATAAAAAATATATATAGCATTTATCAATGTTTAGACAACTAAAAATGTTTATTTATAACGGCTGTCTACGGTTAGACAACATTTATTTATATGACTGAAAGATTTTATTTTGATTATAAAATAAAATATATACCTAACCAAATCTTTCTAAATGTTTCTTTCCTTTAGTTTGAAGTATTGCTAGCATTTAAAAAAACTTATTTATAAGCAAAATCCTAATAATACAGTAGTTCCTTTATGATGTGAACTAATTAAAACAAGGCATTTACGAATTTTAGAGGGATTTAAACTATTCTGAAACTTTTTTTTTCAGAGCTTAAAAACTGATTGAAACAACAAAATGTACCTATAACAGGCAGAAGACACTCATTTCACAGAAGACACTCAGCAGCTGCATTCAAAACCTTGAAATATGTCTAGGCAAATAACAGCAAAAAAAAAAAAATGAAAAACACACAAAAATTTACAAAAAAATTTACATTTTAGAGTCCGAAGATTTCGAAAGTTCTTATTATAGAGATGTCAAATTTTGGCGGTTCAAATTTTAAAGAAACTTACATTATCGGTAATTCACATTATCGAGGGACTACTGTAATAAATATATGAAGCCATGTCACATTGACTATGCATATCCATATCATTGTGGGTGTGGCAGATCAACCACACCCACAAATGATTTAGCATTTGTATACATTTGTAGGAATTTAATAATAATTCAATATTTAGATATCTAAACATTAAAATAATATCTATACAGAGCAGTTGCCGTACTTTTTACCCAAATATTTTGTTATATTATTTTTTAATTTTTGACCTTCTATAAAGATATTTAAAACCCGACCTAAGTCCACATTGACTTAAATGCAGACTTAGCTAAATCTGACCCTGGGTGTAAAGTTTGAGATATGCATTCGGTTAAATGTTTGTCTTTCTATGCTACTAAATTATAGAAAAAAAATTTGTTACGCCAAGACCTGTCTATATTAACGCGACTCCACCCCTTATTAAACATAAGTACAAACATCAAAGAAAAAAAGATCAATTTTGAACATTTTAAAAGTTGATGTGTAAGCTTAAAAAAATGGGCTCAAAATTCACAAGAAGTCAGTAGGTACTAGATCTTTATTAAGTTAATAAATTCTGCTCTCGTGCCTCCGTGCTTAATTAGAAGCAGCACACTTTACAGATACTTATACTACGTAGTAAACAAAAAAAAATAGAACATAAATCAAAAACCAATAAACTAGTTTATTCACATTGCACTCGAATCGGAAAATTGTGATAAAAGCTGACTTGGTGACCACGCCACGCCAATAATCCAGTCCTCGATAATGTAGGTTGTCCTGGGCTTCGTTACGCACAATTTTGTTGTCTTGCGAAACTGATTCTGACTGACACACACTACTTTTTTGTTTTGAAAATGTCTCGCAAAACTTGTGTCGCCACCGCCATCGCTGACGAGGAGGTGATTGTTATCAGCTATCCAGCAGCGATTTATAGGTGTCAAAGCTGGACAAATTGGTGATAAGAGAGAGTGACATTTGATTGTCAAATAAACATATTTGACATTTTCTATTGTGAATTATTTATATCTTTCTCACACTCTTCATCTTCATAAATACAAATGGGTACGAGATTATTGTTACCCCAATCGACTATAATGGTAACATGACTTAATGAAGAGATTAGCGTTTGTCAAATAAATTTTTTGACATTATCTATGGCTTGCGCATTTTATTGACAATCATAATTATTGTGAATCCTTTAAAAGTTGTTAACACTAGGTACCTACGTGTATTTTGTAATGTGCTATATTTTGCTACAGTCAACCGAGAAAGGTATGCCATGCCTCAAGGCATTTGACAGTTATACCTCATTGACGTTTGTGAATGGTGATTGAGGCAAAGGACCATGGAAAGTGGTAAATCGTGCGTTTGCCTATGCCGTGCAATGCTGTATGTATGTGCGCCCTACTCTGCTTTGTGATGCGGACTTGAAGTAGGTGGAGTGTTTGTGAATTGACAATGATCGCCACTTGGACATTTATTTGTTTAACTGTCAGGTATTTTGTTTAACGTTGTTTTGCGTGAAATTTTTTCTTATACTCATTCTATTGGCATTTCCAATCTTTTGTGCAGACATTTTCAAATTTAACAATCCCAACCGTTCCATGTGTTTATAGGTAACATACCTTCATATATTCAAGGCTTAACGAGGTATACACATTTTTATACAAAAACCAGTTGACATGACAGTTTTGTCAATGAAGTGGCGCAAAAAAAAAAAAAAAAAATATATATATCCAACAGTCACTATTATAATATACATACGTACAAAATTAGACTTTAAAGTGCGTTTTGGTGACCTAATTTTATGTAATGGTTATATATCGAATAATCGAATTATTGAAAGTTAATTGTTAATGGATAAATATGGTATTACAGTTATTTATGCCTCGTGTTGTAGCTGGATTAGTTTTTATTGAATTTTAAATTGTTGTAAAATAATTGGTTGAAAAGCAAAAAAAAAACAACTTAATGTAGAATAAGAGCGTTAAAAGTGCAGTAAATTGTAATTATTACAAAAGTAAACGAGGAAAGGAGTTTTGAAAAGGAATTCTTTTCACATCTGAGAAAGGTTAAATATTTTCATATGATTGTCATTGAATGAAATGAGTTTTTTGTCAGTTTTTTCGACGTATTTTCCTATCATTTTCAGAGTAGTATACCTATAGCATTACATAGTTTCTTAAGGAAATTTTTTAATTTACATAAATACATACTATATTCATATTTCAATCAATCCAAAAAAATAAAAAAAATTTAAGTGACATGTATGCAGGGTAAATTGGGGTGAAAGCAATAGATTATAGAGTTATTAAGGAACTATTAATCTATTCAGAGTCGGTATAAGCACTAACAGCGAGGTGGGGGGGGGGGGGGGGGGGGGGGGCGAGGTTTCTCTTTCTACAGCCGGCCGGCGCGGCGCCCTCATCTGCTATCCAAACTAATGAAAACAAAGGAAAAATCATTGCCTACAAAAAAGTTCTTTATATTTTCGCTATAGTAGTACCTAATACTTACGTAGGAAAATGCGGGGGAGAAATTTCAAAAAATCAAAAAAATCGTTGTTATTGCAAACAAATTTAATATTTATTAAATTTCTAACGCAATAACAATGGCTTTTAAGATTTTTTAAAATTTCAACCACCTGCACTTTCGTAGTTAGGTAAGTAGGTATTGCTGCTATAGTGAAAGTAACGCGATGACTCATCACCTGAAACTATGAGGCGATAGCTATAAAACAATTTCTCTATAATCTTTGCGCAATCTTTATCTATCGATTGGTATATTTATAATGTCTGTAGTGCAAACAGTCACTTAGCAGTAGGGCGCGAGCGGTACATGTTTTCGTGACGGTCCTCTTTTCACTACATCACACCCAACCGTCCGAGAAAGACATGTAATGTCAAAAGTACCTAAGTATTTTGCATAAGATATCACAAAAGGCTAGGGCATGTAGGTTGGGTCGAGACAAGAACAAAAAGCCAGGGCCTATTTATCCCTGATGTTTCGTCGGGAGGATAGGAATTAAACAAGAAAGCATTAAAATACAACGGAAAACTTACAATGCAACTCTATACTTTTTTTTTTTGAAGCCAAAAATCCATTCTTTTATTCCATTTTCAATGTAAACTGTATTAATCCACAGTTTAAAAAAAAATAGTTTTGGAATTCAAAATTCTGAAAAAAGAAAATAAAAAAAATTGTATACCTATTTAAACTAAAATTTTTCGTAATTCAGTAATATTTTTAGTTTTAATATTCAACGCTCCTATAAATTTGTAATCACACACAAAAACCAGATGATTAAAAGTCTTCTAGAAGATTTTGAGAAAATTTTAAATAACTCAAGTAATTTTTTCTTAAATTCGGCTCAATCTTTTATTTTGGTGCTCCAAAGATCCTACTTAGATCCTTACTTAGTGGAATAGGGGTACCTAATAAAGTAGATTCATGATCGTTTAATTGACATGATGAGAGAGAGGGTTACAGAGAAGGTTTAAATGTCCCTATCTTATTTATTTGATACAGTGTTTATTTTCAAGTGAAAAACACTATTTCTTCAAAGGATAGATTTCGGGATCATTTTTTGATAAAACATACTGGCTTAAAGTGGAAATACAACCCACCTGGAAAAAAATTCTTGAAAGTTTTACGTAGATCATAACAAGGGACTAGCAGGGGTTACTTTAGCAATTAGCTAGGCCCTTGATAGTTATATCACATTTTTCCTCGAGAGACGAAAAAGTTTAAAAAAAATTGGTTTATTTGACATTCGTTCGAGGGAATATCTGCACAGCCCGATAAGCTAAAAACTAGGCTAATTTTTAAAATGTTGAAAATTATTAACTTAACAGTTTTTGTTTTTGATACATATATTTCTGATAGAATAGCAAGAAAACTTGCCCAAAAGCTCTTATTAGCAAAGGTCTTTCACAGTTACTTGAGAAGTTTCGCTCGACTATAATTCCCTACTGAAAACTTCGTAGATACTTTCCATTTTCCAGTACAAAAAAAATGTTCTTTTAAAGCAAAGTTTATCAGTAATTTTGAAAAAAATGATAAAATTAAAAAAAAAAAAAAACGCGTAGGGGAATGTCCATAAAACGCTCGATGCAATAGACTCATATTTAAACAAAATCGAATTATTTATTGTTGAGCAGACGAGCGTCGAGATACAATTTTTTCTTCTTCTTCCATGTCATCAAATCTACCATGCCATAAAGTCATAATGCAATTTTTAGAGAATGCAGGCTTTGAAAATCATTCATTGAATTCAATTTAAAGGTTGCATGCTGCCACTCATAAAACATTAGGGATAAAAAAACCAGCATTATATCACTCATCCTACAAAAAAATACTCATTTCCGACCATAAACAAACCCCTGTCATCCTCCACCCATCCGATATGTTGCGATTTGTAAACAGATTGTAAATGTTTACATATGAATGTAGGTATATATATGAAATCATAAATTCTAGTCTCTTGTTGAACATTTCCGCTTTTGTCGCAACATCAATAAAATTGCAACCTACGCATCTGATCGAGAAGTGTCGTCGTATACTTAAGACAGTGGGATAAAGTAGCTTTTATATTGAAATCAATTTTGTCAAACACAGACACAAATCCCAGAGCGTGAAATTTTAAAAATGTAAGAAACTATCAATATTTTTTGGACATAACAGTCGCGCACATGTCAATGTTAAAATACATACAATCTCTTTAAAGTAAATACGATACAGCAGCGGCTGAAGACGCGACTTCACAAGCGTAATGAAATTCGTAGATACCCATAGGAAGAGTTTTATAAGCGAGCCAGTCTCGATTCCATACCCAAGGTTACTTTGTGCAATGTTAATTCTCTGAAATCTGTTTCATAACAGAACTGAACGACGAAAAGCCCATTACCGTCCAGCAACCATACTAAAATGAGAACCAGGAGGGACCCATATATAACGTAATGTTTGATTCGATTCCTTTAAATAAATTGCCTACGTTTTCTGATCTTGGAATAATATTTGATTCTAAATTGACCATCGATTGACTTCGATTTCACTGTAAAAAAGGGCTAAAAGAGTTTTCGGATTAATAAAACGCTTCTCGCCTGACTTTCGAGATCCTTAGGCTATAAAACTTATTTTTACGAATATAAAATGATCCTAAATCACAAAATTTTATCAATTTATTTTTGTTGTTGCTTATCATATATGTAAATATTTGGGGCAATTTTGTATTGTTTGTTAAAGGCTATTTTGTCAATGTAAAACCTTAAAATACTCAAATACTAAAATACTGTAACGAATTTTGCAAATAAAACATTTCGGGCTTTTACCAATATTGGTTTCATTGTCAATAAAAAAAAAGATCTATTGAACGTTTTAACGATTGATCTATGATTGAGACAGCTATTGTCAAAATGACGATTGTGCAACCTATTGTTTATCTGGGGCCTATGTAGATCTAAAGGCTGATTTCCAATGCCGCGTTGGGCGTCGCTTTGACAGATTTTTCTTTCAACGCGAAAGCTCACACATAGCAATTTAAGCAAATAGTTTACAATGACGCGTTGGGTATTATGTTACGATTTGGCACCTATTAGCATGTACACAAACCAACGTAACATAAGCTACCTCAACGTTAAAGTTGAAAAAAAATCAACTTAAGCGTGCGTTTTGACAGTTAAACTAATGGTCGAATTCCTTTCAACAAAAAAATCGATTTATTTAGAAGAAAAAATCGGTTTTTCTGGAGAAATTCCTTTTATTGAAAGAAAAAAATCGATTTTGTTTAAAAAATAATGGAATAGTTTGTTGAAAGGAATTCGAAATTATAGTTATGTAGGTTCATTTTGATTTTCAGGTTCTCTTCAAGTCGTCTGTCATTTCGACGCGTTCGTAAAGCTTGTAAACGTATACGTAAGCGTCTCTAACGCGAACGCGCCATTGGAAATCAGCCTTAAGCAACCCTTTACTTATATTAAATAACAACTTGGAATATAGACTATAAACTAATTTACGCGTATTTAAGCTATTTAGTGCCCCACTGTACCTACCTACATCTTTTTATATAGTACAACTATAGTTAGCTGGCACAAAACAGCAAACTTCTAAAAGGTTGCCTTCTATATTTATTTGAATACGATCGAAGTTCTAGTGATATTATGTGTACCTGCCTACTTATATAGCTTAATCCAAATATCAAGAAAGAGCTCTCTTAAACATGAAACCTAAGACCCAAGCTAATATCATCGTTAACGATCATGGCACGCGCTCTTGTATCTCAGAAATTCGTTTGAGTTTTGTTTTTCTTGCGCCTCCATTAATTTATGCTATTTCATAAAAAGTGTGCGAATAAAATTCTACATAAATGTAGACATATACCTACTTTAACCAAACGATGGCAGACATTTTTTTCATACAAATGAAATAAGTTTTTTCTTTATTTGCTAAAAAAAATTCTCTGATATCAAAAAGTGCTTTTACTGATTCAACTACGACGATAAAACGTAAGCAAAAAACACACCCCCTGGATACCCCTTTATAACGTCCTCCGATTACGAGCGTGATCGTCGTCGTCGTTAAGAGAAGTCCATCCGTATAGAGTCAGCGTAATATTCAATGTGGAGCACTTTGCTATGGCCCATTAAAAAAAAAATAAAAAAAAAAACATATATGACTCCATATCCATATGATCGACTCAATCAACGAAAAAAAAAAGAATTAATTCGTGTTACCGATCAAGTCAAGTCAATATCTTGAACTAGTTTTGGACTTTTTTTCATACCCAGCCGAATGATCGTTTTTATTTTTGATCTGTCTGCAGATTTCTTCGGACTTTTGTTTACATTTTTAACTTGCTTAATAAAGGTCTGATTTTGGGACCGTAGAAAATTTATGTTAAGAATTCAACAAATTTCTAAAGTGCATTTTATTAAAGCCTAGTATACAGTTTTTTGAATAAAAAAAAATGTCACTGACATTGTTTTGCGCGAAAAAGAATCGTGGTGAGTATAATTTTTTATTTCTGGGGATAGTTCACAGTTCAATAAAAAAAACTTTTCAGCAGAAATTTTTTTTTTGCGATAAAATCACTCCCATAAGAAGTACATGTATTTTTTTTTCGAGGAGGAACTGTATACTAGGCTTAAAGAAGGCTTTGATATGGGGAATACAAATTGAAAAATCAACAGAAACTGAGGCAATAGCATAACCAGGAGAAAAAAAAAGCTGGGTGCGACCCACACTCGGAACCTAATCTCCCATTGGTGCCTTTTGAAACTCGATACCCGATCTTATTTTTACTTGCGATATAGATACTAGGGCAAGTTTTGGATTCTTACAGAAAAAAAATAAAGAATCGAATTCGGGATCTCAATAAAATTTGACATTACGATGATAGAAAGCACGAACAAATTGGGTAGGTACCGAAAATTCGTCTCTCTGTCTGTTTGTCTGTCTGTAGCTCGACCTACAGCCTAAACCACTGAAGCGATTTTCTTCAAACTTGGACCATAAAATTTTTAGTTGATTCCTGAAAGGGGAAATTGAAATTTTTGTTCAGCTTACGGTACATGCCATACCACCAATAATAATTTTTGGGTGTACAAATGCTAGTATGGTCTGCGTTTTGTTGAAAAAAAGATTGAAAAAAAAACTGTAATTCACGGTTTATATTTATTTCTTCGGACTTTTGTTTAAAGTTCAAACATTTTTTTAAAAAAATTTTTTTTTGAAAATGGCTTGATGATTTTTTTTTTTGCAATTATGGTTTTAGTTATAGTATATTATTAAATTTTCAAAAATGAGGTGCCAAATTTTTTTTCTAAAAAATTTAAGAATTTTTTTCTAAAAAACTTAAGAATTTTTTTTTATGGATGTATAAAAAATTATTTTTTAAGAAAACCGCTCCAACGATATTTGAAATTTTTTCTCCATTCATTACATAATAATATTGTTTTAAGATTGTAGATGGAGTTCTATATTCTTAGAATAAAACATTTTAAGTACCCACTTGTAATATCGATTGAAAGAACGTGTAAAATATTTTTTTTTATACAATCTTCTAATTTCTTTATTTATAAATATTTACATATATACAGGGTGATTCACCTAAGGTGTGACAAAAAGCTAGAGCGTGTAGTTTGAGTCAAGACAAGAAAAAAAACAGAAATTTTCTAAAAAATCAAACTAATTTAGTTCAAACGTTTACGTTATTAAATAGTATTTATGTTTTTAGTATTCAATACTACCATCAATTTTCAGTCAAACTATTAAAACCATGATGTCAAAATGTTTTCTAGACTTTGAGAAAATTTAAAATAACAAAAGTATTGCTCCTAAGATCCTATTTCTACTAATAAAGTACATAGTTAAGTAGATTTGGTTATTTTCAATTTTCTCAAAATCTGAAAAACTTTTATTTTAGACATCCGGTTTTCAGTATTTGACTAGAAATTAAAAGGAGCATTGAATATTAAAAACAAAAATATTACTGTAAAATTTTGAGAAAAAACCAGTTTGAACCAGTTTCATTATTTTTTCATAATTTTGAGTTTGAAAATTAATTCTTTAAATTTTCAAAAACAATTCTCTCAAATAATTTGAATTAAAAACTTAATAAAAGAATGGACTTCTGGCCTTAAAAAAAATATAGCATGACAATGTAAGTGATGCCGTTGTTTTTTAATGATTTTTTTTTCTATTTTAAGTCGATATTTTATAAGAAAGCCCCTACCGCCTAAACGTGGGAAATAGACAACCTCCCGTCCTATCTGATTTTTTTCTTGTCTTGACTCAACCCACACGTTCAAGCTATTTATCACGCCTTAGGTTAATCACCCTGTAGGTAGATAGATAGATAGATAAATACTTTATTTTTTTCGATTCAATTTGGTACAAAGATATGATTAAGAATATGGACTTGGCAATCTGCCGTCTGCCGGATATGACATATAATAAAAAAGTAAATACATAGGTATGATAGAAAAAAGAATAATGTAATTAAATACAATTAAAACAAAAAATGACTTGAATGTGTTGATAACATATAGAGCTTATAATTTAATAATTTCAGAAAAAAAGTTAATGGGTTCTTAGATTTTTTTTTTTTTTTTTTTTTGCAATTTTAATGATTTGCCACATAAAAAGATAACAATTTATAGTGAATTGAAGTTTGGAAATGAAAACAAAAAGGTGACCTCAAAGCAGAAACTGACAACTTTCTGACAGCAATTTCTTCTCATCGACAAGTATAAATTCGTGGTTCCTTTCAAAAACTATTCCAATAGGTTAAAGCATGTTTGCAGTACTTATACAAATTGGACCATCCTCGAGTACCATTTAATATTTCATATAAACTATTAAGCGACAGAAAACTTTTTTGGCAATATAATCGTCTTATTTCTTGTAGAATTGGGTAACCGGCAATGAAGTGGTGAAAATATCTTCACATTCTCTTCTGTTGCACAAGTTATAAATCTGCCGAAGATCGGCTCTGTGTGGGATATAGTTTAGGTTTGAATTTCTACCCTATAGCTCTGAAAATGATGCTAATAGCCTCGGAAGAGTATTTGACGCTAAAATAGCTTTCTTCGCCTGAAACTTGATGGTTCAGATTCTTGTATAAAGTTCTGGAAGTAGAAGATGATGGGTGATGTGTTGATCATATATTTTTTCATCCGTTCTGGCTATAATTGTTGCAAATACATTCTGCCATTCATCAAAGTTCCTTTCTGTTAAAGATAGCGGGAGGTCAAGGGATAGTGCTAGCTAGTTCCACTCCCTAAACGGATAAGCATTAGATTGCAGTAGTCGCACCACAAGAGACTTATGAACATATTGTTGGTTTTCGTCTCCAAAGTGTGTTTGTGTATTAAAACGCAATAAATAAAATAAAAGAAAATTTAATTATTTAAAGACTGCTTTCACTTCTTCTCATGACTTTTGCTAAAGGCTGATTTCCAATGGCGCGTTCGCGTTGGATACGCTTACGTTACGTTTACAAACTTTGCGAACGCGTCGACATAACAGACGACTTAAAGAGAATCAGCTGATTAAAAACAGTTGAAGTGTCATTCTGAAAATCAAAATGGACCTACAGAACTGTAATGTCAAATGCCTTTCAACAGACAATTCATTTTTTTTTTTAAACAAAATCGATTTTTTTCTTTCAATAGGAGGAATTTGTCCAGAAAAATCGATTTTTTCTTCTAAACAAATCGATTTTTTTATTGAAAGGAATTTGACATTAGTTGAGTTGCCAAAACGGGCACGGAAGTTGGATTTTTTAAAAATCCAAAATATTTTTTTTTGATAATTCACTTTGTTTGAAATTTACAGTGCATTTTGTTGTAAAAAGTAGGAGTTGACTTTTCAAATTTCGTTATACCTTTTTTCCAACAAAATACACTGAAACTTTTCAACAACAAGTGATTATCGAAAAAACTTTCTAAAAATATTTTGTAGGAAGTTTTCTACAATTTTTGTATCTGGAATCAAAAATGTTTCAATAATATAAAAGCTATACCATGCGACCCACCCGTGCACTTTATTTAAAGCAGACATAGGTTTTTTTTTTAAATAGTTTAAGCTATGCAAACAGTAGGTGACCGACATTTATGATCGATTTTTGGAAAAAATCTAGTGCTCCTGTTCATTGCACTACTTTTACATTTACTTGACTGATCCTTTTCTTTATACAAAAATTAAGCTATCTGGAGTTCGGCGGTTTTTATCTTAAAGCCTATTCTTTCAATCGAATTGAAACATTTATATTTTGTTTATAATTTATTACATCAAATGAAATTCAAAACTTGTCCCAGTTAAAAAAAAAAAAAAACAACACGACAGTAGCACCAACAAGACAAGCTAACATTACATAACCTCAAAAAGTTGTTAAAGAGTAGTAGACCTAGTTCTGCAAGGCGTAGTAGTTTGCTTTCATTCCAGCGAAGAGTTCACCTCCTTTGGCGTCTGTGGCGGTTGAAGCCCTGAGGCTCGTTGTGGCCTGGTATTCTGCAAGCGAGACCGCAACAATTCCCTGCGAAGCAAATGGCTTTCAGCTTGCACAGTATCGTTTAACTGTAAAAACCGAAAGAAAGTTGAGATGAGGATCAGTTTTTGATTGGTGTGATCCTCATCGAATTGAAATATGATACTCACACTCTGCGTTTGGACTGACCGTTCGATACTTTCAAGATCGGGTAGGTCGTCTGAACCGCAATCTTCATTACGCTCTATTGAACAGGTTGATGATCTATCATGCCCAAGTCGATGATCTTCATCTGTCTTATCGTCGTTTTGGTCTTCGTTGGTCGTTGCTGATGTAGTCAACGTCGTCGTTTTATTTGTATCCTTCTTCTTGAGCTTGTTAAGCTCGTTTTTCAGCCTCTCGTTTTCCATTTCAAGAAAGTCGACCTAGAAGACACACGCAAGTTTCAAAACATTGAAAGAGCTACCCGGAAGGACTACGATCGGTGCGTCGTCGATCACTTCTTTTGAACACTTACACTTTCCAATTCGAAATCAAGTTCATCGATTATGTCAAAAGCTTCGTCGAGGGCACGTTGCAGAGTGGCGATCTTATTTGAGTTTATAATGTTTTCGTCTTGGAGCTGTTGTTGCCTGGAGTTATTAATGACAGCTTCTGAAAAAGAGCGAGCATACAAATTTGCATGGTTTTTGGTAATTTTGTGGTTTGTAGAATGAGTATCCGTTTGCATATGAATGATATTTGATTTTGATGGTCGAAGCGGTGGTGTGGGTGTTTAATTTCATGATTTATGAATGATCAACGAAAGAAGTATTTTCTTTATTATTTTTTTATTGCAAGTGCTGGATGAGATAAGAAATATATGGTATTTTCGGTTGGTTTTTTGATCAAATAATAACTGCTTTTGATTTTTACGTTTGTTGTCAAAAACTTTCATTTTTTAATAATTAATAATATGGACCTTGTATTTTGTTAGTGCTCTAAGTCTAAAGCATAAAACAAAATTTTACCGCATAACCATTCCCAGCACTTCCCCCTCATTTTGTACCTTTTATTTTTAAATTGATATTTAGCTTTCAATATATTATTTTTTAAACCGATTTTCAGCCTCAAATTTTAAACAATAGGTATTTAATGTCTCAGGCCCGACTCTCTGTTGTTCTTGCCTAAAAAGACAGAAAGTAACAAGGTTTTTTCTCCATCTCTGTGTTTTTTTTTGGCAATTTATCTTTTTACGCGATATACGAAGGAGGTATGTATATACACGTTCTAATAATCAAAAATAAGATCCTAAGGCTGCGCGCACAGTAGTGCGAGAATATAGGTAAAAGTTTCTAAAAAAAAAAACGAAGTGCCTATACTTTTTTACTTGCGATATATTATTATGTAGCATATATGGCAAGTTTTGGATTCGTAAAAAAAATTGAACTCGACATAACAATCAAACTTACAATGATAGGGAAGACGAAAAAAGTGGGTCTCGCAATTCTGTCCCTGTCTGTCTGTCTGTCTGTGGACTCGCCTACAGCCTAAGCCCATGGGCCGATTTTAATTAAACTTGGTATAAAGTGTTTTCGAAACATTACACCGACACGTTTTATTCCTTTTATTTTTAGGACCGAAAATAACGGTACGTGCCATATATTTTTTTTTAGCATTATTGGAAAGCTCATTTTTTTCAAAAATGGCTCGACAGATTTTTCTTAAAAGAAATCAATACATTAGGTATATGCTACCTTTTAGTAAAAATAAAATTTCCAAAAAATGGTTTTAAATGGTACCTCCCATAGAACCATTTTTTTTATTTTCGTTTTTCTAGAAAAGAAATAAACTGATTTTGATAATTTTTTTTTTATTTTTATTTCGGAAACGACTTTGTTGGTTCTCATGAAACTTGGTAACAAGCGGTTTTCTAGCATTATCTAAAATGTTTTAAACAAAAATTTTTCTTATAGTCAAAATTAACGGTACCTTCCATATAAATGTTAAAAAACCATTACAGGAAATATAAATTTTCTCGAAAACGACTCCTACGATTTTGATTAAAATTGTTCTTAATACTAATATTAGTATGGTCTATGATCTGCCAAATACAGAATTTACAGTTAGCCATTATTAACAGTACCTCTCATAGAACCATTTTCTTTATTTTGGACTATCTCATTCTGTGTGTTACCGATTTAAATTAAATTTTTTATACAAAAGCTTCTTAAAAGTTGAAATAATACTGCATATCAAAATTTTCAAATAAAAACAAATTTTGGATTTTTAAAAAAAATTTCAATTTTTTTTTTTAAATTCAAAAACGGGTAGATAATTTTTTTCGAAATTTAATTTTTAATTCAACATAAATAAATACTAAACAATTGTGTACCAATTTTTTTTCTTAAAAAATGTGTACAAAATTCTATATATAAAAAATTTATTTAAAAAAAGACCGCTCCTACGATTTTAAATTTTTTTTTCTCCAAAACTAAGATTAGTTAAATAAATCAGATGGTATACTTTTTTTTAAGCTCTAAAAACAATTTAAGAAGACTTTTTTAATAAATTTAATTCGAATTTTGTTGATTTTTAATAATTTTTCAATTTAAGCTCTATATAATGTATAATAGGTACTAGTTTGAACTTAAAACTCCCATAAAAAAATTATTTACTTTTATCACACTTAATCTTTGAAATTCGAAGAAACTTTTACTACAAGAGCAAGTTTGTGTGATCCAGTCGTGCGTTCTATTTTTATTTGTAACTGAGTTAAGAAGACTAGAGGGCGTCAATTTTGATTTTCATTACGTGTAACACTTCTGGTTAAATGTTATGGTTTCTTGATACGGTTATTTGCCTATTAAGAAGTGTTTGCTTGTGATTTAAATTTTGTTTAGTTAAATTTGAAGCTTTGTTGCAAAGTGAAATCAAAACCGAAATAAAGCAAAAATGGAGCAAGTGCTCAGAGGAGCTGCTCAATATAAAATTCTGAGCAAGTGCTATACAAACACTAATATTTTTTTGAGCAGGTGCTCAGTTTTAGTCATAATAACTTTTGAGTTAAACTTCATATACATTATTCTCTTAGACCAGTATAAAAATCGAAACAAATCAACTTTTTTAAAGTTGGTGAAACCAGAGAAAAGGATAAAGGAGAAGAAAAGATACCTCATATATTATATAATCATTCATTAAAAATTCACTGAATCCAAAAGAAAAAGGTAGTTTTGTAATTTAAAATTTTCTTAAGAACTACAACACGTAACCATCTAGTTTCTAATGCCCGACAGAATATCGATAAGAGCATTGAATATTGAAATCCGAACGATTACCTACTCCAATTGCAGCGTTCAGTTGAAGAAGGGGGTAAGTTATGATTTTGTTTAGATCTTTTAACCAATGTAAGCCCTAAATGAAATTTGTAATTCCTTTCTCTACGATCTCTGGTTTTCAATCGATTTTTTTTTTTGACATGACATTCTTAAATTAAAAGTCGGTTGACTTTGATGTTCTCGGGGTGTTCCGTCCCGGTTGTCTGTGGTGATTTTGGGTGTGGTTGGGAAAGGGGTGGAGCTTAGCCACGGCGCGGCGGTGGGCTGACCCAGGGTCAGCATAGAATGCGACGGCTTGATCGTTGTTAGTTGAGTTGCAATTAAATTATCCTCCAGTATGTCCATTGCACTGAAATACATCGGCTGGGGTAGACGCTGTTGGGTTGTCATCCTTCTTATGAGCTGATTGGGGTGGTTGGCTGAGTTTCCTACTAATTTTTTGGCCAAAACTAGTAGGTAGTTGTCCAGTGGTTTTATTCCGGCTTCTGAGTATAGAAGTTCGTTCCTATAATGCTTCTGGCGCTGTCTATCGAAGAATAGTCCGGTGCAAGTCCTCAAAACCTTCCTTTCAAAGACTTTAAGTTGGTTCATGGCCGTCTTAGAGATGGAAAACCAGACGGGAAAGTAGTATCCGATGACTGGTCTCAAGAGCTGCTTGTATATCAGGATCTTGGTCTGCTGACTTAGTCCAGTTCTTCTCTTCATCAATGGGTGGAGACGATGGAAAGCCCAGCTGGCTTTCTTAAGGACATCCTTTGCGTGGGGGTTGAACCTAAGCAGCTCATGGAAGTGGATCCCCAGGTATCTAACGCTCCTTTTTGTAGTCAGTGTGGATCCGTCTGGGAGTTTGAGGCAAATGCTTCTGCATTTAGCAGCTGTTTGGCTTCTTCCTCGGGTGACTGTTGATGGTCTCCTGAAGCAGATGAGCTCCGACTTTGCTGCATTGATTTTGATACCCCACTTTTGGTAGAAATCAAAGAGTCGCTGGATGTTTTCAATCGAGTTTGACAAGAAATGGAAATTATGTATGTAAGTACATAATAGCTTTTTCGCTTGTTTGTTTCCAGTGTTACTACTAGGCCAAATTATTGATATGCCACTCTGAATGAACAAAATGAAAATTCATTTTATAGTTAAAAATGTAGTAGCCCGTGGCGTAATGGTTAGTGCGTTGGACTGTCACGCCAGAGGTCTGGGTTCGATTCCCGGCCACTGCCACCTAAAAACAAAAAAAGTTTTTTTCAGGGCTACTGCCTCTTGCGAGGAAGTGACAAATCCTCCAAGAGTATCTCCTGTCACAGAAAAGTGCCGCTCACCTTAGCCGTTCGGATTCGGCAATAAATTGTAGGTCCCCTCCATTCCTGCAGACACGCACACAGGAATGGTTGAGAGTTGTAAGTCACTAGGCCCTAGTTCTTCATGAGCTGTTGTGCCATCAAATTTATTTATTTTTTAGTTAAAAATGTTTATTTAAAACTTTGGCGGCTATCTTAAGTTAGACAACGTTTATAAATACGACCGTAAGACCCAGTTATTCAGTGGTGAGCTAAGCCAGAATTAGCTTATCCTGCTAATTAAATGATCCACAACTAACTCAACAAGCAATATTTTAGAGGAATGCAGAAAGGCCTAAAAACTTACATAATAAAAACCACCGATTTTTTTCATTTAATCCAAGGTTAACCCAACACACTGAAAAACTAAGAGTTTATAGATTTTTATGTTTTATTGTTTTTACTTAATAAATCTATTTTTATTAAAAAAGGAAACACGTCTTTACTATTATTCCCTTAACCATAACTCGCGTCGCTGCGCCACCGGCTGGAGCCCTCTGCCCAGCCAGCGGGCCCGTATGAACCAGAAGCTTAACACACAAATTATAACTGTGTTCATTTCTTTAAATAAAATAAATAACGAATTTTAACATGGTGTACTCGAGCCTTTAAATTTCTTAATTTATATCTACTTAGGGCTAGTTTGTTCATTTTCCATTAAATTTAAATTAAGCATTAAAAAAGGGAAATTTAGAATTAAAAAAAAAATCATTTATTCGGCTTCTGTTAGGGTTTTTAATGGAGGCTAACTTTAATAAATAATCGAGCATTTAATTTGAAAGCACTTTTACCTAAAATGACAAAATACACTTTTTAAGAAGGATTTTTCGCACTATTTGAGGTTTTAAGTAGCATTTCTGTTTATTCACTCACTATTAGCGTTAGCTGTCAGCTTTCTTTATTATTTTGAAGTCTGTGCGAGGATAAATTGCGTTTAAAATAAAAATAATTTCAATATGGACAATGGACTGGAATATCTTTTAGATTTGAGTGATAAAGACGACGAGAATTTGTTTGTGCAGGAACGAAGAAAAACGGAAAGACTAAACATGGAAAAATGGGATGATGAAGATTTCTTCTAACTATTTCGTCTGACCAAACAAACAGTCATAAAAGTGCTTGAAATTATTCAACCGTTGCGTGACGTAAAACGCATTGAAGAAGGATTTCTTCTTCTCGTTCTGTAAAATTTGAACTACATTTTTTCAACATTTTCATTGCATAAAAGTTTAAGTTCCAATCAATTCAAATATTCGTATTTAGTTTTTTGACAGTTGATTTATTCACAATAATGCAAAAATCCCTAGGATTTAAAAAAAAACATATAAATTTAAATGTCTCCTTAAAAGCAAAGTATTAAACTAAAGGCGTTTGAATAAATATAAATGTTAAATGGGGTGTACCTAATGGTTCTAGGTTCTAATAGCTTAAAATTACTTTAGCTAAAACGACAAAAATCATTTTTTAATTGAGAGTGAATAAATAGGACCAGTATGAAAAGTATATGTACTTTTAATTTAAAATGTATAACTACATATGTGGAATAAATACGAATCTATTCGTTGTAAATTTTTTCTATTAATAATTTTGATTCGATTTTAATATTCTTATTATACGATTAAATGAGTAATACTTGACTTCTTAAGCAAAATATATGTAGTATGTAGGTCTACATACTCAGATAATCATCTAATCAGATAAAAAGCACCTACCATTTCTAACTTGTTCACCAACCGATTTTTTCACCAATCCCGGCAGCATTTTCTGTCGGGCAAATACCTCTTCCAATGTCTTGCAACGTTTGGCCTTTTCCAAATAAGCTGTATGCAGTTTATTGTATTTCACTTTCAACCTCTCCAGATTCTCAAACATTTTATCCCGCTCTTCTTCCAGAGCAAATAATTTCATTTGATTTTCGACATTGACATTCGATGTTGATGTTTGCTCATTGCTCTGGCGAATTAATTTATAACGTAGAAGTGCATTTTCCTCAGCTAAATGAACATTCTTTGCATTCACTATAAAACATTTATGGAGTGGAGATGGAATTTTTAGTTAAAATTAATATTCTTGATTTTATGTTTTCACGAACCAATTTCCAATTCAATTTTTAACGATTTAATAGCTTCACTTTCTTCACGATAATTATTTAACCCAGCCATATTGATTTGTTTTGTTGTTCAGTGGGTTTAGTGTTAGAACTAAATAATTGACTGTATTTATTAAAATATGAATGAGAACATCTTATCAAACTGGTTTGATAAGATAAAAAACAATATAAAGACAATTTTAACACTAAAAACAGCTCCATCTTTGTTAATACAAAATTAACAATTATTAGTAAGCATAGCTGCAAACCTTACTTACAAAGAGGTTTGTGTATTTGCTGTAAGAATTATTGGTGAAAACATTGTAGACATTGTATAACTATTTGGGAAGCTGTGGAATGAGATATACGTAGTACAAAAATTTACATAATTTGCTGTTTTTTTTTTCTTTTTCTTAAGAATTGGTAAAAAGAAAAAAGGCTGAATACAAAAAAAAGTCATTGGATCAAAACAACTACTATCCTTTTCGTGGAAAAGTTTTCACGAATAACTTGCCCTAAGCAGTGACTTGGAATAATGAAAAGTTATCAAAATTTTTTTTTGTCAATTCCTCGCAAGAGGCAGTAGCCGTTTTTTTTACGTTCGTAGGTACTTCGTGAAAATATTTTTATTTTTGAATCGATTTGTTTAGAAAAAAAGAGCCCCGCAATTAGCAAGCGTGCCGCAGCTCTTACGAAAAATCGAACTTTTTGAGGGTTCTGCAAATTTGTTTGAAAGTTTTTTTTAATTAGACTAAAAATAATTCAATTGGATCTTGATTTAAAAGATTATAAAATGTTGGTTGGGCATCTTCATAGCTAATCTCCCACCCCCATTCTCCGTTCCAGCTTTACTGATCTTGGAATCGTGTTAGATTTGGGGAAAACAATCGACGTGCTATCGATAAGCGCAAATAATGCAGCTGTACAGATTTTTTTTAATTTTCGTTTTTCTAGAAAAGGAAATTCAGTAAAATCAGATTTCACAACTGCTTTTAAAAAAAAACTCTGTTAGTGCAAAGGTGGTCATATCTACCTTATAGCTCCCCAAACAAAGTTTCCGTCATGTAACATCATAAATAGCTAATCTAATAAGCAAAGCAAGAGAAGCTATTCTCTTAAGAAACACAGTACATAACACATAATGTAAGCGTTTTAGCCTATTTTGTAATTTTGTTTTCTTTCCATTTAATAGCTTTATTTGTTTCCGCTTTGACAGTTAAGTCTTTTCTTCTCATTTAGATATTAAAGACTTATACCTACATTACAAGCAACCAACACTAGATAATAGGTATTAGGTATGCTTCTTTTGGTATTTTTCTTTTTTCTTTTATTGATTTTTAAAATTCTAAGACAAAATTATTTAAAATTCAGAAAAACCTTGTTCTTCAAATAGTGAAAAAAAAATTTAAAAAAATTGAAAACATGCGCAAGAATTTTGAAAGCAGAATTTCAAAAACCAGGATTTTCAAAATAGAATTTTGACTCAGGCCCAAAAAAAAATTTTAAATGTTAACAAAATCTATATACAGGGTGCTTTGCATAAGGTGTCAGAGGTGCCACAAAAGGCAATTGCATTTTTCATCTACTAGTTATGTAAAGTGTAAGTTGCATGATTTTAAATCATTTAAAATCAGGTCAATTTTAACCCTCGCGCAGGTGTTCTCAATGAAAAAAATGTGTGAAATACGGTTAGTCCAGTACTTTATCACTTTATTGTATGCTTAAAGGGCTGATAACAAAAAAAATAGTAAAAATAAAGTTAATCCTTTCATTCATAAATTTACCTAAGAATCCAATAACGTAAAAACAAAAATAAAAGGTTTTTCTTAGAAAAAAGTAGTTTTTGTTATTTTTGATTTTTGAAAAAACTACATAACATTTTGAAATCCGGTTTTTTGTGTTCGATCAAAAATTAATAAGAGCATTGAATATTGTAAAAAAAATAATACGTGAAATTTTTTAAAAAAAGTTGTTTAAAAAGAAAAAAAATTTTTTTTATTCAAAATTTTGACTTTTAAAATTAATTTTTCAAAAACAATTCACTCGAACAACTTTATTTAAACATAATATTAAATAATAGACTTTTGGCTTTTTTTTGCTATAGCATGACTCTGTAAGTATTACCGTTATTTTTTAATATTTGTTTTTTGTTTTAAGTGATTTTTTTTTTTAAATTGCCCCTCCCTCTTTAACGGATTTTACGATTTTTTTCTTGCCTAAGACCAACTTACACGCACTAGCTTTTTGAGACACTATATGCAAATCACCCTGTATATAAAAATGAATCCCTTTTTGTGTTTGTTCGCGCATAACTCAGCTAAACTTCACCCTATTCGGTAGGATTTTTTTGTTGGATTTGTATTGAACCAGATAAATATACAGCGGAGCGGAAATTTTAAAAATTTGACCAGAAAGAAAATTAGACTCAAAAATTCGGAAAATCGTGAAAACACCTTGAAATTAAATTGTGTTTGCACGCGAATAACTATGCTAAACGTCATCCAAATTGGTTGGGGATTTTTTGTTGGATTTGTATGTTCAGATAAACACACTAAGGAGATAAAAATTGGAAAATTAGGCCGGAAAAGTCGGAAAGTCGTGATAACAATAAATTGCATACTTCCTGAACTGTTTTTTTTTTTTTTTCAAAAGGTATTTTTACATTGGCGATTGGTACGTGGTGCATCAATACAGAAGCTTATTGTGAGAGTCTATTAAAAATAGATTATTCAAATAGACTTAATTTATGCTGTTGTTATATTTAAAATGTTATCGTTAATATTTTTTTATTTGATTATTACAAATGTGTATTGATTGTTTTATTCCGAGTAGACTCTCACAATAAGGCCAATTGCTCGTAAATTATTGCTATTTTTTTTAAGTCTAACTAATATTTGCTGATAAAAAAGTACGTATACGCCACAGTGAATCCACTAATGTTTATTTTGTATTATTTATTTTAAAGGGTCTGTAATGTTATACATATGAACTATAAACAGGCAAAGAATAACAAAGTGGATTTTATCCACATGTAATAGATTACAAGATCTCAAAAATATAAAATATACAAATTTATCAGCGTCTAACATATTTGGCTATATTTTTTTTAAGGGTCACAACATTTGGTCATTTCCTTCTTTACCTGATGGTTTTGGAACTCGAGCGCCGAACGCAACATTGGCAAACATAAAAAAAAAACGCGAAATGTTCGCGCTTATTTCAGTTATTAGCAATTTTAAGGCTATCATATTGAAACTCATCATTGAAAATTTAAATGATTTATTTTAAGATGTTTAGAAGGCAAAATCTATAAATATTTTGACCCCAAATTCAACCTAATGGTGTTTTCATTATAGTCAATTTACGTGGAAAGTTGGGCTCAATAAATATTAACTGAATCGTGGGCTTCATTTTGGCACCAAAATAATCACTGATCTTATGCTTTAGAAGTGCCTCAAAACTCAGATCAAAAATATTCAATGATGAGTTTCAATGAAAACTAGAACTGGCACAATGGTACCTGACCTTAAAGGACTATAGTTTCTCGACTGTAACTTCGGTCTACAATTTCAAAGTAGAACAAAATTTCTGTAATTTGAGCCCAGAATCATCTGTATATACCCAACAATTTCTAAAATACAGCTATTCAGAATTTAACAAAAATAAATTTATAACAATAAGTATAGAAGTATTATAGTACCTACACAATATAAAAAATTAAAAAATAAATTTGGTGGCACAACAGCCCATGAAGAACTAGGGCCTAGTGACTTACAACTCTCAACCATTCCTGTGTGCGTGTGTGCAGGAATGGAGGGGACCTACAGTTTATTGCCGAATCCGAACGGCTAACGAGCGGCACTTTTCTGTGACAGGAGATACTCTTGGAGGATTTGTCAATTCCTCGCAAGAGGCAGTAGCCGTTTTTTCTTTTTTAAATAAATAGGTGGCGAGGCTGGGGATCGAACCTTAGACCTCCGGCATGACAGTCCATCGCACTAACCATCACGCCACGGCTTCTACAGCTACACAATATGCACTGTAATAATAAAAATATGGTGCTTTGGCACAAGACGCATACAAATAACAAACTATTTGTTGTGAAGATAAAAAATCATAAAAAAAAAAAAAATCCAAACACGACATCTGGAATCAAAGGGTTAGTGACTATAAACAAAACGGCATAATTCCAAAAAAAAAACAATCTCCACAGACAAAATCCTCAAGAAAAAACCAAGCAAAGACAAAATCCCCAAAAACATCCCTTAAAAAAATATCCCCAGGAGAAAATCCCAAAAAGAGAAGGTGTGAAAGCAGTGAATCAAGCAATTTAATTGCAGTGAATCAAGCAATTTAATTGCTTGATTCACTGCTTTCACTCCTTCTCTTTTTGGGATGATTTACTGCTTTCACACCTTCACTTTTTAGGATTTTCTTCTGTTGAAGCGTTTATATTTAATATAATCATTCTAAGATTTCCTTATATAAAATAAGACTATTTTTTATGCGCTTTACCTTTATTTGATATTTCATAATTAATAACAAATTCTAGAATAAATATGTAAAGTCAAACAATATCATATGAAGCCAAATAAATTTTTTGCAAACAAAAAACAATTACAAAGGAAAAAAAATATCAGAAACAAAAAGTTCAGAAACAAAAAGTTTGAATAAAAGAATAACAACTTGAGTGAGCTACCACCAAGTTTTATAGGCTAGAGTTATAGCTTTTTCACGGTTGCCAGGCCGATCATCAGACTCTTGTAGTGTTGCTTAGTCTATGGATGTTCAATTTTCTTTGAAATACTGTTTGCCTCACTGAGATTTTAACCACAGACCAAGCGTTTCCGGGCCAAGTGCACTACACACTGCGCTACCGAAGGTGACATTATCATGTCGATCGAGTGCAGGTTTTGTTGTTTGACAACTGCATTTGAATCAACTAGCATTTTTACTAGCGACACACAAGTTTGTTGTTGTTCATTCGGAATCTTTCTTTCTTCTCCAAACTCCCTTCCATACTCCCCTCATAATTGTTTGCTTAAAAAAAGAAACTTTTTTTTTCATAGGTAATGAGTTATGAGTACATACAATAATTCCTAACGGTAATTTAATAACTGTATCAACTTTTACAATGAAAAAGATATGTTGGGGATTATTGGAGGTTATTGGACATTTTGAGATAGTGGCAAAAAAATATATATATTGGGGATTTTGTCGTTTAGGCGCCTGTCCCCACGGAGATTTTGTCGTGTTGGATTAATTTTTTGTGGGGAATTCGTCCGATTGAAAATTTGTTTTTTGAAGATAACGTATGTTTCTTGGAATAAAATACCTGTTAAGTGATACGATTTTTTTTCCGTAGCAATTAAGTAGTTTTCAACATATTGATTTTGAGGAGTTTGTTTTGCTAAATTGACGTCAACTAAGCAGGACACCCATTTTTTCACAAACAAAAAAAGCGTTCAATTTTGTTTGCGTATAATCTAGTTTGTGTAAAAAAATAATTTTAAATTTTGTTGACCAGTGTGTAAAACATGAACTTCATTAATTTTTTCCTTGAGTGATTCTTTTATTTCAAAGATAAAGTGATACACTTCAGTACATAACAACAATAATCTCTAATCAGAGGAAAACATCAATTTAACTTTAAAACAAACAATTTATTCTTCAATAAATGTTATAGAAACATTGAATCGAAAAAAATGAAAACTTTCCCCAGCTTCCTCTGTTTTCTTTGAAATGAAATTGAATACCTTAACCGTCACTATACATATATGTATGTATACGGCTGCAGTGTTATAGTTCAAAACATGCCATGCATTTGTGCCCATTTCCTGGGGCAAATCGCAGTCGATTGTTTCTTTTCTCAATTTTGTTATTATTCAAAGAAAAATCATCTCCTTTCAACGAAATAGCAACAACGCTCCCAGAAACTTTTCTTTTATAGCATTTTTCCTATAGTTTTCATTTCGATTTTTTTGATTTATTTTCTCCTTGCTTCCAATTCCTGTCCCTATACCATCAATAAAATAGGATGGTTTTGGATTCAGAAGGAAGGACCAAAATACATTTCCATATAGAGTGAGGAAACAATTTCAATGAATTTGTTCAACTATCCGTGTATTTACAACCGCCTTTCTTCAATTTAGAGTTGGAAATTTGTTTGTTCGAAAGTTTAGAAAAAACAACAACTCTAAAAAGCACGCAACACATATTATCGTATCCTTGCTGCTTCACCTGCATAACATAGGCAACTAACCCCAAAGCACATTATTCCTAATGCATAAGGAATGGGCTAAAAAGTGTAACGGGAAGGCATTCTTGCCACAATTCAAATCATGTGGGAAAGTTAAGGAAAGCAGGATACGCCACACCACAGAAGTTCAACAAGCTCCACTCTGCTCCACCATATTGCTCAGCTCGAGAACGACAACGGGGACGTTCTTAAAAAATGGCGAGGATTCCAGATTAACACGAAAAAGGACCCAGTCGGCTGGAAATCTACGTAGGAGCAAGCTAGCTATAGTGCTATACTAATGTGGTGTGTGGATAAACTCCTGTCAACCGCAATGTATGCTCTTTGGGTCCTTTTTCCCGCATAAATATCCTTCCGCTGCGGTATCCTACTTACTTTTGGGGCTAGAAGAAGTCCCTCAGCATGCTGGAAGTGAGTTAATTTTTTAAGTAATTACATATCCAAGGATATATCAACGAAAAAAAGGATACAGATGAAAAAATATATCCTGTACGAAATTGTGGATATTTTTTTTCTCTTATCCTAGATGGCTTTTCTATTCCTTGGTGACAAAAACTCTATATTATGAAGTTGCCTTTTGGGCGTATTTGACAATAAACAGTGTGTGTCGTCCTTATATTTATTTGGTGTAATTTACCCCCATACCCATATCCTGCTGAGTTCTTTTTTGGTGCACGTTCTATATCGCTCTCTCACCTTTCCCGAGAGATATATGTATAGTTATTTTGGACCTGCCATCTGCTGATAGTTGTGTGCATATGTCTGAAACTTTTTACTAACTATGCTGGATCGAGGTGGGTGGTGGGGGAGTATTTCACACGGTTTTAGTAGCGCGTATCCTTCGCATTATGTAGGATACCCAAGGGGTTTAAGTAAAAGTGGGGGTTTTTCGCATAAGCCCGAGGCATGCAAGAAGAGTTACGTGTTTGGTCAAAGATAGTGGGATATAAAGAAAAAATATGTTCAGGTAAAGGGTTATTAATTTAAGGATGCTTTTTTTTAATTAAAGAAAGCACATTCGAAATGAGGAAGATTTCCTTTGGGTGCTTTTTTTTTGTCCTTTCTGTAGGAAAATGTTACTTTTGGAGGGAAGTTGTGGGAGGGTAGTAGCTCCTTTTTTGTCACAATGAACATAACTCTAAGTTTGGTCTAACGGCTCTGGTAGAGTATAATGTACCTTTATGATAGATATACAGGGTGATTCGCATAAGGCGTGACAAAAGGCTAGAGCGATATAGGTTCGGTTGAGACAAGAAAAAAATCGTATGGGAGGGGTCTATTTTTTCCCGTTTATCTTTCAAAAATCTACTTGAAATAGAAAAAAAAATCATTGAAAAACAACGGCATCACTTACAATATGCTATACTTTTTTCGAAGCCAGAAGTTCGTCCTTTTATTTTGTATTCAAATTGCATTAGGGGATGGTCGATACCCTCTTTGGAACTTAAAAATCGTCATGCATCTGATAATTTAGCACACTTCTGGCTGTTTCATAACCTGGATTTTTTAATTGCACCAGCTGCACTGCAGAAGATATTTTCGAACATACGACTTAAACAAACTGCATTGTACGCTCTGGCCAGCTTACGTTTACAGCATATGAAGACCGATCTGGGCCACAAACCATCAAAACATGCTTTCTATGCCTGCTGACAAAATTTTGTTTTCATTATGGGTGAATTGTTACGTCCATACATCCCACTACACAAAGAAATCCTCCAAGAGAATTTTTTGTCCAGCAAATGGTGTTTAGGAGAAATTTATCAATGATTACGGTTGACACTTGATGAACTACTCTGCAGACGAATGCTTTTCTTATTCCGTGCACAGATGCAACACCGTGATATTGGGCTTCATTACCGGCCCAATGTTATGCACACAAAAGTGACTTAAACCCATATTCCTTTTACTGTCTAGTTATAGTTTATTTCCAATTTAAAAAAAAAAAAAATCTGTTGTCGAACAATTATTTCCGATATCAAAGATTTGCAAAGTTTACTTGTTTGGTGAAACGAAAAGTACAATATTTTTACAAATTAACAAAAATTTTCAATTTGCAGAAAAGAACTTTTCACTTTGCAAATTTGCTTTTAGTGAAACGTAATTTGCAAAGAGGAAATCTTTTCACTTTTCATTTCAACAATTTCCTCTTTGCAAATTTGCGTTTGGTGAAACGAAATTTGCAAATAAAAAGTGAAAAGTTGCAAAGTGAAAAGTGTTTGGTGAAATAGGCCCAGGTTTATTTAATATTTAATATTTATTTATTTTATTTTTTAAATAATGATTTTCAAACTAAAAATTTTGAAAAAAATGATGTCACTTATTTTGTTCAAAATTTTACGTTATTATATGTTATTTTTGTTTTTAATATTCGATACTCCTACTAATAACTAGTCAAGCACTGAAATCCAGAATCCAGATGCCTATAAGGTTTGTTTCATACACATATTCGGTTTCATTGGTCTGTATTTGATACATTTTCCATATCACCTGATAAGTCTGAGCCTATGAAAACCACAAGAATTAAAACCTAAGAAACCAAATATCGTAGTAGCCGTGACATGATGGTTAGTATGATCGGTTGCCATGCCGGAGATCTAGGTTCGATCCCTAGCCTTGTCCAACTAATAATAGTAATAAAAAAAACGGCTACTAGCTCTTGTGAGGAATTGACAAAACCGCCAAGAGTATCCCTTGTCACTGAAAAGTGCCGCTCACGTTAGCCGTTCGGATCCGGCAATAAACTGTAGGTCCCTTCCATTCCTGCAGACACTCACACAGGAACGGTTGAGAGTTGTAAGTCACTAGGCCTTGGTTCTTCATGAGCCGTTGTGCCACCAAATTTATTTTATTTATTTTTATGTTTTAAGTTAAGCTATCAACTGAGACCTGACCAGTATCATAATATACTTATCACTTATCACTTGCCACAAACCAAATTAATTTTTTGCATTGCATATATTTAATTCCAATTTTATACCTTTCCTATATTCCGAATTTCACCCAACTCCCTCAGCCGCGTGAGACCAGACGAATTATGAGTTTCATTAAAAGTTCAATATTTTGCTTCACGCGCTGAGTATGCATTATGTCGACTGGCACCCTTTTGGCTTTGTTCTGGCCCTCTGCAAGCCTTTTGATTCGTCGACAACAAACACTACAAGTCAAACCTTCACACAGAACACTCAATTAGTTTAATAAATAAAATTTGTACATATTGAAAATTATGGACTTTTCATTTTTTTTGTGCAAACAGTTTTGTCTTAAACATATGCTCTAGCTTTTTCTAACACTTTATGCGAATCCCCTTGTAGACTCTTATAGCTTCTTAAAAACTCAACAATTAATACCAAAAGATCAATTTGTCTAGAACATCATGAAACTTATACTTAAAATGTTTTTTAATACCCTAATACGGATTTCAAATTTATGTTTTGTAAAATGCTCCAGTTAGGATTATAGGATTTAAATCTCAAAAGGTCACGAAAAAGGAATAATAAATAGCTCCTCTATCTCTTCAAAAAAGCACACAAAATACTTGCTCTATTAAAATTAGGACAGCATTTTTACATATGATATGTACTTTTACATTATGTATATCGTATTGATGTACTACATATAAACCAAGTTTTTAAATTAACCTGAAACTACGATGAATCACAGTAAACAGTTGATTAAAAACCTCCTCTACATCAGACTCATATTTTTACGTGATGAGTAAGCTCAAAAATTCCTTCAAATCTTTTATCATAGTTGAAACACTAAAATAAACATTCCTTTTAATTTATTAATTTCTAACCCAAAGCATTTTTTTTTTTTTTTTTTAATAATAAGAATACCGAAAAACCACTCCGGTACCATTACACAAAAAAACTGTCTTCTCTAACCTAAATGTTCTTCTTAAAAATCAAATCAAATTAAACTAAACTTCTGATGATTAAAACAAGACTTCCAGTCTTTTTGGCAAACACTTCTTGTACAAATATTCAAGCCACAAATATAGGTAACCTCAATCTAAACACAAATCTAACCTCAAAAACTAAAACGATGGAATTTAAAGTGTGTATACTTCGTCTCTATCGCATGTCTTCTCTTTGGGTTTGGGAAGAAAATTGAAATCAAATAGGTATGTTAACTTCACACAGTATGGGGAACCAGGGGTGGGTTAGATATTTTATTTAAGTTTATTTTTCAATAAATGCCAAGAAAATCAGATGCTAAGATCCGAAGCCTAGTTTACTGACCTATTGATTTGTTTATTTTTTCTCGTATATCCCAAACAAGAGTATCTATTATTTATCAGGTCTGCTTACATATATAGATACATATATCCTGGAGTCTGAACAAAAAGAAAACTGTTATTTTAAAATAATTAAAACATAGGTATACAATTTTTAAGATTATAAGAAAATATTTTTAAGTCCGTGTTATAAAAATCAATAATCCAAATTAAAATTTTTAAACTAAGGAGCACTTAGGTTCCTTTTTTTAAGAATAGCAAAAGAACAACAATATTTAAAAAAATATTACAACTTTGCTATTTAGTTCTTTGTTCTTTGTTTGACTTTTAGAGAATCTAGCTTTTTTTTTTAGAAAAAATGGAAGAAATCTAAGGAAAACAGACAGGAAATAAACGATATCATACACATTTTTAGGTTGTTTTTTTGACTTTGGTATTATTTTTTTCACAAAAACACGTTTTTAAGTATTATTTATGCTTTATCATTATGAAAGCCTAATTTTTTCTCTTAAAAATACTTGAAATTTATTTTAGCAAAAAAAAAAATATTCAATATGACTCCTACCACCCCAAATTTTTTTTTTTTAATGTGGAGTTGTAACCAAACACATTGCATTTTTTTACTTAATTCACTACACCATAACATTTGTGCACGTTTTTCCCAAAATCTTTTGACTGTACGAAAAAAAAGTGTAGGTATTAATACAATTTTTGCTCTAAATTAAAAAAAAAAACTGAAATTTGCAAAAAAAACGGAAATTAAGCCTCTTTCACCCCCCGTAAAAACTTTAGCCCCAGTCCAAATTTCGGGTACATTTTGGAAAATGCTTAAAATAAAAAAGTAAAGATCTCAACCAAAATTCAGCTTTTTCGGAATTTTTTCGTAATTTTGCCATTTTGTTGTCTAATTTTCCTTGGCTAAGTTGACTGTGAAGGAAATAGAAATGACGACTATTTTTATTCGTAAAAAGTGACACTTTCGAAAAAGTTGCTTTTAAAAAACCGAAACAGTCAGTTGCATTCCTTTCCTAAAAAAAAAAACAATTCAACAGTAATACTCGCTCTTCAAGGAATGCCTATCAGTTTACCCTTGAGCTTAACTTCGGACGTACTGTTAAGTTCAGAGATTCTTTCTTCAGCCGCACTACAAGAATGTGGAATGCTTTACCAGGCTCAATACCCCCCCCCCCCCCCCCTCCATTGCTATATCCAGACAGTCAAAACCAATGTACATGGGTATCCTTTTAAATCCTCTCCAATTTTCCTAAACGCTCGCACTGTGGTTTAACATTTAAACGGTAGTCATAACCCCTTGAGTGCGCGCAAAATTATAAAAAAAAAAACAGGAAGTGCGGAATAATTGCCAATAATATGCCGTGAAATCAAAAACTTTCCTGCGTTTTTGTTTTCCCCAAAAATAGTAACCATAGTTTTAACGAATCTTATTTAAAGGTGTACACAGGGGCGTATGTGGAACATTTTTTTTCCAAAAGCGAGGAAATACCTTTTTTTTTACAACAAATTTACGTAAGTTAATTGGCACCATTTGGAATATTTAAAAGTTCTTTTTGCACAAAAATAAAATTTTGTTGTCAATGAAAGACAGTTTAAAATCGAAGTCCAATTGAAAAGTACTAATTCTTCTATTCGGTTGATTTATATCAGTAGTACCTAATGTATGTACATAGAATTTGTATATGATGAAAACCTCCATCAAAAAAGTAATGCTAATTTACAATAAAACCTCGTTTTTTCTACAAAACCAATAGTTTCCCTTGTTTCACAGAAGAACTTTAATTTTAATTTAAAGTTTATCTTTGAAAATCGCGAAATAAATGGTCAAGGTTTTTTCTTAACTAAAACACCATGTTAAGTGCTAATTTAATATCTATTAATTATATTTTTTTAATATTTTTTTATTTCATAAAAATATTTTTTTTTTTTTAATTTAAATTTTATTTTTTGATCTTTGATCAGTAAGGCTTATTTCATACATAATATTTGGTTTCATTCGGTTCGGTCTGTTTTCCTGCTTCTTACAATCAATTATAAAGGAAAAAAGGAACCAATTATTTCAAACATAGGTATAGAACAATGAAATGCCAACTAGACTCCCCTATAGTTGCGTTTTAATGAAAAATAAAAAACAAAAGATCTGGGAGAAATATTAACAAACTGGCTTTTTTATACCTGCCCACCTTAAAATCTCGCAAAAAAAAGATCATACCACCACGGCCGGCCCAATCCAAACTTGCGCCCTGTGCAAGATTTGTAGAAAGGGCCCTTTTATATTTACACACGTACATACATACATACACTGATACACATGCATAAGCACGAATTTTACATTTTTTTTCGTAGATCTGTCCGATTGGCCTATCGGAATGGGTACAATGATACAAAATTCGTACATTTCGTAGAAATCGGAGAAAATTTCGCTCCGATCGGCTGAATTCCACGATTCACACATACAATAATTAATCTTCTGAATTGAGTGGAAGCAACTAGCACTGGTCCATTGGATTTCAGAATGTGTATTCCTGAGTGAAACCAATGGAAAACGACATTAAAAAAAAAGAACAAATCAAAACAAAAAACAAACTGCCTGCGCCAGAATGATTCGACTATACATTCATCCCACGTAGCTTTAATTTTTTCACTCTATTCTTCTTTTCCATTCTATTAAAATTTCCATTTGTTGCTTTTTTCGTAGATGAGAAAACCGATGCACAGGTACACTGTACAGTGCGAAATAGTAAACCTGCACGCTCTACCAATATGATTCCATATAAATATAAGTTTATTTGGCACATTTTCCCATAAGTTTCGCGACTCAGTGTGTAAAAACTAAAACTTGCACATCATGAAGTGGCGTGGAATTTTTTTGTGTTGAGATTTTTCTTTTTTTTTTCTTTTGTACGAACAGAGTGGAATATTTTGAGATTAGGTAGGTAATATTAAACTTGTATAGGTCTAGAACGATCTTTAATTTTACGATATTTCGAGTTAAATTCTCCTTGAATGCAGCATTGAAAGATATGTTAGTTAATGTGCAAGAAATAACTTAGCACAGTTGTGATGGATGTTATTTTGGGATTATTTTAACAAGTTTTGGGGCTAAAATTCAAATGGCAGTACACATTTCCTTGCGTAAGATCAGATTACACTTTCTTGCTTCTGGTAATGCGCCCCCAGAACTTTGCGCCCTGTGCATTTGCACATCTTGCACATATGGTTGGTCCAGCCCTGCATACCACGAATAATATCATGGAAAAAGGGGGCTTTTAAAAATCACAATGGCATGAAAAATACCGGTTGTGTTTTAAAGCTGCAATATTTTCTTCTTTTTAGAATTAAGTATTGCACGGGAAAGGTTGGTGCCATATTTAAAATTTTGTACCTTAAAAGCATATCATATAATAAAAAGGGAAACTCTTTTTGTACCTATATACACTTTAACTCCATTAGCTTGTTTCTGTTTCGCGTAAGGGAACAAAAGTCTGAATAACTGCGCAATTTGCTTAATAAGTTTGCAAATTAAAAAAGTTTAATACTTTAACTTTTACGTGTGGGTAATATAAAGAAATTTTCAATTCCCTGGCTGCGTCTCATAAGAAGCCAACCATCAACAAGCAATAACTTTCACTTCTATTTTAGAATGTCTTTCAAGAGAAATTCCCCCAAATCATGCAATTACAATACCAAGAAAAAAATTCCATTTTACGCCCATAATAGACATGTTACATATCCACTCATTCACAATAAAAAAATTCAAAAAAAAAAAAAAATTATAATCAATTTTATTTTCTTGTTTCACCACGCATCAAGCTCTAACTTAATTCTTCATCCGCTCATATCTTATGTATATTATTGTCAACCTCGTTAAGAATTCTAATTGATTCACATTATCATTTTCAAATTCTAATGACTCTCTGCATGCAAATTGCGTGAAACAAATTCAAAAAAAAAAATATATATATATATATATGTATATATCGAAGAGAAAAAAACACAGCTCCTGTAAATGAAATATTCACACTCGAAAAAAAAACGACCAAGGTTCCTCCGCGACCTGACACACAACGACAACAATAGAGAAAAGTTTTACAAACAAAAAGAACCCATTCTTCGCTTTCTCGGCTGCCTTTTGCTTCCGTAAGTCCTAAAGTCCTAGGGGGCGACCGGGACGCGATGATAAACGATGATATATCATCGTAACAATGAACTTTTCCATTGGTACCCACAAAACGAGACTTTTAAAAGCCTCCTTTGAACATCCTGAAATCTTCTTTGAATTCCATTAAATTTATGATTCCGCCTCTTGTGCTCGAGAGTGTGAGAGCTCGTGTTACAATAAAACACACATTCACACTCGAGACAAATAATAGGTTATGGTCATAAATTTCTATCTTCTTGTAACCGTAACAAGAAAAAGCAGAAATGGGATGCTCTCACCCTAACCGAATAGTCCTTATATCCCTATATCGTATCCTTTTTCTGAAAAGCCAGAAATTGCAACTATTTTGAAATCAATTGAAAAATTAAGGCTATTAGAAAGGCTGGTGAAAGTTTTAAACAAAGTTTTATCCCAACATTCATTCACGCAGACAAATACACACTCACAAACACACACACACACTCATACAAAAGCAAACAAACGAAACTCTTGAATTTTCAATGAAAAGAGGATTTCCTATTTGTTTCCTCTGGATGAAAAAGTCTTTAAGTCCTCATGAATAGGCCCGATTGAATGAATGCAAGAGAATAAATTGCATCACTAAAGATTCATTTTATGGTTTTAACTTTTGTGTGCACATTCATGTGGCTGCCGCAGACAAATAGAGGTCTCCTCAGAACCAACAAAAACAAAAACAACATCAACTTGTGTCCTCATACGCATTTTAAAGGACAAACAATTGGCTTTACAAACGTATTCGCAGTGTACTAAAACAGCCAGTAAAATATTAGGAACCAAGGCAGATACAGAAGGAGGTTTTGATTAGTCAATATTGCCATGTCGATATTTTACAATTATTTGCTTTGGGCCTATCCTCAAAAGTTATCATATGCACGAACCACAAGCATCTACAGAAATGTATACGTACAGTACATATTGGGTTTTGGGTGATGGTATGTGAGGACATGTTTGCTTGAAAAGAAACCACATGTTGGTTGTAGTGTTTTTGTCAATTTCTTCTCTATTTTATATTCGTTCTTGAAAATTATCGCTAAATGCAGAGAATCCATATTAAAGTTTTCACAGGTATGAGCTTTTAGGTATTAAGTAAGTGCATACATTAATTGGAGTTTTCTATAGATGACAATAATAGAAGAATGAATAATAATAATTATTTTTGGTGTAAGTATCATACGTTATTGTATACTTGTTATACGCTTTTAAAAACTTTAATTTAGTTAATTAAATTCCGTTAGGCATACGTACTAGTGTTGATCCAAATTGTACAAACTTGTTTGCATGCAACTTACAGTATAAAAATAAAAATAAATTTGGTGGCATAATGGCTCATGAAGAACAAGGGCCTTATAGTGGCTTATAACTCTCAACCATTCCTGTGTGCGTGTTTGCAGGAATTGAGGGGACCTACAGTTTATTGCCGATTCTGAACGGCTAAGGTGAGTGGGACTTTTCTACGACAAGAGATACTCTTGGAGGATTTGTCACTTCCTCGCAAGAGGCAGTAGCCTGGAAAAAAACTTAAGATGGAAGCGGCTGGTATTGAACCCAGACCTCTGGCATGACAGTCCAACGCATTAATCATTACGCCACGGGCTACTACAAAACTTAAATCAAAATACATAATTAGAAATACATATGTACATATGCACATATATTGCCTAAAAAAATTGTTTGATGTAGATAATTCTATTTCATTAGCAAAGGAGAGTGCCTACAATTGTATGAGTTGTATCCCATTGTTGTAAAAAAAATCGAACTTGGGATTTCAATCAGACGATGATAGATAAGTTGAGTTGGTTTTAGTTATCATGGGTAGAAATTACACCATAAATTATAATTCTAAATTGCAAATTTTGTGCAGATCCTCAATGGGAAGGTATTTTTTGAATATTAATAAATAATCAATGTTTCTTTGCCACATTTTTTTGGCTGAAGAATACACAATATTAATTTTAAAAACTTTTTTCGATGTTTAACTTTTTCTTTAAGCATGTCAAAAAATTTATTGACAACAAACAAAACAACATACAAAAAGAATTATTTTTGAAAATCGAAATATTTTTTATAGATTTTTAGTTCCTTAAACTTTGAATGAGCTTTTTTAAAGGGATGATCATATACATATGTATGTAATAAAAATCAAGAAGAAAATGTATAATATCTATAGTTGTTTGACAGAAAAAAAATATATCCTTTAAAAATCTGTATGGAACGTATGACTTTAGACCAGAAGCACGGGTTAATGACCTCAGCAAATTTTTTTTTGGTCAATAATTCGCTTAAACTTTTGATATAGGGGGTCTCTCATCTAAACAAAATCTTGCTTTAGAACTACATAGCAGTGCTTATTTCTAACTAAGTGCGGAATAATACCTTTAGTTCGCTGGGATTTATTTCCTATATTAGTGACCTCAAGCCCACAAGAGATGTAAATAAATAAATAAATTTGATGGCACAACAGCTCATGAAGAACTAGGACCTAGTGACTTACAACTCTCAACCATTCCTGTGTGCGTGTCGGCAGGAATGGAGGGGACCTACAGTTTATTGCCGAATCCGAACGGCTAACGAGCGGCACTTTTCTGTGACAGGAGATACTCTTGGAGGATTTGTCAATTCCTCGCAAGAGGCAGTAGCCGTTTTTTCTTTTAAATAAATAGATGGCGAGGCTGGGGATCGAACCTTAGACCTCCGGCATGACAGTCCATCGCACTGTAAATGTAAATATTAATAAATAAAATCTCTCTTTTTTTTAAATTGTTTTTTTAAAAACAATCAACGTGACTACTTTTGTCATGAATTCTTTTTCTTTTAGGTAGGTGTATTTACTAATAATGTCAACCATCTGTGTCAGCCTTTAGGACTTCTTTGTACCGACCGATATCTTGTTTACAAAAAAAAGATTGTTTTTGTTTGTATATGTACATTAGCGTGTCCGTTATTTCCCAAACTCTTTTTTTTTTGGATCGGCCACCTTATAAATCGAAAGTTAATGCGCTACGAAAAATGTATTTACCAAAAAAAGATTTTGTCCGATTTTGTCATTACCCCGTGCCTCTAAAGCCATACATTTCCCACACAAATTTGTATGGAGATTTTGGACTTTTTACCTTTTATTTTTTTCAAGGAATTTTAACCATTAGAACAAGTTCGGGCGATCCAGTCGTGCATTTTAAAAACAGTAAAATCAAAATCAAATTTAAATCAAAGATACCTTCAAATCCTGCTTGAATAATTTAACTTCAGGTCTTCAAAAATTACCATACTGGTGATTGTAAAAATTATCAAGTAGCTATCAGCAAAATCTTCCATTTTTCATTACCACTCATATTTTTAAAAGAAAAATAAAATCAATCAAAAACATAAATCCCCCATACATAAGCGGTTCCTTTTCTGAAAAAAAAAATCTGCAAATATAACTGTCTACTATGTGCACCGCAATAGCCCAGAAGACCTTAAATAATGTATCGTGACTCAAATACATCGATTCAAACCACCAGACACGGGTTGAAAAAGGGCAAAAGACATAAAGCACAACTATACCATCACCAGTAGGAGGTATGTAGGTACCAGAGTCAGGGAAGACCAAAAGTGCAATTCGCGCGACGAGCAAACGACTAGGACACGAAAAAACTGAGGACGACTCAACTCGTATCCCGTTTACAAAGTCCAACATACATTATGTATGTATGTATACCAAAAACTATACTCTCCTTTTTTGACTGAGCACAAATTTATTACACTGTAAATTAAGGACACCCGTCGCACTGCACTGCTGCACACATTTTTGGCCTGCCTTGCATTATTTCTATCCTCTCGGATCCCGGTCGGTCAGTGTGATGCGGTATGGAGGAGGTGTACCGTGTACGGAACTCTCTATTTGCCACCAGGAGCAGTCGGGAGGACTGCAACCTCTGTCCTTCGGGGAGTCCGAAGAGTCCATGCAGAATTGGAGAGTCCATTATGGAGTTCAATAAGCTTTGTTCGCTTGTACAGGGTTAAAAGGAAAACAACACACAACGGCAGAATAAAACGTTGAAAAAAAACCAGGATAGTCAAATGCCTGAAGGCGGCCCAAAAAAAGAACGATCTTCTTTCCGACGAATATTCCACTGCCAATTTTTGAGGTTACAGTAGATGGAGGGGTGGAGGTAAAGCATTAGGTTGAAAGAGGAGGCAGCTAGCTATCTCCTATACGACATTCATTGTTATTCCTATGTATGGACCAATACCTTCATCTTCATCGGGGCTTATGAAAATGACGGCTTCAAGGATGTAGTTAATAACCTTGCTGATTGTGTGGAAGGGAGGGAGGAAAGTGAAAAAAATTAATGATATCAAAGCTGCTAATTGAGGTTGATTGTCTCGAGGCTCATAAATTCCAAAATAAAAGCCTTTAGCACATCATGATAAAATCTTCTACAAATCTTTCCATCCCCATATCATCCTAGATAATGGTACCTCAACTATACAGGCTACACCTGGCTTTTAGTGTGGTGTCTTGTGTTTATCTTCCATTTACGGACACTGAGACATCCTTGAGTTGGTCCACTCCGCATATATATCGCATGACCTACGGCCCGTATCCACTTAAGAAATATACATTTCATTTCCAACACAAACTTCATATATGTACGAGTACCTATACCAAAGTACCTATCAACCAACCAACGTTATAATGTGTCCTGCTAACATTTTGGCACAAACAGATGTTTTTATAATATTTATATCCTCCTCACAAGTTTCTGGAATTTGTCCAAAAATATTTTGTCGAGATTCATGTGGAGGAGCAGAAAGGATCAAATTTGATAATTATTGCCCCTTCCTTCTTCTCTATAATAGAATAGGTATAATATGTTGTGTCTTGTGTGTGGCTGCGAAGTTACATCTAAAAGACACGAGGGGTGCGAGTTTTTGCTAAAGTTGATGAATCTAGAGACTGAGTGAAGTGCGGGATTTTGTTACTCAAAACACAAAAGAAAAATTTATTTATGAAGAGAAAAAGTATCCTGACAGGATATAGTAAACTTTGTCACTCAAGTTTTGAGCGATGGCAAAAAATAGGAAAAGCGCAAACTCACCATAAGTTCATTTGCAGACACAAAATTTAAGAGAAATGATTGTGTGAAGCAGCCCGACCGATTTGTTTCAGAGCTTTTAAAGAAAAGGTTTTGAGTCAATAAAATGAGAGTGACAAAAAAGTAATCCACGTGGTTTTTGAGTTTTAAGAGTAAGAGTGAGTTTGTAATTTTAATTGAGATTTTATATTCTATTGCGTTTTGTTGAATCGGCAGGAGAGTTTGTAGTCTTTTCCTATAGTTCTTTTTTGTTCAGTTCTGCCACTGAGATTCTCAAAGATTCGCTGTAATTTACCTTCAATATGTGCACTATGCCTAAAAAGCCCCTTATGGCTGTAATTTTGGTGGCGAAGAAAAGAAGCAATGAACTCATTGTCAAAATGTCATTTAACATTATAAGGCTTAGCAGAAGAAGAAACAATATCTTTTGCGAAAGTGCAAAGAAATGTGTCGTCCATTCAGTTCTGCTCCATCATCATCATCATTGTTGGTGATAGAACTTAAAGAAAAGAAAATTTGAATGGACAAATCTCAATAAGTACAGTTTAGTTTGGAGAATTAGAAAGAGAAATGCTGTAATGACTAAATAAATTAAAAAATAAAATGCACAAACTTGCTCTTGTAGTAAAAGTTTCTTCCAATTTTAAAGATTTAGTGTAAAATAAACACTTAATTAATAATTATAAGTATATGTATTTATCCATTCAAGAAATTTAAGAATGGAAATTTGAATATGGAAAAAAGCATGAAATATGTTCCTTTAAATTGATAAAATAAGTACTTAAAATCTCAGAATGAAAAACGCCATCTAAATTCTTGACAAAATGTGAATTTTTGCAGAAAAAATTTTTAAAATCGTTGAAGCGGTTTTCTTAAAATATAATTTTTTATATATAAAATTTCTTGATATTTTTTAGAAAAAAAATTTTATATGCCGTTTTCAAAAACATGATTTTTCAAAAAAAAAAATTTGAACTTTTTTTTAAAAATCCAAAAAATATTTTTTTTGAAAATATTTGTATGCAGTATTAGTAACACTTGATAGGACCTCCTAAGTAAAAATTTTGATCAAAATCGGGTAAGCGATTAACGAGAAAATCGAAAAAAAAAAAAAACGGTTCTATGGCAGGTACCGTTAATAACGGTTTTTGGTATTTTTTTTTCACTGGGGGTTGCCCCGGCGCAGTGGAAGTAGTGCTTGACTGCTAACCTGGATGTGTGGGTTCGAGCCCCAGTCTAGGCAGCATTCTTTGCTATATTCCCTTAACTGAACGCCACCCCTGGGATTCAATGAGATAATTAAAACCTTATTTCTCAGTCCACTGTGCCAATAATAAACTATCCTATCCTTCTATTCCTTCTAACATTGCCTAATTTATAAGACCCTAGGTCTTACTGGCAAATATATGTTTGTGTTGTTTTTTTTAAATGGTCCTATGGCAAGTACCGTTATTTTTTGAGCTAAAAAAAAATCTTGATTTACCCTAGGGAATCATCCAAATATCTTATGCTCCAAGTTTGAAGAAAATCGATTCAGTGGTTTAGGCTGTAGGCCGAGGTACAAAAAGACATACAGATATACACACAGACAGGCAGACGGAATTGCGGGACCTACTTTTTTCGTATTCTCTATCATCGTAATGTCAAGTTTGATATCTAGAGTTCGATTTTTTGCACGAATCCAAAACATGCCCTATAGTACCTATATCGCAAGTACAAAATGAGCCTGATTACACGATTCTTTTTTTCGTTCGTTTCGTTATTCGTCTTTTTGACAGGTACGTATCCTCGTGATTACACGATTCTTTTTTACATTCGTGAGACTTGATTCGTTATTTTGACATTCAGAATCTCCACGGAGGATTTATTGGAAAATAAACATTAATAATAATTAAAAAAGGGGTTTAATCACTTCTTGTTCAAATGTATACCCTATTTAGCAATGAAAAGCAATGTTAAAACTTATAATTTAAAGTTTAAAAGTTTCTCGCATAATGCTTTGATTTTAGGGATGAGCCATATCGAAAAATTCTTACCGATAAATCGGCACACACATTTATCGAACCGAAACATCGGTATTTTTCGAAATCGATACTTGAAAACAAAGGAAATACTTCTTCCTTTTCTATTTTAAGGACCAAATATGTTAAAATTTGACATCAAAACGTGTTTTTGATTTAAGACGTAAAATAATAATGGTGTCTTTCAAAATTTATAAAAAAAAAATGATTTCATAACATTTTGGAAAGTTAAAAAATTAAAGCTACTAAAGCATAGGCTTCTTCTTTGTACAAAAATGTAGACATTTTTCATATTTACCTTGAGGCCACACGAGCAAGTACTGGCAAGCAAGTTGCAATACACTTTCAATTTTTTACTAACACATATAAAACGAAGCAACTTGCTCGTCTACTTGCTCGCCTTTTTCCAAGCCAGTTGAGAAGCAAGTAGCGAAGCAAGTAGCAAAGCAAGTAGTACGTTCTTTTTCTCAATTGAGTTAACTAAAGTGAACTTCCGTCGTTTTTTGTATCGAATATTCTTCCCAAATGATTTAATTTTTTTGTTTAACCAATAGATCAATCACATTTTTAATTTTGATTGTTCTTCAATCATAAAAGTGGCATGCCCACAAATTTGCAGCGGTGTGTATGAAAAGCTTTGAGCAAATCGTTCACCACATCTCGCACTAATAGTAGAGAAAAATTTACAGATTTCACTCATAGAGTAACCATGGGGACATTGAAAATGACTTTATTTTGCTAGATAAACAAAAAACATGACTAATCTTTACAATCTTTACAAATTAATTAGCCATTTCACGTTTCTAAGATCTCACTGAGATATCACTGAGCAAGCTCCGTCAGCTCCACTGAGCAGAAGGAGAAACCTGAACAAAATTTCTCCCCTAGAAGTCAAAATCAATTTCCATCTCTTTTTTATTAATTAATCAACTGCGACAAAAAATAATTGAGCAAGCGAATCCAAAAACTATCAGTCTCAGTTTATTGACAGCAAAAGTGAGGAATCTCACTGAGGAATTACGTTCAGATTTCTGAGATTGCTCAGATCTCTGAGATTGCTGAGATCTCTGAGATATCAGTAAGCTTGAGAAACCTGAACTGGCTATATTAAAACGTAATAAGCTGTTTCAAACACCATTATAAGTTTTGAAGTTTCTAGGTGTAGGTATTTAATGTCACTTTCCATTTGGCAAAAAATAAATCTTGTTAATTTTCTTTAACTAACCCCATCGTACTTTTCTATTTTTTTTAATCTGATATCAAAACTCACATACCTATTAGGGCAAACAAAAATATGCCCTAAAAACAGTTTTAAGCGCTTATAATTATGCCCTTAAAAATCAATTACATATATATGCCCTTAATTATATGCTCAAAAAAAAATGATTAGGGCCCTAAAAATATGCTCATTATTGCTTGTAAAAATATATTCTATGTAGGTATGTATACCTATGTAATGTATTTTTAAAAACTGGATTAAAAAGAACGACATACATCTAAACGTCTATAAAGCTAGCATATACAATACACATTAGCATAATCAATTGAAACCATAACTAGAATTTTGTGCTATCATAGTTTTTGTTTTATGTAAATCTAGATGGTACTTTAGTATTAAGCTAGCAAAACTTCTAAACCGCTTAGCATAATCAGATGAAATAAAAACTTAAATTTTGTGCTCTTTTCGTGCTATTTTGGGCGGAAGTCCCGATTTTTGTGTTTGCATAGTTTTTTTGTAGCAAAACATTAAACAAAACTATGCTAGCACAAAAATCGGAACTGCCACACAATAATAGCACAAAAATAGCACCAAATTTTAGTTTTTATTTCAATTGATTATGTTGAGCAGTATAGAAGTTTTGCTAGCTTAATATATTAAGGTAGCATATAGATTTACATAAAACTAAAACTATATACTAAATTTTAATTTCGGATAAAATTTATTCGAAATTTTAATTTAATTCATACACGGCCTTAAAATATTTAGAAGCACTAAATTGCAAAATTGAATAAAATTGTTCGAGTCGAATAAAAAAAACAAAAACTCCAACCCAAATTTCCTTAATGCCAATTTTTTCGCCATAACCTGAAGTTATGTTTGAATTTTTTGGTAATGCCTACCCCAGACCTTTATTATTTATTGAATAAACATTAGAAGACACTGTACAAGTTATGATTTTAATGAAAAATATACAAAAATACGGCAAAATATGCGCACGTTAAACGTATATATACAAAAAGTATGCATTTTCGACGAAACATGGCGCTTGAAAGACAGTATTTCTTATAAAACTGATTTCTGATCTAATCTCGTCTTAATGGTGTTGCTAGAAAAAAACATGCTCTGGCATATTTTTGGTTGTCCTACATATTACATAGGTAATATCGATTTCAAACAATCTCTACCCCTGCTTGCACACTCAACTGCATCACTGGCCTTTCTTATAAGACCGTATTCTGTATGGAATAAAAATAAATACCTATCTTTTTTATTTTCACAAAATCACAACCTACCTACCTCCATAACTATGCATACACACATATATATACCTACAACATACAAAAATCTGGCAGAATACCTATCCACTTTTGTTTGTTGCCTTGTTTGTTCATTTGTCTTCTTCTGAATACCTTGTTGTTGTTTTTTTTTCTCTTTTTGAATATACTTCATGACCATTCTCCACTGAAGCTTGCCCGTTGACGACGAACAATACTTTTCTTTCTTCGTTTTTTCCCCGTATACCTATTGCCGACGCCTGCTGTAATTCATCGCTTGTGTTCGTTTGTTTATTTTTATCATTCTAGTGATGTTTTAGTAACACCAACCAAAAATTTGATAGTTGTCCTCCTATACGCTGGAGTTCATTTTTCATATTCTAAATTCATGTGTTCATTTCAATCATTTGGGTCATTTCTTTAGTAACACCAACCAAAAATTTCGTTGTGATGCCCTATACGCTGGAGTTCATTTCTGATTTATTGAATTTATTTCATTTAATCATTTTAGTAACACCATTGTATATAAAATCTATAGTACTATCATTGTATATAAAATCTATAGTACTATCACGTTGATGAACGATTAGGGCGTCACCTAGTGAGGTGACCGACATTTTCTCTTTTTTTCCATTTAAAATTTTTGCAGGGTTTGTATCTTGAATAGAAGAAAGAGAATACTGTATACTAAATTTGTGAGAGTTCGAGGGAGAAAAAAAAAAGAACGATTTTGTATAGAATATAATAACAAGAAGGAAAGTGTAAAATAAGTTTTGTATAGAATATAATAACATGAAGGAAATGGGAATAATAGAAGAAGCAGCGAACGAATTTATTGAGGGTTCAAGGGGGAAAGATTTTTTTTGCATTATTTGTTAGCTGTTTGTTAGTTTTGTATTCTCTCATACATTTGTTGTTGTTTTATATTTTTTTTATACAGAAATCGATTCAAAGGGGATTTTTATTTATTAAATTTTTCCTGTTTGTATCGGTATCCATAACGACATCAATACATATTCTGTTTAGTTTTCAAATTTGTTTACAAGGCATGGGAAAAATGTACATATGTATGTATGCATGTATGTATATTTTTATTCAGAGGTATTTGTTGTTTTTTTTATTTTTGTTTATAAGGACGATTATTTTTTTAAGCTATGCTAAAGATTATATTTCGCATATTGAAATACAGAACAAAAACAAAACTATATGGGGATGAGGATATTTTGTTGAAAATATGTTTAGAGTTTTGAATTATTTTTTTGATTCTGATTACTTCGTCAAATAAAAGTTAATTTTTGTTTTATTTTTTGTAAAATTTCAGAGAAGGTTATTTTTTCGGCTGTGTATGTATGTACATTTATACATATGTAGATATATGTATGTATACACCCTTATTTCCCAAGTTTCTGATCAGACAACTATGGCTTTAGATGCACGGGTTAATTAGCTCGGCCGAGTTTTTTTTGGTCCATACATTTACTGTAGGGCATAAACTTTTTATACAGTGGGTATCTGAACCAAATAAAAAATGTGTTTGGGAAATAACGGAGACTCTAATATGCATGCACAAGCTGTTAAAATTTACCTTTTCAGTCAGAATAATGAAACGGTTTTTTTTTTATAAACAGAAACACTGAATACCTACTATATCTACGTTACGAGGTTTGTTTGGGTCAAAATTCTTTTGTCAAAATTCTGCTTACAAATTTCTGTTTTTAAAAATCTCCCTTTCAAAATTCTGCTTTTCAAAATTCTGTTTAACAAAATTCTGCGAATAATAACAAAAAAAAGTCTTGAAGAATGTTTGAAATTTTTTTTTTATTAGATATATGTATGTATTTTCAGAGTTTTGTAAAACAGTGTTTTACAATTTTAAATATTATATTATTATTTGTTAATAGAAATAATGTTATGAAGTTTTTAAATCTTTATTTACTTTCAAAGCTGGATAGCAGTTTTTTTTCACTTACTATTATAATTTGTTTAAAAAGCAAAATGAAATGTGAGTTTTCCCCCCAATCGAAATCCTGCGAACGCCCTTGCCTGCAGGCACCCACATAGGAATGGCTAAGAGTCGTAAATCACTAGGCCCTAGTTCTTCAAACGGTGTTGTGTCACCAAATTAATTTTTAATTTTAATTTTTTTTTTTAACTATTATTGTGTGCATTTTGAAAGTGCATAATTGTAGTGTTAGGCCTACGGTAACGCTGCCAGACCAATGGAATTATATTTGGATTTTTACTTTGCTAACTCTTTTGCATTTTGAAGGTGCATTATGGTGGTCTTAGCAATAATTTGATGGCATATTTGAAGCCATGTTCATAAAATTTGGAGTGGTATAAGAAACCTAGAGCAAACCGTTCAACAGCTCTCAGTCTCTCTATGGGCATAAACAAAAAAAAATCTGTTTAATTAAGGTACCTACTTTTATTAATGGCAGTGTTAAATTTTTTTTATGTATAAAAATTCATTAAAATCGCAGCAGTCGACAAAAATAAGATTTTCCTTTAATTAGAGGTATTTACCATTATTTTAAGTTACTTTTTACAAATAAAAATAATTTATGTTTGAATTTTAACTAATTACTCCAATTACGTGTCGAATATAAAAAAAAGCTGTTTGCATGTTTAATAAAAATTGACCAGGTAGTTTTCGAAACAAGTAGTTTTCAAAAGAAAAATTGATTTTAAAAAAATCTTTGAAAAATGTCGCATCTTTAATTTTTTTTAAAGTTAATTGGTTTGTAGGTACATTATACTTATTATGCAGACTCTGCAGTTAGATCAGAATCAGCTAAACCGTTTTAGAAAAAAGCGAAAATAATTATACTTTTTATCAAATTGTGATCTACGTCCTACCTAATATAAAGTCAATTTCATTTATTTGAAAATTTCTTGAGGAAAATAAGATTTTCCTTAAGGAATAAAATGTTTTTTTTTTCCATTGTTTTTGTTCCTAAACAAAACAGGAAAAATAATTTGTAGAAAGGTGGGTACATACCTACATAAGTACAATAACGATTAAAAAAAAAAAGTTTTATCTAAATTAAATTCTAAAGAAACAAAAAAATAACAATCCATGTACCTAGCTATGTATATATGTAGGTAGCTACACCTACAGCAGGATGACAACACACAGTTGATGAGCATACCTTGTATCGGTTTAATGTGACTGACAATGGGTATATTATGTAGAAACATTGCAACATTGCTACACAACTTCCGAATTGAAATATAAAATAGCGGAAACGTTGCTTTGATACTTTAATATACGAAAAAAATTAAAAAAAAAAAAACACAAAAATAAATACCTACCCAAATATATGTAGGTCATAATATACCTAGCTATAAAAGCAAGCAAAAAATCTATTCGTAAAATCATACAAATCAAACCGAAACCAACACAACCAAACAAGCTCACATCTACATACAAACAAGTTTTTCTATTTTCTTGCTCACAATTCTTGTCATTGCCATGACGAAAAATGATATTACAAACATCTCGTTTACTCTCATTATTTTTGTCAGTATCAATAATAAACAACTCACTCGCTCTAATAGCTGTGTCTTCAACCTTTGCACTGAAAATTTGTGGCTACTACAGCGCCTCCTAACGAGAAGCCCCAACGTAAAAAAAACCGACTCCATGATAGTACTATAGATTTTATATACAATGGTAACACCACAACTCTGTCAAAACGATCCTATAAACATTTTCAATGTTAAAACAGAACGTAGAAGCAAGTTACTCGGCAAGTTGCGTGCCACCTACGTCACAGCAAGTACACAGATACGAATTTGGCAGGCAGTGTATGTACCCAACTTGCTTGCCAGTACTTGCCTGTGTGGCCTCGGGGTAAGCTAAGTTCTTACATGTAATTCACGCCAACAAAAAGCTATCAAAACATTTACTTCTTCAGTAACTCATGAAATATACCACAATAACCTGAAAAATGATTTTACCACACCACGTATGTTTTCCCCAATCCCCAAGGGAAATTTATAAAAAAAACACAACTTAACAGTTAAGCCTTAACTACATTGGCCACTTTTAGCAAAATTATAAAAGTAAAAATATTTTTTTCCCGCTAACGAAGTTGTTTTATGAAAAGGAATATACACATTTCTTTTTAAACCAAAATTTAAGCTTTCTGCATCAATTTTATAATTTTTCCAGTGAGAAACACAATCCCAAAATGAGTTTGAAAATGTTCACTTTGAACTTTTTCACCTTTTTGGCTTATGTAGTTAAGGCTTTAATGTGTTTAATGCGATAACAGCTGAGTACTTTTACAAAAGCCCAGAAAATTTTTGACTTCTAACCCAAGCGCGAAGAATAGACGTGAATTTCATACTTTTTATCGATTGTTTATATTGAAACCTATGTGAGTTGTCGGCTTCTGATTTATAACTAGTTGTTACGCACCCTCTTTGCTGAACTCTTTGCTAACTCCTTTGGGTATTGAAATTATCCTTATTCCCTTTCCATGAAATAGTACCTAATGAACTTTTGTCAATTTTTTTAAAATCCATCAAATTCAAAAAATTATAACAAATTAATAAAATTACAATATGCTTTCACATGACAATTTTCTTATTGAAAGAACACACAACTGGATAGAAAACAACAAATATTTTTGTGAACTTTCTCTCTTTGCATTTGATTTAAACAAACTATTTGGTTTGCAAGTTTCTATTTTCTTGTATGGTCGATGTAATTTATCAAAAAATCGATACTGAAATATGTATCGATGTTTTACTTTGAATAAGGCGCCAGTTATAGCGATCAGGAAAATGGATCAGAAAAAAATTTTTTTTTGTATAGTTCAATGTTTTATTATAAGATTTGAAATATAAAAAGGATACGAATCGATGATAAACCAATTGAAATATTTTTTTCATTAAAAAAATTTAATTTGTAAGAAATACTTTGTCTAAAACAAGTACTTATTCATTTTTCTGATGGAAATTTCGTACAGAAAACGAGTTTCCATCAGAAAATGAATTTTATAGAATAAATATTTCCTCCAAAGAAAATTTTGTTAATGAAATAAATATTTTAAATGATTTATCATCGATTTGTATCATTTGTATATTTCAAATCGTATGATAAAACATTATATTATCACAAAGAAAATTTTTCCTGATGAGTTTTCCTGATCGCTATAACTGGCCCCTAACGAATCCCGGTTACATCGATTGCCATCATCGCTCATCACTAATCGGTTGTCAAACCAGAACGTCAAATGTTCAGCCAGAAAAAGTCTTGAAATTTTCATTCCTGCTTTCGTTACTTCATTCCCCCTACATTTCTACACCCCTCACCATATCTGTCAAAATAACGAAAGACGAAACAACCGAAAAAAAGAATCGTGTAATCAGCGTCAATATGTAAAATAGCCCAGGCAAAATGTACTTACTTTCGTTTATTGGGGGAAAAGTAATCCAAGCGTAGATTCTTAAACGCGATAATCTTTAATTTGACATACGTAAAGAATACGTAAAAAGTTCTTCAAATATCAGGTTCTCGCATATAAATTTTGAACGGCAAACAATAAATTAAAGTACTTCATACAAAGCTTGTTAATTATGCGATTTTAATGATGTAGATATTGCCTCTTGCTCGTGGTCTCAAGAGTCTGACTAAGAAAACTACGCGGTACAAATGCGACCGAGTTTGTCTTAGAGTCATTTCGTTGAGTTGCGAAAGGAGATCAGGGGCCCGATCGCGACATACGAAAACGATCAAACTTTATCGTTTTGATAATAACTGATATCGTTTCATCGTTTTCGTATGCGGTGATTCGATCCCTGGTCTTCCTGGATCTTCAGTTCGGAAAGTTCGTTGAAGTCATTGAAAAATTCTTTTCCAAATGACTGTGGTCTCGTTTTAGCCAAGGGATATCACTTGATGCCGAAATATTTTTTGACTTCATTTATTGCATTGAATTTATTCTTCTGCAATGACAGTAGTTGTTGATGATATGAAATTATATTCATGGGTTTTAAAGCATAAAATAAGTGCTTCGAAAAAAACAGAGAGATGCTCCACAAAAAGAGATGAAAATCATTCAATTGAAGTAGTTGTACACTCGGGCGTATACGCAATTTTCCTATTTTGTTGAATCTTTTACAAATTTGACTTAAATTTTTATTTTTGCACACTGAGTTATTTCAATTGAAAAAAAATTATTATGATAAATTGTTTTTCTCTATTTAAAAAAAACAGACGCGGTACGAACTTCGCGGGCAAACGCTATTCAATAAAGTTCTCCTGTCAAGATCAGTGATAGTCTAAAATCTCGCCATAGGACGACCTACTCTCATTGTAGCAGATAATAATTAAAGAGTTTTTTAAGTAGTGTCTAAACAAACATTCTGAGCAAGGGTTGCCTGGCGTAAAGTGGTTAAGGCAAAGGGTTGCCACCTTTAAAAGGACAATTTTCGATTTTTTTGAATTGAGCTGACACAGATTAGATATTACGTCTGTAATATGTAAAAGAAAATTTTATTTTAAAATTTTCAAAAACGTGTTTTTTTCAAAAATAGGAATTTCGTATTTATTATTAGGTTAAATAAGGAAAAAAGTTTTGAATCTTTTTTCTAAACAAAAAATAAAAGAGGGTTCTTTTTATAATTATTGATATATAGATTCTTTTAATATAAAAAAAAAGTCATGGATATATACAAAAGATGTGAAAAATCTACAACTCGAGATATGAAATGTTTGCAAGCCAAAATATAAAATATAGAAGAAAAAAATTGAAAACTCAAATTTCATTTTATTTTTTTTAAACAAGATATCGGTCAGTAAAAATTATAATAATTAGTGAAAAAAAAACTTTATGCTATTTTTAGCTATTATCTTAAGAAATCTGATTTGGCTTAATGCTTAGCGCTTAGGTCTATTTGCTATTTTCTAATTTACTTTCTTGTAAGTAAATAAGGGCTTTTTTATTGAAATTTAAAAAAACTTAATTATGTACATGACTCCGAGCAACCAGCACTTTTAAGCGACACGATACTTATAATAACAAAATTATTTCTACAAATAAATAACATAATTTTTAAAATTGTAAAACATTGTATTAAAAAATTCTATAAATAAAAAATAAATTTGGTGGCACAAACGGCTAATGAAGAACTAGGGCCTAGTGACTTACAACGCTCAACCATTCCTGTGTGCGTGTCTGCAGGAATGGAGGGGACCTACAGTTTATTGCCAAATCCAAACGGCCAAGTTCAGCGGCACTTTCCTATGACAAGAGATACTCTTGGAGGATTTGTCACTTCCTCGCAAGAGGTAGTAGCACCGAAAAAAAAAAACTTAAGCTGAAAGCGGCTGGTATTGAACCCAAACCTCTGGCATGACAGTCCAACAGTCTACTACTTAAGATAAAGAAAACAATATAAATTCCAAGCCATATTATACATTTCTATGAACTCAAATCAAATTTTGAAAACAAAAAAAAAATAAAAACAAATTGTCAAATAAATTGGTTGCGAGTTAATTAATTTTCAACAAAAGCTCTTGGTTAAAGCATTTCTCAGAACAACATTTTTGCTAGTTTACCACCTTATATACTCTTTCTTCTCTCATCTGTCCAAATTCGAAAATTCACAGAAAGACAATCCTGGAATTACATTAAATTCTATTTACTTATGCACGCTATATCCTTCGTCGATGATTGATAAACTAACAAGTATAACAATAATAATAACAACAACAAAAACAACAATAAACCTCCTAATTCACTTTGTTCAACGCTGGTTGTGTAGAATGTATATATATCTGTTCTGTTGTAAAAGGGACTGAGGAGTATCCTTTTTGGGTAACAAAAACAACAACAACAAACCCAAGATGATATGAAGGACAACACAACTCTTTTGTGTGTTTTGTAATCTCAGGGAATCAATTTATTTAGTCTATGTTAGAGGTACAGAGAAGTATCTAGACGTAAGTATACCTTTATGTCTTCTGTGTACGTCGTATAGTCGAATTGGTATGGTTAGCATAGTATCGGTTGTTCTTTAAGCAGAGGTTGGAGTGGGTGCTGTTGAAGCCTAAGCTGAAGCGGCTGCACCTCCACCTTAATATCTACAGGACAACAATATCCACTGAGATGTTTTGAGTTCTTGGCAAACAGAACCGGAGAAAGAGGAGGCGCTTGGTAAAGCCGTAAAGGTTCTATGTCTACCTTTGTGTACCTATCATCATTTTGAGCAATATAGAACTAAGAAAGGCCTACACAATGAAAACCCAACCAAAACTTATCCAAAACCCAAGGCAAGGTGGAGTGTAATCCTTGATACCGTAATATGCCTTGTTTACACTTTCGAATTTTCCAACTTGCGGAACCGACCGAATTCAGCTGAAGAAGCCATAGAACCGGTAACAGCCAAACAGTAACCAAACAAGCATCATTCCTAGAAATATACCTATCTATCTGCATATACATATAATATGAGTGAAGGTAACACGGATAACGGACTTTCCTCTATATATATTTATACGGTGGATAAAGATAAATGTTTCTCCGGCTGTTGCTGGTAAGTTAGGTATTGTTTGGTTGGTTACTTAATAAAGTTAAAAGCATCGCTTTACAATGAAGGGGCTTTCGTGCGATTGTGATGAAATGTGTACCTGTAGGGCATTTGTTTACAAAATTGCCCTCACTTTTACATATACCTACCTTCTAGGAGGTAGGTTATGGTTATGGCTATAGTTTGAACTGTGAAGGTACAACCGAACCATATATAGCATGTGATGCATTTAAATTAAAGTGGTTCTTACATATTCCAAACATTTTTAATGGATATCCGTGGTTTTTATTTACGACAGCGGGCCAAGGGTATAATAAGTCAAAAGGACAAATTTAAGGTTAATTTAGAGCAGAAAGTAACTTTCCGGCAAGGTTGGTAGCTTATTATATAGCTATAGTGTCATTTTGTGATGTGGCGGTTAGAACTCAATTTTGGTCCTCGGTGTAATTTATGTGCCATCATCATAATGAAGGGTTTTACATCTGATATGGATCTTTAATTCTTAATGTATTTATTATGTTAAAACCAATTTAGTCGTTTTTGATTTGACAGCTCTAAAAGGACAAAAATTACACATTCCTATGAAAATATTAGGTACTTTTATTCTTTTTAAAGCATATACCTAATAGGTCGGAGTTAAAATGGCTCTCCAATTCACCTGGTCCTTAACTTACTACTTCTCGATTGTGCGCTCCAAGTTGACTCGACTTGCGTGAGCCGTCATATTAGGCTGCGGTTACGTCCAGCTCTCATTAGAGAATGCGTTGGTTTCCACTAGTAAATCTACTGTACGGATAACCAAAAACGTATCTAGTTATAAATCACGCTGGTTGCTTTCACGCTTGTAAAAGAGTTCGTGCTAGTGCACGCTAGTAAACTAGCAGATAAAATCTCGTTTTATTTCCAATCTTACTAGCGCGAACAGTTCTCTTTTTGAATGCTAAATGTGCTTTCAAAATAAACTGCAGCAGCAAATATTTTATTGGCGGGAACAATCGTCCACGATGTTCTTGCTAGCGAACTCATGAGAACTGGCGCTAATTAGCTCATATTCGTTATTTAAATTTATTGGTTTTTGGTACTGCAATTTAATTTGAGAACACATAAGCATTTAAAAAAGAACTGTTCACGCTAGTACGCTTGAAATTAAATTAGTTAAATTAGCCAGCTTACTAGCGTGCAACAACTTTCAACCATTCCTGTGTGCGTATATCTCTGTAGGAATAGAGGGCACTTACAGTTTACTTCCCAATCCGAACGGCTAATTAAAGCGGCACTTTTCTATGACATATAATACTCTTGGAGGTTTTGTCAGTTCCTCTTAAGATGCAGTAGCCGTTTTTAACTGTACATACTATATAAAGTTATGAATTCGTGCAAAAAATCGAACTCGAGGTAACAATCAAACTTGACATTACGATGATGGAGAACACGAAAAACGTGGGTCCCGATATTCCGTATGTCTGTCTGTACCTCGGCCTACAGCCTAAACCCCTGAAGCGATTTTGTTCAAACTTGGAGCATAAGATTTTTTAGTGATTTCCTTGAGGGGAAATCGATATTTTTTTTAGCTTAAAAAATAACGGTACTTGCCATACAATCGTTTAAAAAAAAAGTTAATTATCTCAAAAACGGCTCCAACGATTTTTTTAAAAATTTTTTGTGTGTACGAGTAGTGGTATGGTCTATATTTCAGTGAAAAATAAAATTACCAAAAACTGTTATTAACGGTACCTGCCATTGAACCTTTTTTTTTTTTTTATTTTCGATTTTATCGTTAACCGCTTAACCGATTTCTTGGTTTTTAAAAAAAAAGTTCAAATTTTTTTTTTGAAAAATAATTTTTTTGAAAACGGGTTAATGAATATTTTTGAAATTATGGTTTTAGCTGTATATTATTATATTCTTAAAAATGGCATACCAATTTTTTTTTCTAAAAAATATCAAGAAATTTTATATATACAAAATTATATTTTAAGAAAACTGCTTCAAAGGTTTTAAAAAAAATTTCTACAAAAATTCACATTTTTTCTTCATTCTGAGATTAGAACATTCTAAATACTTATTTTATCAATTTAAAGAACGTATTTCATGCTTTTTTTTCATATTCAAATTATTAATTAATGTGTTTTATATTACACTCAATCTTTAAAATTGGAAGAAACTTTTACTACAAGAGCAAGTTCGTGCGACCCAGTCGTGCATTATATTTATTATTATTAGGTGGACGAGGCTGGGTATCGAACATAGACTAGAAATTTTCCCCAAAGCAGAGGGGAGGGGAGGGTGGATAATTTTGTTGCCATACATTTTCTTTTCTTACAATCATGCCCCAAAATATCCTGCATGGATACAGGGGCACCCTGTATACTTGTGTGTGTGTACAAAAATAAAAATAATAGTAATAATATTCTTTGACATTGATAGTTTCTTGTATGATTGTACCTACAAAAATCGTCTTAAATAAACAACACTATATTTCTATAGGTTTCTTAATTTTTGTTTAAATGGATCTTAGAACTCGGCACAAAATTTATAAAAAATTAAACAACATATACATAAATGATATTTAGTTATAGCTTTTAACAAAAATCCATTACTTAGTTCTTAGTCCAATGAACAATGACCTAATCTCAATTCGAAACACGCAGCCTTAGCTAGCCATCTTCCCCAATATAATATTCTCCTGATGCTCATATTGTTAATAGGTCACTAACTACATATTCGGAATTTCTTCTCGTTTACAAACCAAGCAGCCAATAAATCATTTAATAAGGCCTTCCTTCACTTCTATCATTCGTCGAACAGTGGAGTTTAAATGGGTTTTTGTAGTTTTATTCGATACGCTTGAATTAGGACTTCATATATATTTGTTGTAATGGGAAATGATTTTTAATTCAACGACGCGGCTTAGCTGTTTAAACAAATTTCTCATCGAAATGATATAACAAAATTTTGAGTTAAAAAATTAATTTTTCATAAAATCGATTAAATTGATTTAAAAATTATAGACCATCAAAATTTGATTTCTGACTTAAAAAGGAAATTAAAGCATAATATTGTAAGTTTCGCCGATGTGTTTTGACATTTTTTGTTTTATTTAAGTCATTTTTTTTTTAGAAAATTGCCTCTCCTGCCTAAACGGAAAAAAATAGACCCTATTCACAAACGATTTTATTTTTTGTAACGTCTTATGCGAATAATATAATATAATATAAATATAATATAATAATTAATACTTTTTATAAATATCTGAGCAAAATCGAAAAATCGGTGATCTATAAACCCATCTATCGGAAAAACAGTGAAATCTCCCCGACAGATTAATTAGGGTCTTAGACGAGTAAATTTTTCTAACCGAGCTTTAGCGCTCCAGATTGCATACATTTTACGTAAGATCTTGGTGGCCAACTCACAGGCCCAAAAAGCAAAATTATGCGCTCAACAAAAGTTTCCTTCAACAAATCAATTGTGGCACGCGGTTTGTGACATCTTGCGCCCCGTCTTGTTCAAACCAACAGCTCCCCCACATTATGGCAGTTCAAGTCAGGAACGAAAAAGTCATTGGTCATGGCTCTATAACGGACTGTAACCCTCTGGCAGGCCGGCATAGTTTTTAAAGAAGTAAGGACCAATGATCCCACCAGCCAATAAAGCACACCAAACTGTTAGTTTTTCTGGATGTAACGGTTTGTCTCAACAACGGCTTGAGGATTATATACACTCCAAATGCGGCAGTTTTGCTTATTGACGTACATATAGCCATTCAACCAAAAATTAGCTTCATCGCTGAACAAAATTTTCTTATGAAAATCGGGATCAACAGCAATCTCGTTTTGAGCCCATTCATCGTATATACCGTGTACGCACAATTTGCATGCGTTGTTCAGGCGTCAGTCGATTCATGATAAAATGGCAAACCAAACTTAAGATAAATCACAAGCCAGATCACAAAATGGATGTTAAAAAAACAGTGTAGCCAACTTAAAGTTCTATACCTCTTAAAAAAAAAAAACAACTTTTAATTCCAATGTCAAAAAACACCTTTTGTCAATATTGCTTTGGAATAAATGTTAGGCAAGGCGCGCACCGAGGTGACAACGAAGTGGAGTAGCGAGTGGCGTGAACTAGTAACTTGGCGATGGAGTGGCGGTGAAGTGTTATGAAAGTGATATAACGCGCACTGCGGTGGCAACCTATGTAGTGTCACCAATTCATCAGTTACAATGTAAAGGGGTTGAATTTCTGAAACATTAACTTAAAATGGAAACACAATTTTTAAAAATCAATTAAAGGATAAGCCAGGATATGCAATAGCTTTTTGAAAGAAAATATTCTATTCTGTCATTTGTTTTTCAAATCAAGTTGTTTTCTATTTGAGAAACCGAATGTCAAATTGAAAAAACAAAAACCAAAAACGGGTTAACTGAATGAATGGTAATTTTTGTGTATCATTGTTTGTGCTTTCGTTGATTATTAATAATTTGGTATCCATTTACAGTCAATTTTTCAGAAAATGCCCCAAGAGGAGGTCAAATTTTTCACCCATCATTATTAAGAACGATCCTAGGAATCATCCCCCAAAATATCGGGCATGAATTAGGAGACACCCTGTATGTGTTGTATTATGATGAAAAATGCATTAACACGTGAAGCAAGGCGAGCACGGGTCTGCTAGTAGAATATAAAATTTAAATTGTGAAAAGAGTAAGAGGCCCAAACACCTACTTTTGCAGCAGTCAAAGCATATTTTCAATAGCGCAGGAAATTATGGGGAGCTTTAGTTCGTCCATTTATTCTTGTCAGTACAGGCCTTATGGGAAAGCTTTTTTCTAATCAGTGGGACCTACTGATATTCCAAGGCACTCCACGAAACTAAATGCCACTTAAATATACACAAAAGCCACAGACTTCCCACGGAATTGTTTTTGTAATTTCTTTTCCAAGCGACGTACATCCCTCACGACCTATCTCGCCCACAGCCGTAGGCACAATGAATAACCGATCATGATCTCTTGCTGTTTGTGTTTATCAAAAGTATTCACACAATATAGTGTGACTATTGGTAAGCTAACACACATAAAAGACTCCTTTTCCTATTGAGAACTTCCACCAAACGTCAAAAACTCTAGATGGGGGGAAAACAAACACACTTTTACAGGCGCGAACAGTATCGGTGTGTATTTCTATTTGTTTGTATTGTTGTTTTCCCCCCATCTAGAGCTTCTTTTCGATTAAAGAACTGTCAAAATTAGAAAGAGAAAAGACAGAGTCAGATTCTGGAAAAGCCCAATTGCTTATTTGCAAGAGCTTTCAGAATTAAAGCTTTTTTTAAAGCTCTTAGGACAAAAAAACACTAAGTGTGGTCGTTTGTCGTTGTTTTAAACCGCAGAAGTTTTTTTGCAAAAATATACTGGTCAAATTTTATGATTGAAATTAGTGTGTGTGTTGTTTTTGAGTATAAAAATAAAATGACGCGGCTGTAGGTGTTGTGCGTCGGCTGCCATTTAAAAAAAAGATGCAACCAATATCTTGAGGACGGCTCATGGTACCTACACAAAATTTGTAAGCACATTTTTATGTACATAGGTATTCATGTATTAAATATTTTGTTATTTTATATTTTAAATTATTTAAGTAGTTAGGCTTTTTTGGTCAATTTATATCTTAATCAAAAATTGTTTTATATTGTTAAAATTATTCTGTTTTGTAATTGTTCAATGAACTATTTATAAATAAATGAATTGGTATTTTTTGTTATTTGTTTCTTCTTTTTTTAATGGATTAGGCCTACTGGGGATACCCTTACAAAAACCTATTTTTACCTATTTTCCTACTTCATATTTTTTTGTTGTTCATAATTGTATTTGTGCAATTTTACCTACTAGATGGCAACGCTGATCAATTTCAATTAAACTTGAAATGATTTATTATGTAGACTACGGCATCGCGATAAGAGCTTTTACATGCGATAGACTTATGCAATACGCTGCAACCAAACTGAGATGCAAACGTCCTATCTTCCCTGTACTGACAAGAATTATTGGACGAACTTTAGTGAAGATGTTGGATAACAGCAGCTAAAAAAAATAAACTAAACACCTACTACCAAATTTATTTATATTTTCTTTTTGCACTTTAAACCAATTTCAATGCCATTAATATCAGATTTAAAATTTTTGCCACAACTTCTTGTGTTCAGTACCACAGTGTAATAACCAAGCCGAGTCTACGAACAGAACGTCTGGTGCTTCCATTTTGATGACCAAAGAACGGTGGGCAAGAGTCCAGACCAACCTCATTCATAAAATCTAGCACATCCTTAAGACGTTTCATCGATTTATTAATGCTTCCTCATATATCTCCATCATATACTACGAATGTATCCGATTTCCATTGCTCTCGCATCCATATTATATGAAGTAGTAAGTTGATGGTTTTGCCGGGGCTTTTTGCTTTTATTAAGAACTCCTATACCTACTATATGGCACAGCTTACGTACATTATATAATAAGAAAATACACGACTCGATGTATCACCTTTGATTCCGTTTCTCTGCACTCGCCTATCCTTTTTATGTCCTCTTATGTCCATAAAACAGATTTACGATCATCATTACAACACTTGAGAACATCATCATTGTATTCAACCCACACTAGCTTGCTGCTAACATTTTCTGTCTGTCCGTTTGTTGGCGGCGGCGGCGTTGCGTCCGTCTATGTTTTGTGCAAGGACATCATAGGTAAAGAAAAAGAGGTCGTGCCACTTTTTTTACATTGTCTAATTCATGACACGTTTACTAAACTGTCGGAAAAAGGACGAAACCATGACGAAGACATACCATACCTAGATATCCTTATGTTACATTGTAAGTCGACCCCAAACACTAAAATTGAACCTGAGTATCATCAACAAACAAAAAAAAAAGGTCGACTCGAGACTCTAGAATGAAATTCCATTCCAATGTCGTAATAATTAAATGGCATCTCGGGAATATCACTTCGGGAGTTCTTTAAAGTTGGTATAAATTACACACAAGCCAGAGAATGAAAAGGTATCTTGAGATTTTGAGAAGAAAGAAATAAGAAAATTCTTTTTGACTAAAATTAATGAAGGAATAAGAATTTTTTGTTGGTAAAATTGAGAAAAGAAAAACATAATGATAATGAAAACCTTTAATGCCAAGGTTGGGAGTGAGTGAAAAAAGGGATCAGGAGTGGTATCAAAACTTGCCACATATTCCTTAGGGTTTTGATGGGAAGAGCTACTTTATACGTTCATCAAAGAACAAAACAGATATTGCCTACCTTGTCATAACTTTAGTACCAAGAAAGTGCGGGTGACGATTCAGTAATTGGTTTTGTTGGGCGCCATTTAACATAACCCCTTATTTTTAATAATTAAGACATCGATAACATGAGTTCTTGACATACATAAATGATGAATAACTAAAGATTTTTCGTTATTTTCTTTCCTAGATACCTACCTATGTATATCAACTGTTTTTTAATGATCTTTTCCATCCAATAAATTTCCTTAATAGTTCATAATTTATCTTCAACACTTGAATTTTTACTCAGTTTAACTAATTCAAACTCATTTTTAAGTTGTCAGCTATTATAAAATCGTTCCACTAAATCACATTTGAAAAAGCAACGAAAACAATATATGTACGTAAGTATGGGTAATACTTCAAACTTCAGAGTGAAAGTAATCGAGTATTTGCAATCGAAATTATTATCGACGTTCCACTCATCGGTCTCTCCGACTCATACGCTAAATCGAAAAGTATAAACGGCAGCATGCGAGTAGCACACTAGACTGTGTTTTATAAATTTTTCAAATCGATCGACTATTATTTTTCTCAAACTATTACCCCATATCTTCGTCTATCTATAATATTCGTCTAGCCCAACGACTATTCTACTACAGTGTTCTACGTTCCTTCTGAACAATGTAAAAAATCTTTAATCCTTGAAAACAAGCAATCTTCCTTTTGAAATGCGTTACTGCTTCATGTCCAGGTTCGTAGCTCGTATAAGTACGAGAACGTGTGAATATTTAAAGAGCACAATTTTCATCGTTTGATTAAGGTAAGGTATTGGATTTGGGAAAACTTTCGTGAATTATTCATACGTTTTGAATTTGAACATTTCAACATTAAACATGGACATTCTTCGAGGTATGATATTTGTTTACTCAAAATTCTAGACCAATTGGATTTGTAATAAAAACTAATGAAAATTATAGTACGTTCTTGATAATTATAGTACATTCTTGACAATTCAATATTAAGAGATGGAAAGAATTACTATATAGGTAATTCCTTAAACATAAGCATTAATAGGTTCGTTTGCGTACTCCCCAAATCTATGAATTTTTACGAATTTCTACAAATTTAACGCAAATTGTGTTCGTTTACGCAAAAAAATGTGTAGTTTTTCGCAGAAGAGAGCGCTCTCGAGAGAGTAAATTATTTCCCCTTTCTGCTAATTTCAGCCCAAAGAAATTCTTCGGGCAGAAATATGAGTTCAGTCAAAAATCACTTTGATATTTGCCAGAACATCTCTTTTCTTATACTCCTCTGTTTTATTTAATTTAATGTAATAAATTAACTTTTTCTTACTTTTTTATTTTATTTTGAAAATCTTTTCAAAGAAATGATGACGATATTTATTTTTTTTTTGTTTTCAAATATTTGACGTTAGAAAACCGGTAAAAATTATTTGTTCAAAGCATTCGTGTACTATTTCGCAGTTTTACTTCTCTCTGAGAGAATTTCATCCCCACACCTCAATATTTGATAGACTGTGAATTTAAGTGCAGAAAGTACACGAACGAAGCTTATATGATCTGACAATTTTTTGGTTGTGTTTAGAATTTGCTTGATTTTATTTACAGGATTTTTTGTTAAGCTTAGTTACAATATCGGTTTTTCTCTTCTTACTTAATTTATCTAAATTTATTTTCCGTCGGAATCTAGTTTAAATTTGTTTTAAATATTTACAAGACCAATTGGAAGAGCATTTTTTTTTCATTTTAGAACTAAGAGAATAATTACTTTAAATTTTTTGGAAAAAATATGTTCATAAAGCAGACTTACATGGATAATACGACCAAATCAAACATTTGGTCATAACCGCATAGTCGAGGAATTAAAGCAATCAATATGCCAACCAAAGGCCTTCTATTTTATGCAAAATATCCAATCAATATTTTTGCCTTCAAAAGCCTATAACCTTAGTTCTAATGATAGGATATCTAAAATTAAAATGGAGAAAAAATAACAGGCCTCATTTTGACAAAAAAAAATAATTGGTAAACGTCGTACTTTTTAGCCGTTTGGATTCAGCCAAAAATGGTAGGTCGCATCCCATACTGCCTAATAATACGCACACAGGAATGGTTGAAAGTTAAAAGTATCACTACACGCTGGTTCTTAACAAGCTGTTGCGACACCAAATGTATTTATTTTTATTTATCTCCTTTCAATAAAAAAAATTCTTAAGCCCATCTTTTAAATTTTTAAGGAGTTTTCAGAAATAGATTTTTGGATTTTTTTTTATCAAAAACATGAGTTTTTGGACATTTTTATATGAAATATTACTCTTCTTAGAAGTATCCGTATAAAAATTAATTTGAACATAAGGAATCGGAAGAGTTTTAATTCTTAAGAATTTCTTTAATGCACTACGATTGGGAAGTTGAGCAAAGTGGGCGAGGTATGTTCTCGGATGAGTGCAAAATGAGGTGATGGTAGGGGCAGAATATACAGATGACCTGGCAAGCGATTTAAACAAAGCTGTTTTGTCGAAACCGAGCTGGTTTTTGTGACTGGTGGTGGTCGAGGGGAGGTTTAACTGCGAATCCGTATATCTCCAATATTCTGCTGCATCACATCGTCCCTTAGCTGGATGTATTGCCAATGATTTCGTACTACTGCATGAAATCGCTCAATGCAACACTGCGCGGGGAACAGTCGCATTTCTCAGGGAAGGCGGTATTGCCACGATGGACTGGTTGGTGCTAAGCCCAGACTTAAACCCTATTGCGCATTTGTGAGACGAGATTAAGTAAAGGCCCAGAGCCATAAATCCAGCTCCTGAGACAATTAAAAACTGAGAGCGGCACTGGTAGACGGATGGGAAAGAATACCCCAAGAGACAGTCAATAAACCTACCGGGTCAATGACAAATCATTTAGAAACTGTAACTAGAGCTTGGGCGGGGTAAAACAAGATACTAAAACAATAAATTTCGCTTAATTTTGTGGTAAATGTTTATTTTTTCTTGCATGCTTCAATTATGATGATTATCTATTGAAATCCCGAAGTGATTGTTATGTTTTTAACCTTGATTTAAAGCTTATGGTTCCAGAGTTTTAACGTAACCTTATAAACATTCATGCATGTCAATTACATTGAGAGCAATCATTGTTTTTACGTGAAGCCAGAGGGTGATTTCATTTGTTTGCTGGCAAGTGTATTAAAACTTTCTGAAGCATTATCTTTATTAATTAGTTACCTATTGTAATTAATTTATAAGATTAACTGATATTTTTTTTAAATTTTAGAAGAATAATTTTTTTTTTTCACAACCAAAGAAATATGTAATTTTATTTTTGGCCTTAAGAAAAACGTTAATTAACGTTAATATGTCGTGAAAACAATTGGCCACGCTTTTGGTTCTTCCAAAAATAATATTAAAAGGTGTTTTAAGCTAAGATATTGAAAAATGGGGTGGCGTATGAGCAATATATATATATTCAAACAAAAAATCAAGGATTGTTTTATTTTTTTTTTTTAAATAAAATTAAGAAGATAATTTTTTTATTACACATTTTAATATTTATGATTTTTAAATTTTTTTCGGCATATTTACGGCAAATAGTCTGAGCTTTTTAAAAAATTGTCAACAATTTTTTTTAAAATTAAGTAATGAAACTTTCTACAGACGTGAAGAATACAAAGGAGAATGGGCTAATTTGTATGAAACAAGGGCGCAAGCGTCCAAGAATAGTTTTATTATTTTTGGATGTAGTTATTTAGTCCTACATTTATTATGCAGAAATATTTTCAATGTGGTGTACTTTGAAAACGCATAAAATGCACTTTTGCTTTTGAATACTTTTATGTAGTTTTACTATTTTCTGGCTTATGTTGATGGCATAATTAACGGTGAGTATAATTTTTTAGATGATTTCTAAACCTCCTAAACTTCTAATAAATTCTAGACGTTATCTCTATAGACTTTATTCAAATACGTATGAAAACCATTCGATATGTTCGTCAAAAAGTATGGCTTGGCCGTTTCATAAAACTTTTGCATAACCGACTTACCAAAAATCTATGGAAGTTTCTGTGTTTCGGCTGCGAAACGGTAAAGTCATACTTTTTGACCACGATGTAGGGTTGGTAGAGTTAGGTCTTGTGGAGTTGGGCCTTGTAGAGTTATGGGCTTGGCTCTTCATGAGATCTCATAACTTTTTCATAGCGAAAGCGTTATGTGCATGTGAGTCTTGGCGACCTTTTTATACATGAAAAATGTTTTTGGTGGGATTTTCTTTTGTCGAAATAGAAGCTAATGATTCTGCATAAAACATTGGCGTAAACCATACTTATGTACCTTTAACCCATTGTGACCGAGTATGACATCTTTTACAGAAAGCTATACTATATGCAATCGATTTAACACATTTAACCCCAAGTTGATTTTTCTATATTTATAAAAACTAAACTAGCTGTCCATATCAAAAAACTTTCATTGATGGCTCCTATATTTATACTACTTAAAAGTCTACACTTTCCTAAATAAATGCAAATAGCAGTCAAGGTGGTTTTGGTTGAGTCAAAAAGTTGGTAAAAAGTCTAATTAAAATTATGGACTGGAAATGTTATTGAAAAATTTAGGAAATTTTTAAGACAAAAAAATAAAAAAAAAATCTTCCACAGAATTTTTGTGTTACTCCTACGATTCCCTTATACAAAAGACATGAGTACATTTCTTTAGGACTATATGCAACTGCTTGTAAGGGGAATTCCATAGGAAAACATTCTCACGTTGCATCAATTTAGAAGTTAGAAACCTCCTTCGTCTCGTTATCTTCTATACATATAGCCTTACCATTGTTATTTCTTTTCCTTTGATATCCTTATAGCTTTTACACATTTACACACCACAAAAATAGATGTTTTATATCCCCCATCATAGCATCGTCCTAAGCGTGTGTATTGTGTGTGTAATCTGCCACGAACAACGCTACCACTGTCTGCTATCCTATTTTTAATTTTTCAATACAAACAAAAACTTTTATAAAAATAAGAAGAGACACACAAAAATCCAAATACCCTGGCGTGGTATAGTTATAGAGATGGTTTTTCAGCCAAAAGTATAGGTTCGCGGATAAACCTACTAAGTATACCTTCTACAAAAGGAGGAGAAGTGGGATTGTGTTTACTAATTTTGCGATTGTTGTTGACTTTGATAGTTATTATGTTTATCATCATCAACAGCAATATATTGCAGCAGCAAAATTGCAATACTTTCCACTACAAAATTAAATTGAATGGTTGCTGCTGCTACTGCTGCTTCTGCCGAATTCGAGGGAAATAAGGCGAATAAGCGTGTGCAAGCGAGCGCGAGTGCAACCATTCAAATAATGAAACCGCGATTTGAGTTGCATTTGAATGAGAGGATGATGATGGCATGGCAGCAATATAAGCAGTGGCAGCAGCAGAGTCAGCATCAGCACCAAGCACCAGCTGCAATGGAGATGGCTTTTATATAAACGATATTATGAAGCTATGGTGGATCATCATCAGTAAAGTGGTTTGGGTGTTTTGGTTGGGGAGGCTTTTAAGGGTATGCTTCAAACTCTGCACAAGCTATACATTATACAATTATATTGAGGGTGTGATTTTCAAGCCAACCCACACCCCACCCGTCTAATGTAGTTTTCGATTTATATTTACAAAACTTTCACCAAATGAAGCACCCGCGCCGCACCCGCATGAATTGAGGCGCAATTTTTGGCAGCATCATTGTTTTATTTGCGCGTGCAGAAATTAAATTAATTAAAAAGCTCGCGAGTATAATTTGTTTCTATGCCGATGTGCTGGGTTCCAGTCCAATGTGTGCTTTTGGGATTTTGGGTAAACATATATCTCTGGTTTTGGATTTTAAATTGATAAGATCATTATGGTTTGCTTGAAAAAGACACGCTGAAATGAGTTTTTTTGGTGAATTTTTGGAATTATTTGTCCCGTCCTGAGAGTAATACAAAACTAATAATAATAGAAATGTGAAATTTGGTTGGCCATTTTATTTGATACTTTTCCATAGTTTATAACATTGGGTTCACAAGGCTCTATAAAAACTTGAATACATAATATGTACACCATAATAGTAGCTATGGACAGAAAAGCAGCACACTTAGTCCCATCAATCTAGGAATTTTATTGAAAAAAATTGAAGTATGAAATTTCTTGACGCAGTAGGCTCCAGTGATGGAGTAGAATATGAAATCACAGTTTCAGACTTAAATATGAAATGGCATGTGCTCAAAATTAATAAGGGCATTGAATATCTAAGTTAAAAATGGTACTTATAAACGTAAACTAAAAAAAAAATAGTTAAACCTTGTTTTTTTTTCCTAATTTTTGAGTTTGAAATGGAATGGTTCAAAAACTGTTGACTAAAACAACTTTATTTAAAAAGAAAATTTTAGAATGGATTCCTGGCTTTGACGGAGGCATAGGATTTTATTGTAGAAAATTTCGTTGGATTTTTATGAGTCATTTTTCTATTTCATGTCAGTTTTTTGAAAAATTGCCCCTCCCAATTAAACGGTGGGATATAGACTACCCCCTCCAGAGGATTTTTTTTTTCTTTTGATCAAACTTATACGCTTTAGTATTTTTATGCATCTTGTGCCAAAAACCATCCTTTTTTACTAAAAATTATACTACTTGTTGTTATAAATTTAGTATTGCTAAATTTTGAATATCTGTATTTTCGAAACTGTTGGATCTAAAATTTCGCGTTTTTTTTTTATTTTTGACCATGATGCGTTTGGAACTTGAGTTTGAAAACTTGGGCTTTTCATGAGGCCAATATCATAAACGACTCAGCAAAAAATCAGAACTACCGGATCTAACACACACGCTGATGTATAAAGTTACTAGACTATTTGTATTTAAATAATTATTGATGTTCATCGAAGAATTATACCATTTATAACTCAGAAGTGGGATAAGCCAATACTGAAGACATAATAATAAAAAACTAAAAACAATTCCGAAAGCTTCATATAAATAAATGCCACAACATGTAAATTGCTTGCATGGTGAGATGCAAAAAATGTTGAAGTTCCGACAACTACAACAGTAACGCAGCTGTCAGAAATATGTAAAGAAAATAAGTTGAAGTTTTACACAGCAAGGACAACTAGAACCTCCTGAACCTTCCGGATCACAAAACAATCTTCAAATTATTCAAGAACACATTAGGATTTCGAGGAATGTTATAATTTTGGATGACAAAGAAGTTCTTATTGAAAGAGGAAATTCGCATACTTGAGAAAAGAAAAAAATTAATCGCAGTACGCAACGAATTGAAATTGTTGGATGAAGCAAATGAATCGAGCAGGCGTGTTACACCTTTTACAGATACGTATTATGTACCTACTCAATTTTCGAATATTTCGGTGATGATTCGTACAATGCCTATAAGTGGTTAGATGAATTAGAACGTATATGTGAATCAGTTAATAATAGTGATTCTACTTTCCGGTTAAAATCCATTCGTCGATTTCTGCGACCTAATTCCGCTGCTGAACTGTTTTTACAAATTGATTATTCCAAGACGTATGATGAATTTCGCAAGAAAATTCCTTTCAAATTTGGGTTGTACCTGATGCTGATATCTTTTTTTTCTGAAATAAAGGGACACACTCACCAAATTTGGAGATTTCGCAGGATATCGGAATCAGAAAATAGGGATAAAAATGGATACAAAAATAAGATATTTTCACGACAAATCAAATTTTAGTTTAAGATTTAATTTTTAAAAAAATATTTGTTGTAATATGTTCTGCATTTGGCCTTTGGCGAAAACGAATTAATCTTTTAAAAACATTTTGATGATCAATCGATCAACATTGTTACATCGTCGTCGTCTTCGATGTCATTGTCACTCGCATCGACAGCACTTTGTTGGGTCACATATGTAGGTATCTCTTTTTTAGAGATTTGGCGGTGCAAATCTGGCTTCGATTTCAAAAGTGGTAGAGTTCTATGCATGTGTATTACAAATTGCAATTTACAAAAAATATAGCGTTCAAAATACATTTCCCATTAGTTTTGGTTTCGCCATTTTTTCAATTCGAAATTATTCAAAATAATAACACTAAGCAGAACGAGTTTACAAACAGTATCGCGCAGATAAAACCAAATAAGGCAATGACAGCTAAGCTTCGCTAACTTTGTAATTGTAATAACGCAGGATTTAAGAAGCATTCACGGGAATGTTTTTTTCAAAGTCGGAAAAAGGGATAATCCCGCAAATTAGATAGATACCAGAATTAGTTTTACCTATATTGAAAATGGAAGAGCTCAGACGTCAAAACTAAGCGAATGAAAATTGTTAGTGACTGGCCGACGAACACAAACAAAACACGATTTTTTTAGGTAAAAACATTATATTTTCAGATAAAAGAAGTATAATAATAATATGTCCAATCAATACACAAAAGTAAATATTGCCATTATCAATTGAAAACCACTGTTTTTAAATAACATACCGATACACGAAATTAACAAGCTGACAGATCGGATTTTCGGGTGTTTTTTTTTATTTTGTTATTTCTTGCAAACAATTTGGTTGATTTATTACCATAAAGTTGTTGTTCCACGAAATATTTGATTTCACTTATTGAAAACTATAAATACATATAATTTTTTTCACTTTGACATCTATAGCAAATAATTGATAATAAATTCATTTTGCGATGAATTTTTGGCGAATGAGTTCATTCGCCAATCCTAATATGAAATTGTAGAACGTTCCCCAAAACGTTCGACTCGAAGCGAACGTTCGACTCGCGAATCATAATAAGGCCCTTCCATATCCACATGATCGAAACGCCCATATAACTTGGCCGAGTTATATGGACATAAAGGTACCTTACAATACTCTGTATTTATTTAAATTCTAAGTATACACTTTAATATACATACATATGTATGTCTTATTCGATATTTTCGAAAAACTTTAAAAAAAAATTAAAACTCAAGGAAAGCAAACTTTACAAAAAAACAAATTTTGTATTTAACAATTATTGATGCTCATCGAAGACCTATGCCTATACTACCTTTTATGAACTTAAAATTTATTGCAAATAAGTACTTACCTGCTCTTTGGCTCAAGACTATAATGTCTTATCGCTGTAAGCTGGAAGAAAATGAGATAAGATTTTAAAAATATTTCATAAAAACTGAATGTAACAACAAACAAATGTTAAAAAACAGTCAAAAGTTATTCAACCCATGACCACGGTATGAATGTTTGAGATGCGCGATAAATAAAATATATATTTTCTCATATTTTAATAAGTTATTTGTTGAAAAATAATAAAAACTAACTTAATACACAGAAACAAATATTTAAAATTAATAAAACCCATGACAACATTAATAAATAAACAACGTTGCTGCTAACTGACTTTAGAACTTAAAATTGGACGCAAACAGTAAGTGGCTTGGTTATATATCAAGGTTCATTTACTAAAAACTCCATGGCGAAAAAAAATTACACTGATCACAGTTTCTGCGACCGACCTTATAGCAGGTACAAACATTTTCAAGGCTGGGTTTCTGAAACGGCGTTTGCCTGATCGATTAAGGCTAAACGTCCTGGAGCTATATGCATAGGGATTGAAGTTCAAACGTTCAATGAGTACCTACTCTACACATCAGCCAAGTGGGTCAACGACCAAGAAACTGTTTGCGAACAATCAAGTACGACAGTGATCACTGCGTCCTCGCCGCCGGCCGCCGCCGTAATACAGCTTCCGAACGAGCTTGTGGAATTGGAGGAGTATGTACCAGTGCATACTTACAATTACAGTAAAATGTAAGATGTGCTGGCCACGCTTCTCCAAAACCTTTATCCCCACCAAATGACAGGAATTTCACTAACGCTGAAATCGACGAAAAATTAGAACAAATGGACGAAACAACCTAACGAACAATGAACAGAACAATAACGAAATACAAAGAACGGAACACTAATAACATGTACGTTCAAACGTTCACAGACAAAAAAGTGGACTGTTGACAAGACTTAAACTCATGTACCGACGGTTTACTGACACACGAGATCTGGAGATTAGGACACTGAAGTCGTCAATCAAAAATATCAACCAATTGATCAAGGAAAACTGTCGGTTGTCCATTAATTTGTATTGGGACAATAAAATTCGGTCCGTAGATTCCAGCGACCCGAGTATGTTTCCGCAAATTAATAAGATCTTAATAAGGAGGAATGATCGAAACGATCTTCCGTGTTTTAAGCTTCGAAGGACGACAGAGAACAGAAACGTATTTCTAACAGCAGGCATAGATCCAGAGTACGCCGGCCGTTTTGAACGATGACCTCTTTATAATCGAAGATCCCCAAGAGAAAGTGGAGGCTATGGGGGCTGCTTTCCAGCTAGTGTATAAGCTGAACACTAGCATTCGCCCGAACCACTATCTGGTAAACAGAGCCCTGCTTCACCACTTCTATCTTCGAAACGAAATTACACAATGGCGATCGGAGAATCTCGGTTTCACCGGGTTCAATGAAGAACACTTGGCAAACGCCATCATCGCCGAGCAGAACGGGTTAAATTCCCTGTTAATTTCGAAGGTAGAACTCCAGCTCACAATTGTATTTTAAAAAATGCAATTACAAATTAATTTTAATTGAAAAACAAATCAATTACTCAAATTAAAAAAAGTAATTTAAGTAAAAGAAATATTAAAAAACCTTTAATTGTTACTGTTTCTTGTAATAATTACACGCAACTGTATGAATAATTTTTTTGTATTTATGTTTTCCTAAACAAATATAAAACTAAGATCAAAGAAAAAATTAAGAATAGCTGCATTATTAAGTAAAAAGGCAAAACAACGTAAAAATTGGAAAACTCCATAATAAAGGTGTTTTAGGAAAAGGCTTCTGTTCGTGTAATGTAAATTTTATATTTAAAAAGCAGTAAAATCTGTGTATTTTTCAACTAAATTCAATTAATTAAAATTAAGTTTAATTAATTAACAATTGATTTTTTCCACTTACCAATATGTATGTAATATGTATTGAAATCTTTCAATTACTACTTAATGTATTTCATTGAAAACATTTAATTACTGATTAGATATAATCAAATACTAAATGAGGCCGTGAAAAGCAGAGTGGCCTAACTGACTTTTTCTCTTTTTTCAGTAGAGCGAAAACAAAAAACAGCTCTTTTTGAAACAGTAATAACTGTTAATTGAAGATATGAATGATTTAATTGAAGATATGAATGATTTTCTTTTTGTGATATGTCTAGAAATAAGTACAGAATTCTTTGCAATTCATATTTTCCCTCAAAGTATCGTTTAAACTTATTTTTAAGTCAGTTAGGCAAAGTGGCACTGAGGAAAAAACAATTTAATTCAATGAAGCAGAAAGATAGGCCAAAAGCGTTAATTTAAAAATGCGATTTTTATTTAAATTGTGAAGTTTTTATTTTTAAATGAAGAAATTAAAGTAAATTATTCACTTCCTCATGTCTCAGAACATCAAATAGCTTCTATTTCAGTTAAAATTCCTGAATTGTCCCTCAGAGCGGTATAAAATTGTGTTATATTGGAGTTTTTAATGCATCAAGGACCTCTGTTAAACCTTTTTTTTTCCCGGATTTAATAAGTCTTGCATCAGGATATAAAACAGTGTTTTCGTTTGAAATATTTTAGATCATTTTTTTACGCTGAAATAATTAAAATATATTTTTTATAAGGGTAAGAGGGACAGTGACAAAACTGAAGCTATGAGACCTTCCAGGACTTGCACCGTATGAACAACAGAATATTTATGTGGGCTAGTGAAAATGCTATAGTCATTTTAATAAATCTAATTTAGGGGGAGCTTATCTCAAAGCTTCGGGTTTTGAGCCGCTTGGTCTAGGTTCAAGTCAATGAATGAAAAAATATTTCGATTTAAAATGAATATTAGACTAAGTAGGTACAGGTTCGTGATGACGCGAAGCGTTTTTCAGGAAATATAGGCTCCTACGTATATGATTATCATACAAAGGACAAAACCCCATTTCCATGATTTTCTATTTCATATAATAAAAAATTATATTTTGAGCCCTGTTGAAGTACCTATAGTATTTATAGCTGTTTTGCATTATTCAGTTATGATCTGCAAATTTTTGAAGGATTTTCGAGGTCTAATCAATAAAATTGGACTCATATAGCATTACTATTCCATCTGTTAGCTTATAGAAAACTCGGCCTATTCTAATATTTTGAGAAAAACGACAAATGTTAGCGCAAAAAGGACCTGAGAAAGATAGGCCACTCTGGCACTAAACATTTTGAATTTTTTGTGTTTGGCCTAAGTTAAAAAATCGCTTAATTTATATTGTTAAACCGTTTAATCCAAAAATGTTGTTGCAGGCATAAAGATAAATACATAAGGATTCAATTTTTGTGAATAACCGGATTTCGGTAAAAAGTCAGTTAGGCCACTATGCTTCTGACGGCCTGAAATGTAATCATTACTTCCCAACTATAACCAAAGCATATAACTAGTTTATTGTATGTATGTATGCTTAGGACATAATGAGGAAAATTTATCACCGCTAACTAATCAAATAATTTTTTTGAAGGCTTCCAGGTATGGCGTACAAACAAAACACTATAACAATTAGTACATATATTAGCAAAAAAATACAAAAAGAAAAACAATATCATTTAAATCGAAACTGTTTCAGTTATTAAGATGCTTTGTCACTTTATTGCTTCATCGCCTAATATAAAATAATATATTTTTTTTTAACAAAAAAATCCTTAAACTATAAAAAAATGTTAATCTCTTCAACCTGGCAACATTTTCATTATCCTTCAATATCCACTCGTGTTCACTTATTGCGCATGACCGTTCCAACTGCCACCAACAACACCATAGCTATATAAAAATTCATCCTTCATCCTGTCTATATTTTTATTTACTCTGCCAAAAAAAGCTAACAAACACAGTTGGTCTGTGAAATTTCTCCGAAAAATCAAAGAAAATACTAAAGGAGAAACAGAAAAAAGTATATCTGACATTTGGGTGGCGACTGCAAGTCTAACAATAATAACAAATCGAAAATTGTATATGTTTTGCTAGTTGAATAACCAATAAAAAGGATTAAGAATAATTTGTTTGAAGTGAAAGTGTATAACAGTGTCGAAATTAAAGAAGAACTACTTTCAAGAAAAGAAAAAAAAAAAACAACAAAATAAGTAAAATTTGACTAAAATCCTTATGTGATTTAAAGTGTGCTCGAAGTAGGAAGTGCATGCCACCCACCCTATAATTCTACCCATAAGCCATAACCCTATACAACAACCAAATCACCTCGCCATCACCAACACAATATATACCTATAGAACTTCGTTGTCGCCACATGAAAATTGTGCTATTGATTTTTCCTGATTCAACGGTGCGTTGTTGTTTTCCGTTTGCATTTCCGTCATTGAGACGTGAGCGTCCTCGTCCTGTTACTGCTAGTTAGAGAAGACACAGTAGCTTTTAGTCGCAGCAGTAACCCGTATGAGTGGAAATTGTCAAGGAATTATTATTTGAGAGTACATTCGGAAGAACAATCGAAAAAAAAACAAACAAAAAACAAAAAGTTCAAGGATTCTCGTGTAATAACAACCTATCCTATCAGGATCACAACATCGCATCGTCACAGCATCCATCTCATCGTCATCGAAATCAAATCTCAATTCGGTTCGATTCGCTTCGGTTCGGTTTGATTTTGTTCGTCGAATTTTCCGGCCCGTAGGCAATTTTCAAGTGCATGATCCTACTATACTATACCTACTCGTCGTCGTCGGTCGTCCTTTATAGAGAGCAACCAGCAACAGCATCCTTGTTTTTATTCAAGTGGTTGTGGCACTAGATATGCGTTGTCGTCGGCGTGTATGCATTGTTTAAGGAAATGTCATCATGATGATATTATTGACATTTGCCTAGAGAGCAAAAAACTATCCCTCACTATCTCCCATCACCCTCCTGCCAAATCGAACGAGAAGGTGACAAGTAGTGAATTGTGTGGGAGTGTTTATTATTAATAATTCCTTTCGGTGCGGCCCCCGGCGAATACCCATCAGTGGTGGGGCGAATTGATCTCAATTTATGCATCGCGGTCTCCTTGAGAGCATTGAGTGTCCTTGGAATTAGTCACGATTATGTACCTAAATCGGAGCCCCCCAAGTCATAAGAAACCCTTGTTGGGGGGCTCCGCAGAAAGCTTGGCAAAGTACAACAAATCGAGCGGCATATCCGGGAAATTGCATCATCACCATCACCATCATCACCAGCATCAACATAGTCAAATATCCGGTTCGGTGGCGGGGACTACATTGTCAGCAGCTTCTATGTATTCAAGTTCATCAACGACAAATCTGATGGCCGGGTCCGGAAGTGGATCGCATTTGGGTGGTAATGTGCATCCACATTCCCATTCGCGTGTCAAGCGAAACAAAAAGAATTCGTGGGGCGCCCGGGAACGGGCCGGAATGAGTTTTTTAATTGTTATTGCGTTTTTCGCGGTCTTTGGGTTAATTATTCTAACAGAGGTGAGTTTTTGTTTTGTTTTGTTGTTTGTGTGGCTGTGTGTGTGTTAAGCAAAATTACTTTTTGTGCTATGTAGATAGATACATTTATGTATATACTTTTTGTTATTTCTTCTTCCTTTAAATCCAAATAAACGCAAATAAGTTCAACAGATTCTAATGTCATTCAACTTTTTCGAATAAAATAGAAATTCATTTTTCCTTGTTTTGTTTTTGTTTTATGCAGACATCTTTCAAGGACTAGCTTTGTTTTTGTTTTTTTTTAGTCCTTTGAGAACTTGGTAGGTATATGGGGGTAGGTTGTGTATATGATGAAGTGCGTTTGATGTTGGTTGCCTTTATTTATGAGATGTACGACATCGTTTGGCTTGTCTAATTGGTGTGAATTGCAATGCACTTGCTGCAGAACGATAGTGATGATGTTGATGATTATGATGTTGATAATGATGACAACGTAGTCGTTATGTCTGATGAATGCACACGTTTTATACAGTGTTTTTGTTTTATGTTTCAAGGACCTCTCTTATGTCTAGGTGTAAAGTGGGAGTTTTCGTGGAGAGTGCGTTGGTAAAAAAAAATATTCAACGTGATGTATCATTGGCTAACAAAAGCAGAGATGCGATGAACAGTTTTTATCATCATACTTATGTAAAAATATGTACATATGTCCTCAAAATTTATTCCATGAACTTTTTTTTTTTAATTCTTTATCAAAAGATATAATAATCTTATAGAACCACAATTGCAGAATTACAAATATCAACACCCGCAGTAGAATTCTGTAACTCTGCTTTTTTATGGCATTCGTATAAAATTATATTGTACTATAAGAACAGCACTCCCGAAAAACACGATAAATGTTTGAAGCGGTCGTCTAAAAAAAAACTCGAAATTCTGATCCTCTTTTAAATCTTGAACGATAGTGTTGGAAATTAGTCCATTGACAAGGCTTAAGATAAGAGTGACATGGCAATGATTTTTCTAAATTTTCCAAGCCTTATAGGAAGACCATAGTAGCCGTGGCGTGATGGTTAGTGCGATGGACTGTCATGCCGGAGGTCTAAGGTTCGATCCCCAGCCTCGCCACCTATTTATTTAAAAGAAAAAACGGCTACTGCCTCTTGCGATGAATTGAAAAATCCTCCAAGAGTATCTCCTGTCACAGAAAAGTGCCGCTCGTTAGCCGTTCGGATTCGGCAATAAACTGTAGGTCCCCTCCATTCCTGCAGACACGCACACAGGAATGGTTGAGAGTTGTAAGTCACTAGGCCTTGGTTCTCCATGAGCTGTTGTGCCATCAAATTTATTTATTTTTATAGGAAGACCATAACACAATGATCTTTAAAAAGATAAATGCACAGAAATAGACCTCAGGTCCTCGATCAGCTAGAAAATTTTGCGCACACAACGTTTAATTTTGTTTTAAGATACACCGCCATAATTTTCACATGTCGAAACAGCGTAATAGTACAATAGACTGCCTGAACAGAATACAATGCTGGAACCAGAGCTGCAGACGGAACTGGAAGAGCTATCAGAAAGTGTCGTACGTTTTTTTTTACGTGCCCACAATGCAGCTGTATAGCTTTGAAAGTATTTTGAAGAAAAACAAAAAATTCTTGTGTACAAGCTCACATTTTTTGTCTCCAATACTTTTCCTTTTAATAAATAATTTTTTCGCGATACAATTAACCACAATATTTATTTCCGACCCAAAAAGTTCTTTTTTTCATACAATTTGAAACGTCGAAAGTGCCATACGTGAAAAGTTAAAAGTTGGCTGCAGCTCCATATGCGGCTACGTTCCGTTGTGTTCGCAACATTAAATTTGTGTGTATTCAATATTTTGACAGCTATTCCAGCTCCGTTTCTGGTTCCTTCTCCTTCTCCATTCTGTTTAGGCAGTGAAGAAAAGTGTGCTACACATACATGTCAATACCAGATACCTCTTCTTCATGGAGGATAAGGACGTGCTGTCGAACAGAGATAAAAACTTCTAACACTATTTTAAAAATTAAATTAATTTTTGAACGTTTATCATTTCTCTGAGGTCTGAGATAACATTTGTGTTTCAATGCGTCAATCTTTGGATTTCGATCAAAATAGGTTAAGATATTTACACAGGGTATCACTTAATTCGTGCACTATATTTTGGGGGATAATTATTCTAATCATTAAAAAAAAATATTGCAAGGGGGAGCGGGCAGTTACAGAATAATTCACCTAAAGTGGAATATTATACTCTTTTCAAGTCAAGTCAATTTGGTTTTAAGAAATTAAATTTCAAAGTAAAATTTCTTGAAAAAAATTTTGATTTTTTTAATTTTAGCTTGATTTAGTGTTGTCCCTGTTTTTTTTAATATTTAATCCTCCTATCGATTATGAACCAAAAACTTAAAAGCTTTTTTTAATTTTTTTTTGAAATTAAGAAAAAACGAAAGGTACTTTTTATAACTTTCAACCAATTGAGTTCATTGGAACGTCTAAACGGCGAATAGTGTTATCAGACGGCGCTTGTTTACTCGTTAGCCACGATATTTTTGACGATATGTACGTTGAGTAAACACAACTAAACAATTATTTCGAATGTGCAGTAGAATGTGCATTATTTTGGCGCGTTCAAGGCTGAAATTGTAATGAATTGACGTTTCAAAAACCTGTCAACTCAAGTTGACTAAGTACAACCACAGACGCGAGCCAAAACAAAATTTAATTAATAAAAATTGTATAAGTAAAAATTAACCCCCCTATTCTGGCAAACCTCACCAAAGCCTCACAATAGCAACCCCACAAGGTGAGGTAGGATTGATTTTGTGAGGCTTTCGTATTCTGGCATTACTCTCATAACTTGTGAGCCTCACAAGAACTAAAGAAATTGTGATCTGCTTTCACAACAATATTTTTCATTTCAAATATAATTTCTGACATAAACTTTATTCTTTCTTGTCTGACAAAAAACACTTTTTAAAAACAAAAATCTTATTAATTGATGAAAAGGTCAACTCTCGACTGCAAATCTAAAGAAGACATGAAGAAAATTAATGATGACAGTGCTAAAAACCTCGGTTTAATGGGATGGCAGTTCGTCGGGTTCAACACAACATGTCTTCAGGACCATACTTGTCTTCTGAATCTTTGGCTCCTTTGGCTTTTAGCATATTTTGTTTCATTTTGTATAGAAAATTTTTATTAAAAATTTACGGACGTGTAATAAATGTATGCATTCAACAAATATTCATGACTTAAAAATCACAACAAAAAACTCACCTTGCCGTGGTGAATTTTGTATAAGGTTTCTTTCTAATGACGAAAATATTATCGAATCACAATAAACCTCACAAGGAAAAGGAATCACCTCAAATCTGTCAAAATATTTTTGCTGAGCCCTACCGCCCAACCAAAACAAACAAAAGTGCTTCATACATATAATTGATAACAATTCTGAGGGAATGGGCGGATACCACGCCCTATGTATGTAATTTGTTCCGGTATATAGGTTAATGCCGAAAAATTTGTTTTGGGTACTACCGTGCCTTTTGATCTTATTTATAAACGAAATTATTTTAATATATTTTTAGATATATTTTTGGGGGAATAATATCTATATAACTCTTATGTGACTTAAAGAATAATCTTCCCAAACAATTTTCTCTCATATGCTCTTAATTTCATTGTAAGAAGCTAAACCAGACATATTTTACTGCATAAAATATTTGCGTTGAAAATAAGCACATCCACTGCTCCACAAAATGTCTTAGGTTTACTCAATTATTCATTAAATTATATTCATTCATAAAATATAGAACCTTAAAAGAGCAGAAGCTACACACATACATAACTAATTAGAAACAGTTTCTTATAGTAACATCTTAGAGTCTCACAGTCACAGTTAACCATTTCGCATGTCTCTCAGCCAATTAAACTGTATTATTCACGAATAGAACATAGACGTCACTCGCTTTTTTAATGAATTTCCTAAGCTGGCGCCTACTAATGCGTGCTCACAAAATCCTCCCATTCAGAGAATTATCATCTAAGTTTAGTGTGTGCCTTACTTTATTTAGAGGACATTTAAAGAAACAAAAAAAATAAATTAATTAACAAATGCTAATTGAAGTCTCTGTTTTTTTTTCTTTTCTCTTTCTTCTTTATAAATTATATTATTGCTTAATTTTATTAAAGCTATCTGTAAGTAAACAAAATATAAGACTCTTTTTCAAGCTCACCAGGGCAGTCTATTAATGAAAAGTGACATTATTTTTTTTTTAAATGCGTCATTTAATTTTGTTTTTATTTTAAAACTTTAATTTAATATAAGTATGTAAGTGCATTTTGTATATAGAAGTAACTAATTTAGTTTTTGTTTTTGTATTGTCCTTTGCAAACCACAATACAGCTCTTCATGATCGACGAAAAGAGCCACGGAGGAATGGTTGTACTCAGGCATGGAAATCTTGGCAGCCGCTTGGGCGATTCACTGCCAGATTATGATAATGTAAAGGTAAGAAGAATTGAATTAAATTATTTTTCAAAAATAAAAAAAAAAATAAAATAAAATGGTAAAATAGCACAAAAACCTCAACGACAACGACGAACGTAGGTAGTCGTCCTTTTTATTTTGTTTTCATTTCGCGGAATCATTTCTACATCCATGGACGTTGTTGTAGTCGTTGTTTCATATCATTTTTCGATTTTTTTTTGCGAACGCCAAGGATACTACAGTCTCTCCCTCTCTCACTCTATTTCTCTTTTTTCATACGAGGGCATAAATTGGTTTCCTTTTTTTTTTTTTTTGCGAATGAATTTTTATTGAAAATTAAGCTGAGCGAAGAAAATGGAGAATGAGAAAAGTGTATATTTATCGACTTTAAATAAGAAACTAAATTTAAGCTGACTTTCAGAAAAAAATCCATGGCAGAAAGGCATGGTTTTGCTTTGTTTCGTTTTTTTGGGGACAGAAAATTTCAGGAGAAAAGTAAGAAGCTTATAGTTTTGGGAAGGCTTTTAGGGAAATTTAAAATAAATATTATTCATTGCTCAGGGATTTATGTGCGTTGAAAACTTAATAAAAAAAACAACAAATCTGTAGGTTTGTAAAGGTATTTTGAAAAGCTAATAAACCTCCGGTTGCTTGGGTTCGATTTTGGAAAATAAAAAATGCAGACTGATGTGGAGAAAAAGTGTCAAAGCAGTAAGGGAAAAATTGATTGTGGATACTTTTACAACCATTTTTTTATCTTTTAATGCTTTACACTAGTATAGCATCTTTACAAATAACTCATTAAATTTACCTTTGTTAGGCAATTCCCATTTTGCAAGTAAGTCATTTATTCTAAAAATTACTTCTTAATAGCTCAAGAAAATATACCCTTATAGAACAAATTACCTTACAATGATAAAGAGCAATCTCATTTCATTATTGAAAGGGTTGAAAATTTGTCTTCCCAAGAGTGAAGAACTTAATAATCGAACTGTAAAGGCTTTTGTTGGACTTAATGTCCAACAACATAAAATGATGGAAATCAATTAACCCTTTGGAAACAAAAGGACCTTCCCCAAAGACACACGGCAAAATTACAACTACCTATACTATGTAATAACAAGAAGGACAATATAAAGACCAAAAAGACGCCTTAAAATGAACAACGTGAGATGACTATATACCTACATATATACATTTCTGAAATAATGAAAAAGGTCATTTTGTAAAATGTGTTTGGTAGGTAATTTTGTAGAAAATATCGATACACTCTTGTAAGATTTAATGAAACTAATTTTTCACTATAAGATATAACAATTAGGAAATGAATGGGGTAATTTCTGCTAAATGAGCTTAATTTGCATATTGAAATTATTCCAAAATTAATGAACCTCAAAGGAGATATTTGTGGTTGTAGTTGGAGTTGAAAGATTTTCTAGTGAATTATTTGGTATTTAAATTCAAATAAGGCATGCAGAAAATATCGTTTTAATAAGGCAAAATGTCTTTCGTCTCGAATGTTTTGAGAGCAAATAATGCTATCGACATCAGCTGAATTTTATTCTATAAATTATGACGTGTAGAACTGGTAAGACTTAAAACAAAACAAATGACAGACCAACAGCTAAAAATTGTAGTAAAAAAAAATGAATTTCGGCTGGAATATCTTGAGAACAAAAAATGCAATTGACTCCAAGATAATTTTATTTTACACAAAATAGCCGTGTTTTTTTTATTGGGATTTTATATACATATGTATATTACAGTGAGAAATTTCAAAAAAACGCATCTGCAGTAGCCTTTTTTATATTTCACATTTGGTACAGCTGTCAGAAAAAAAAACACAAATAAAAGATAGTTTGCTACAAATAAAAAGCAAACAAAAAATAATTTTAACCAAAAATTAATCATAGATACATAAAATGGACAAATTTTCAGAAGATTATGATAAGAAAACAAAGAAAAAGTTATTCTTTCTCAAATACATAATACATGTGATAAATTGAAAGGGTTTCAGCGATAAATGCTTCAGGAAGGGGTTTGTTCGTAGATTATGGTCAAAGTGAATTCACACGTAGAAACAATTTTCTGAAGATTTTTTTGGCGTTCTTTTAATTTCCTTAAAAATCTCTTGAAAGTTTCACACGAATAAACAAAATCGTAGAAGATTTTCTGTATTTTCCTTTTAAAGTGGTGTGTGTGGTTGCACGCACACATAATTACATAAGTATACGTAGTGTGAAAAAGAATGTCAAAAAAAATTTCTGAAATCGATGACCGGGGAGATTTTGTTTAACCTTCATACTTTCTGAGCTTCTAACCAGACCGAAAGTAACTGGAAACTCAGTTTACTCGTGTAAAATGGGACGTAGATGTCGTTTACGTATCCTGTAGTAGATGACGTCTTCAGCGATAATTTTCTTGGATAAAAAAACACCTACCCTCATTGAGGCACCAAATGTGAGGTATGCACTTTATTAAGCAGAGAGTCTGAGCAAACATTTTGCGCACATGTTGCCTAGCAAAACGTGGTGAAGGCAGAGTTGCCAGCAGGTTATTTAGGTCAATTTTTGGGTTTATTCAATTATCTTGCCACCTCTAGGTTTTAAAGATACATACACGAAGAATATATGTGGAAGTAAATTTTATTCAAAAACATACATATGAATTCAGAAATTTTCTAAAATCTGAGTTTTATTAGAATGAAATAGGATAAATGAAGTCAAAGACCGACAATCTTTTTTCTAAATCAAAAACGATATTGAGTTAATTATTTCTGTAACCTATAGGGGGTGGCCCCGGCGCAGTGGAAGCAGTGCTTGACTGCTAACCTGGATGTGTGGGTTCGAGTTCCAGTCTAGGTAGCATTCTTTTCAATATTCCCTCAACTGAACGCCACCCCTGGGATTTAATGAGATAATCACCTTATTTCTCAATCCACTGTGCTAACAAAATCTATCCTATCCTTCCATACCTTCAAACATTGCCTAATTTATAAGACCCTAGGTCTTACTGGCATATATGTATATGTTTGTGTTGTTTTTTTTTTTTTGTTTTATAAAAACAAGAAATTCGGAGACATAAACTTAAAATTTAAGGAAATCGAATATAAGTACGTGGGTAATAATTGTAATGTTAATTGGTTATTATCTTTAAATCATTAAAAAAAGACTTTAAGTACCTTACCTTTATACATATTATCATTTACTTAAGATTGTTCGTCTTATGATTTTTATTTTAATCTTTCATTTAAGGAGGATTACGATCTCCTGGATGGCAGTTTACTAATGAGTGATAATAAATTAGGAATATTTCAATTTCACAGTGACAATAAGTTAAAAATTCATGGTAAGTAGATAAAGTACCTAACTTTTTAAAATATCAATTTTGTACAAAATTTCTTAAAAATAAAATTAATCACAAAAATAAAAACATAAACTAAAACCTCTGTGACTTCAAAAAAAAAAACGCAGGGACATTATTCCACAAAACTTCCTCTCAGTCGCATAAATCCAGCATTCGATTAGAGACTCATGTCAGACCGACTTTTTTCATACTGTGTTTTGAAAGACAGAATCTTCTTTTTTCCCATTGGTTTTGGTGAATGGTGAGGTAAGTGTCCCGCCGAAGTGGAAAATAAGCCAATACTCATTGTTATTTTTAACTGGGATAGTGTTAGTATAAACTTTAAACAATTATGTTTGAACCCAGGTGCTTTACATACACATGTGCAAATTTTAAGATTTTTCATAAAATTCAAAACTTTACCGAGATTTTAGATAAAAAGTGTAAAAACTTTGTCTATTTTGAATGAAAACATACGAAATCAGACGGTACTTAAAGCTTGGAGAATATGTTTTGTTATTTATTTTAAAAACTTTGAGCCTCTAGAAGCAAAAAGATCAAACATTTTACAAATAAGAACCATTCGACGCCCAAATGCCCCTGTGCCAACAATTTCCTATATTCATGTTTTCTAACCTCAAATTTTCAAAAAATGTAAATCCTTTCCTACGGGAAAAATCGATGTCTACCTTAGCACCCATCATGAATTTATCATTGAACTTGGAAGACTTCTCCAATTGAACACAATGTCTGAACTCAAAATATCAAATGTGATTCAACCTTGCAAAAGAAAAATGTCTCATTGCCAATACATTTCACATATACACAGCATCACCTTTATGCTGTCTGATGTATAATGAAAATATTAAATTGCAGATCGTCTATCAATGGGCATTTCGAATGCATTAAATGACGACGACACAAATAGCAACGAAGGTGCCAACGCAGCAGCCGCTCGACAAGCAGCGGGTATTGTCGGCAATAGTGCCATAGGAGGAGGAGGAGGAGCGGGCAGCCCTGGTGCTGGTACTGGTGCAGGTGCTGGCATCAATAATATCCCATGGGGCAAAATGCTACCCGAGAAAATCGAACAGACCCTGCCCCATTACCCAGCTGGAATGCGGCCAACAGATGGCTCCTGGCAAGTTGTCAACGGGACACGTTTCAAATTCTTTGTCTTTTCGGCCTACTATGACCGGCGGGATGGAGCCAAGCTTGTGCGAGTTATTGGGGCGACGAAGACCCGTGGTCCTGAGCGAGTGTGGTGTCGCTTCTGGTACACTTACCGTGATGCAAACAATCACACAAGATACAATTCAGCAACGGTGATGGCTCGGGTTAAGGTAAGTCCTATCCCTCTTTATCACTCATTTCTATTTCTGTCTTTGTGTGCAGAAAATTAAATCCACTCGTGTGGAAATTGCTATCATCAAGTCCTCTATTCTTTTATCATTCACGTTGTCGTCGTTGCAAAACAGGTAATTCGGGAGAACTGGAATCTCAAGTACAGTGCATGCTTTGTTCTGTGTCCCCTGCGAACGGCCGAACTCAATGTGCCCCAATCCGTAAGTATTGTTAGCCGACTGCGGGCACCACCGGGAAATATACTTCGAGTCCGGAATACCGATCAGGATCCAGATTTTGTGAATCGAACCGCGGCATCATCGTCATCATCATCATCACCTGTCGACCAGATTGCCGATAAGATAGCCATTTGTGTCAAGCCGTTCCACTTCAATTACGACCAAGCTTTGTATCTGATGGAGTATCTGGAATTTAACTCCCTTCTAGGAGTGTCACATTTTACCTTTTATAATCACACCCTTGGCAGTCGTGCAACATGTGTCCTCAATCACTACATCGAAGGAACCATACCCGCGAACCTAACCGCTGCAGATGCAGATAAACCTGAATTTCTTGTTAAAGAAAGCTCAACGCCAGATGGTGAGTTTGATATGATATCTCTTTATTATGATTTATGTGGAGTATGCAGCGAGAATTCGTGTCATAATTAAAACCTTATTAAAAATGAAGAATGGGGAATTTCGCCAGGTTGAGTTTTAATGATCTAAGAATTATGGTAACTTTTGCACAATGTTAGTTCATATCAGATGTAGCAGAATTTAAGAATACGGAGTTGAGTTGAATCGCAATCTCAAAAAGTGCAACTTGTGATTGTAGCGACATTTGGTTTCAACAAAAAGGGCACTACTTGCAATACAGCCCTTGATCATGGTTTCAAGGGCTGTATTGCAAGTAGCGCCCTTTTTGTTTAACTGCGAGAGTAATTAGCTAAAGAGTTAATTTAAGTTTTTCGATCGGTGAATTAGTCGCTTATATCATGTTATATCATAATATGTTGGGACTTTTCTTTTGGGACTACGTATAGTAAATAGATAAGCCGGCTGCGATAGATTTACCTAATAAATCACTGATTTCTCTGGTAAATAACAGATATCGGTAGTAAATCATACATTTTATTTGTAAACCACGTATTTCTTTTGTAAACCATGGAGTTTTACGGTAAATGTCAGGTTTCACTGATAAATCGCAGGTTTTCCTCGCAAATCACAACTTTCTTTGCTTAGCCACAGTTTCCTGTAGTAAATACAGTAAATATAGATTTCTCTGGTAAATCATGGATATTTCCGATAAATTACAGATTTATCTTATTGATCACGTAATTTCCCAGTGAATTATAATTTTTTTTTTGCTAATTACAAATTCCTTTGGGTCTTTCCGGAAAATTTCAGTTTTTCCTGAACAATCATACTTTTATCTGTTCAATCATTGGATCTCTACAGTTAACAAGAGGTTTTCATAGAAAATTACACATTTTTCTGGTACCTAAATTAAGGAATTCCCTAGTTAATCACAGATTTTTCTGTCAAAACATTGATTTTTCTAGTTGATTACAGAATTCCGTGGTATATTACATTTTTCCAGTAAATCAAGGATTATTCTTGTAGATTTTTCCGGTTAAGCACAGAATTTCAAAGTAAATTACAGATTTCTCTAGTAAATTATACAGAATCCTCTGGTAAATCTCATATTTTCTTGTAAATCACAGATTTCTTTAGTGAATCATGGATTTTTCCGGCAAATTACATGTTTGTCTGGTATATGTACTCTTATCACGGATTTCTCTGCCAATTCAAAGATTTATTTATATAGTATAATAATGACCGACGTCTCTGGTAAATCCTAGGTGTCCCTAACGAATCATAGATTTCTCTGATCAATCACATATCACAGGTTTCATAAACCTATTACAAAATTAAGGTATCAAACAATAAACATATCTTTTTAGTATTCGATACTACAAACATTTTTTAGCAAATCAAACATTTTTCTACGAAGGGGCTTATTGCGAAAAAAATCTTTAAGACAAAAGTCGATCAACATTTTTGATAGAAATGAAATTTCTTTAAAATAGAAAAAATATAAAATATTCAGTACAAATATTGAAAGTCAAATAGAAAAATATTAACGAATAGAATTTTGGAAATAACGATAGAAGAATTTAATTCTATTCTACTAGATTCCTTTTCTTTGACCAATCACATATTACAGGTTTCAAAAACCTATTACAATTTTTTTTTAGCAAATCAAACATTTTTCTACTTAATCTCGGAAATCTCCAGTAAATCAAGGATCGTTTCGGTGCATAAATTTATACTTCTCACTTTGGAGCCTACCACTGAAATGTAAAACTTCTCAAATGACGGTTGGAGCTGTCCATGGCCTGATTGTCAGTGCATATCACGTTGAAGGTCATTCATTAATAAACGGAAACTGCCTCTTGCGAGGAACCGACAAATCTTCCAATCGTATTCTTGCCATGAGAATGTTCCTCTCACCTAAGCTCTTTGGATTCGTCAGTAAATTGTGGGTCCCCTCTATTCCCGCAGCAACTCACAAAGGAATCTTTAGAAGTTGTAAGACACTAGGCCCTGGTTTTTCACGAGTTTTCGTTCCATTAGTTTTTTTTTTATTATTAAAAATTATAGTACAATTAAAACAGACCCGTTTAGGTTAATGGGGCAGTATTGGTATAGATTAGAAACTTTATTATAATAAATTAAAATCATTTTCAAATTTTAAAGTATTTTTTTTTTCTATCAAAGCAATTCATGCGTTGATCTTCTACTACAAAGTTACTTGGCGAAATTCCTTTTTGCAAATTATAACATTTTCCAAAAACAATGTCAACTAATTCTAGATGCAAAATCACCTCATGGCGCAAATAACACACGAAAATACGAAAGCACCTACATTAAGCCAACCGTAACTATACTCCCATGGGATTTAAGGATGCGTTCCCAAAAGGAGATACGCACTGAGGGTTTGTTTGCAGCCCTTAATGATTGTTTGTATAGGAACATGTACAGATATAGATATCTAGCCCTCGTGGATTTGGATGAATTTATAATTCCACGGCATGGGGATACATTAAATGAATTAATTAAGTAAGTCAAAATATATACACAAACATATACACACACACATACATTTGTAGTGCTACTTGTAGTGTTTAATTTAGCTCTTGAGGTAGTAAACCATATGGCAAGAGCATGGTATTAAAGTTCGTATGTTTTTTCTTCTTTTTGGTATTTGCAGCTGGTTAGATAAGAGGTATAAGAATCGTAATGCGGGTGCATATTCATTCCAGAATGCGTTCTTCTATTTACAATTCCAAGACGATCCATGGTTGTATGACACGAAAAGTGCAAATCAGAGATTACGAGCAGCACTAGTGACACAGAGAAAAACAAGAAGGTGAGTATGAGTACCTGTATAGGTAAAGTGGGATTTTAAGTTGCTGAATGGGTTTAATATGGTGGGGTTGTGGAATTGTATAATTAAATAAAGTGACACTCACAAACGCAGCGTTGCAAGTGTTTAATGAATGCAGTGCAGATGCAATTCCTTCGAGTGTGATTGTTACAAGAACCTACAAATTTTATGAGACTTGTCCCAAAAAAACAACTATTAAATAATATTATTTTAAAAAAGCTGAATATCATACTAAAAACTCAACTTTTTAAAAACTATTGCAAAATGTACTTTAATTTCTTTACTAAAAAAAATATCATTCATTAAAAAAAATTACTTTTCTAGTTTTTTACTTCTTTAATGTTCGTTTCTTTAAAAATATAATATCTCCCCATAGACGTTCAAAACTACACCCTCAAAAACAACGCTCAAAATACATTTGCCGCCCCGAAACAGTTGTTGAAGCTGGCAATCATTTTGTTTGGGAATTTTCACCTGGAAAAGGTTCGTTGAATGTACCACCAGATGCGGGAATATTGCATCATTATAGGGTAAGTTTTTGAGAATTATTTTATTTGCATAAATTAAGTTTAATACCTACTGATTTACATAGGTAAGTTTATAATGTATAGGAATTTGTTTATGCTAATCCAGAGGGATTAGGCTGAATGTATAAATGGTTAACATTTAGACAAGAGATAAGATGTTTGTCCTTAAACTGTTCATTAAATAAGTATAGTGTATAATTTTTATTTTATGGAAATTATTTAAAGGGAAAAATTATGTTTTAAAATATAGCTAAAACAAACATGGGTTTAAGTTTTTAACAGCACAAAATATTATTATTGATCCCTTATACAGGGTGATTCACCTAAGGTGTGACAAAAAGCTAGAGCGTGTAGGTTAAGTCAAGACAATTTAAAAATTGTATGGATGGGGATGGAGGTCTATTTCCCGCTGTTTAGGCGGGAATGTTGATTTTCTAAGAAAATCGACTTAAAATAGAAAAAAAAAGTAATTATAAAACAACGAACCTACAATATCATGCTATAGGTACTACTCAAAATTTTGAAAAAAAAAAATGAAAAAAATTGTGATAAAACTAATTTTGTTCAAAATTTTACGTTACTAAGTACATAATATTTTTGTTTTTAATTTTGTTGATTCAACCTATATGCTCTTGCTGATGTATAATGGGCTAAGGCTCCTTTAAAAATTTATCATGAATGAACTTACTTAGTCTTTACCAGAATTTTCTTCAGTGTGGAAATTTTGTTTATAAAGTCGATTAACCGAGCCAAGAACTTCACTGATGCTATGTTCACACAGTGCGGTTAAAAAAAATGTATATTCAACGTTTAGCAGAGATAAACCTACCTAGATATAGTTCTTGCAAGACATAAACTCAAATTTTTCATGGATATAGCATGAAGAATAAAGAGCTGATAGTCCAGAAATATTTCATAGAATACTGTATCGCATGCTATGAAAATTGCTCATGATGGAGGCTACTTTATATAGTATATTCTATAACCAATTTCTGCCACATTTTGTTTTGCTCATAGAAAGACATGAATAGTATTCTATAAGGAAGCAATTTTCCGTTTGACATTTGTGGATTTGTTTCAATTCTCTTTGTTTTCGATTTTTCCGATTGTAATTATGTAATTAATTGTAGGTACCAAAAGGTAGTTAGTTTTTGTCTTTTGCTTGTGAATTTAAACAAAATTTACAATAAATCAATTCTTTTAGTTTTTTTTACTTCATAACTTTGCCCTGTGAAATTTTGGATAGAAATGAAATAGTAAGCTAGGAAAATGCCCAACAAACATTTCATGGTTCTTTCTATAAAAAGTGATAGATGGTAATCTATGAATTGATTTAATAAAGCAATCTATAACCAACACATAGCCTACCTCTTCCATGGTATTGATGGCTGGTAGAAGAAATCCCATGGTCATTGTTATTGCAGACATGTAACCTACCTAAATTCAAATTAACTTAATAGACGTTTTATTTTCATTTCAATTGTACTCTACTGCATACCTTATTACTTTATTTATTTTTTAGTCCTTCAAACATAATTTCCTGCACGAAAACAAGAAAATAAAAAGAATGAAATAGGTCTAGGTAGGTATTATGTAACTAAATGGAGATACAACAGGTTGTGACATATTTATTGTTTGTTAGATAATTATTTTTTTAATTTTTTCTCAATTATAGGTCAATTAAATGCACGCAACAAATGTTATCCATTTTTTAGACCTATACGTACTATCGATTTTATTGAACTTACGTAAATATTTTATCTGTAAAGGACTGAGGGGTAGGTTAGTTGAGAATGCCTTTGTTAGTCAAAGAACAGGGAGGCAAACTTTCGAAATGGATTTATATTATATTTAACAAAAATATGAGTATACGACTGCTTATAGATATAAATGTAGTAATTTAGAATACAAAAGTCTGGCCGGTTTTTTCTCAGCTTGTGGTGGGAGTGCAGGGGCTTGAAATACCGATTTTCCGATTTTTGCTACAGGGATATGAACAACTTCGTTTACTGTCTGTATTAAGAATAAGAAATAATGCTCTGTCATTTTTCATACAATTCTTAAGCTGGCCATAAATGATATAAATGATCGAGCCATTTGGCTCGTTGCCATATTGGACTCGTGATGGATTTATAACTTGCTGAAAATACAAATGGCTCGGTAGAACCCAATCATCATACAGTGCAATTTGACTCGATCGTATATGGATAGCTTTTTCTTGGGTTCCTGACTATTCGATTAATAGAAGCTAGGACATGAGCCTGAAACATTTGGTTCTACGCCGCCGCCGCCGAAAGACTTGGGATTAAAACCACATGAAAATATTTTTTTTCACGAGTACTTACTCTTCCGAGGAATTGAAAAATCCTCAAAAGAGTATCTCTTGTCATGAAAAAGTAACTCTCTTTTTAGCCTTTCGGATTCGGTACAAAATTGTAGGTTCCCCCTCCATTCCTGCCTAATAACATGTACACATGAATGGTTGAAAGTTGTAAGTCACTTGGATCTTGTTCTTTACGAGTTATTGCGTCACCAGATTTATTTATTTTATTTATAATTAAATAATTTAATTAATTTAGTCACTTTAATTTAATTTCTTCTCACCCCTAAAGGTTTGTGAATTTGGAGGCAATGATTGCATAAAATCCCCATCGATTGTCGATCGAACAGCAACACGATATGTCAATCGTTTGGTCGAACGTGTCGAATCAGTTTACAACTATCTCAAGAAACCATGTGATCTACCCGATTTACCCCTGATTCCCGAAAAACCACCACTCGAACCAGTCAACGAGCCCAAATATAAGCCAATAATTCGCAAAGATGACAAAACTAATATAAGAGTTCATCCGAAACTCAGCAATAAAATACCATCACAAGATGAAGACAACGATACAAATAAAAATGGTGATTTCACTAATGAAGCAATACCATCAGAATCATCGGCAGCACTACATGAAAATGAAGCACCACCACCAACCGAGATTAAACGAAAAGTTATTGTCTTTGAACAGGATTCGAATGGCCAGACAAAAGTTAGAGTTAAATATGTTACTTAATTTTATATAAAATGTAACAATATTTATAAGTATATATTTTTAATAATTTGTCTTCTATAGCTGTTTTTGTTTTTTGTTTTAATTTTGAATTTTCTAAATTAACAATTTCTATTTTGTAATACATACTCATAAAAAAAAACTAAAAAAAAATCATTATATTAAAAATTAAAAAAAATAAATATTGGCATGATGAGATAAATAAATTTATCATTAAACATATCATGCGTCTGATTCATGCCTGAGTTAAAAAATAGAAATAAATCTATTTAGAAATGCTTTATGAAATAGAAAAATAGAATATTACAAGAAATGCTAAATTCACACAGACACATCCCACATACAACCTTGCTATACAACAGAAAGACAAATATTTGCTGCAAAAACACAAACAAAAATAAAATGTAATAAGTTTAAAAAAAAAATAAAAAACCAACCCATTCGAATATATTTTTTTCTTATTCTCTCAGTCGTCTATATAAAATGCTTGTAAAGAAAAATATGAATTAAATAAAACAGATCTATTTAAACAAAATTTTCATAAAGTTGTGTTTTTAATTTAATACTTTTAAGGACTGCAGCGGATGAGGAATCCCGTTTCGGTCTAGAATTTGTCATATATAATTTTAAAGAAAAAGGCATTAATTTAAAATAAAAACACGCGTTTTTGAGTTAGCCATATTTCGATTATGTAAGGAATAAAATTTATGGCAAATGGCCCCAGCGGTTTTTTAATGACGCGTAAGATCTCGGTCCGTGCTCAGGAATTGATTCTTTTTTATTCGCATAAACCCAGGATTTCAGCAAATTTAAATCGCATGATCTTCGTGATCAGCTGACATCAGAATAATTGTGAGATGATTTGGTCTGGAAATCGTTGTTGAAAAAGATTTATTGTTTTTATTCGCAGTGTGTCAGGTGACGCCATTCTGCTGAAAACAACATGTCGTCCAGATCCATGCCGTCCAGTTGAGGACATAAGAACTCAGTTATCATGTTCCTCTAAAGAATGGTCTGGTCTGGTGGTCTGCTGGTTTGAGCTTGAAATTTGAAGTTGCTGAGAACGATGTCGAACTGATGTTGTCGGATTTTCTGTGGCACTCTCGTTTAAGCCAACAACAACAATGTTCTTAAGAAATCCAGCGGTATGTTGACGCAAAAGAGATTTACTGTCCATAATTGACCCATTCTCTTCAAATTTTTGACAGCTCTTCCAATTTTTTGACACAGTAGGTGCACTTTCTAGACTAAAAATCCCCCGAAGTTTTCGAGCGGTCTCTGCGTAGCTTTTTTCTAAAAAATCGACCTGAAATTGAAATACTTACAATGCTATGCTTCACTTTTTTTTGAAAGCCAAAAGTCCGATCTTTAATTTTTGTTTTATTCAAATTATTTTAGAGAATATTTTTTGAAAAATTAATTTTCAAAATGAAAATTTTTAATAATGAAAAAAATTATTTTCAAGCTAATTTGTTCAAAATTTTACGTGATTAGAGAGGTTAATATTCAACGACATGTTAATCAACATGTATAAATAATTAAGTTATTATTGTTAATGTCCCTGCAAGTTGAGCCTCTCTTTTTAATAAATGAAGCTCTTTTGAAAATAAAATGAGTTTAATGCACTTTATTTAAACGGAAAATGGATTTCACACAATGAAGATAATTTGCAACGCTTTGCGATAAGCAACTTTGTTTGTTTTGCTGTCCGGTACATACAAAATCAATGCAAACCACCTTTTGAGGAACCTTGATGTAAATATGAAAAATTATATTTTAATTAACATAATGTAATGAAATGCACTAACAAAACTTGAGAAAACTTGTTTTTTAAAAATACAATAAAAAAAAATTGCGTATACGCCAGAGTGTACCGCAATGTTTTATCATTGGTTTAAAGAAAATAGGACTATGACACATTTCGGCCATAATATAAAACTGATTCTTAATTTAAAAAAAAAGTGGCTCGAAGAACTCGTTCAGAACTAGACGGTGTTTGTCCCTAATCCTGCTTTACAATGCTGTTTGTAATTGTATAGCGGATTATTTTCAAGGAAAAGCGGAGGAGGTATGCAGGTACTTTAGTCAATTCGTCAGCAAAAAAAATTAATTTTAATTTAAAAATTGATTTTTGAATTGAATTTTGAAAAATAAAAAATATCTTACAATGTTATATCTTTTTCGGCGCTTTTAACAAATAGAACAGCCCTACTTTTGAATGTTCACAAATTAATTCAATTTTTATTTAATTTTTACGATCCGTCCGGGCGTATGTACGTCCATTATGCTCGTGTGTCTTTAGCCTTATAGCCTAAATAATTTCCAAGGTCTCATTGTGAAAAATTTTTCGCTCTTAAAAATTACCGTCCTTGATTGCACTTTCTATGGGATGGATTCACTGTAAAATTGAATCCAACAAACTTGCAGATTAACTATAGCTTCAATTTATTTAAATACTAGCTGACCCGGCGAACTTTTAACAGTCAATGAATGTATAGTGATACCTTTTCGGTAAACTTAATTTATGATTTTAATTAGCGCAATAAAATGAAAACAAAAAATGTATTCAGTTTAATATTTCATTAGTTAGGATACTATGTACTAATAAACAAAATAAAAATTCAGTAAAACTACAAAAATCATAAGTGTTTCGATGGCTGGTCGGCAAGGTATTTGCTTTGCTGAAACTGTATTTTTCTGCATGGAATAAACTTAGGCTGATTCCCTTCACTGAAGCATCTTTTGATATACGACATTTTTCGTTTTATTCTCAGATGCAAGAACAAATAAAGCGGACGGTTTACGAAACATGTCAATATAAAAGATGTCAAAGGGATAGAAGTCGAAGTGACAGATGTCAAAATGATAGATCTCAAAGTGACAGATGTCAAGTTGACAGATGTCAAAGTGACAGATGTCAAAGTGACAGATGTTAAAGTGACAAATGTAAAATTGACAGATGTCAAAGTGACAGATGTGTGACAGATCTTAAAGTGACAGATATTAAAGTAAAAGATGTCAAAGGGACAGATTTCAAAATAACAGATAATAAAATGACAGATAAGGAGTGTTCAGCGAAGCTGTTCCGAACAGTTTGGAACAGTTTAGAACAGAAAAGAACAGGTTTTTGCTGTTCAGTGAGAAATTTTCTTTTCTAAACTGTTCTGAATTGCTGTTCAGTGAGTCTGTTTGGAACAGTTTAGAGCAGGATTTTCTGTACTTGCTTTTGAGGTAGAACAACTTAGAACAGAGATTTGTGAGAAATGTCAAAATCAGTTGTTGTTCTGTTCTCTCCTGTACTGTTCTGACTATTTCTTCACTGAACAAAGCTATAATAAAGTGACAGATGTCAAAGTGACAAATGTCAAAGTGACAGATGTCAAAGTGACAGATGTCAAAGTGACTGATGTCAAGGTGCCAAATGTCAAAGTTAAGTGACAGATGTCAAAGTTTTATATGTTCAGGCAAATGAGCAAGCGAATCCAATTTTTTTTCCTCAGAGCTTCGACAGCTAAACTTTTCATGTTCATGTAACTACGATGGCTGATGTCTCTGAGATCTATTTTTTCTGAACACAACTATTATTTCTATCGGATTTATAAACTATCGACTTTAACCTTCAATAACTTTGGAAAGAGTGCATTAATTAGGGAATAAGTTAGTGGCATTTTCAAATAACATTCAATTCGCTTTAATAATACGTCTCAATCATTACCGCATGACAACCGGTTATAAAGTTTAAAAATAAAGAAGCAAACAAAAGAAAACTTACCATACAATTTGAATGGAAAAAACAAATTATCGATGACCTACAAATATTAATCAAAGCGGCTGAAATTTTACCAGGCTTACTATTTAACTAAACCATAACTAAAAAGCTAGTGGCATTGAAAATCGGAGACAATTTAATTTTTTTGAATCGGTCTAATGTACATATTTGAGTATCTTATTAGATTAATATTTTGTTTTTATGAATCTTTCCGATATTAATTCGGGGATACAAATCGAACAAATAACAGATCATCAAAATCGGTCCAGCTGTTCTTGAGTAATCAATGGTTTAACTAACCCTACTTTGTTTTATGTATAAAGATTTAATCGTATGACAGTTCAATAAAATTTAGTTAAAATTCCTCCAAGATTGCAAGATTTTTTTGGTAAATCTCTATAAAAATAAAATTCCTATAATATCCCTACATTTTTGTCTACAAATACAGCAACTCCAAAAATAGTGCCAAAAACGATTCAGTATTTCCACATAATTGCACCACAACAATTTTCCATATCGTCGGCGCGGTGCGGCAGGCGTTTTAAACATTGTCCTACTTTTACTCTTACAAACCAATCTGTGAAAACCATAGGGTTATATACCTACTTAGAATAACCAGACACAAAGAGGCGAAATCTTATTACTATACAACTAAAATGTTGGTCGCTGAGAAAATAATTTTCTTACCATAACATGGTTATGATGGGTAAGGGGTACTTGAGGGAAAATATTTTAATTTCCACTTAAAAAAAAGAAAAAAAAAATCAGAGCAGGATAGCAATCGCTTTAGAGACAAACAGAATATAACAAGCACGTAATGACATCTTTTTCTCTAAAGTGTCACAGTATTATAAGCTTATAGACTCTCTAAGGCAAGAATGTAATTAAATTCGTTCTCGCTGGCAAAGGAGTTTGTTTTAAATTTAATATCCCTCCCTATATAACTAACACACGATTCTTGTTCACCTCAAAGGACGACAACGATGACGGGAATATTTGCCAGATTCATATTAAGGACTTCATAAAAGTATAAGGGATGGGCTATATGAAATTGTCGTTGCCAGAAAAATTAGTGAAAAGTTTTTACCAAGCAATATAATCAGGATGCACGAACACACTTAAGTATAAAGGTGTCGTAGATGTGAGCGCACTTATTTGGATTGTCCTGGGGCAACATTAAAAAAAAAAAACTTTAAAAAAAACAACGCATTTCATTTCATCTTCATCATCTCTCAAAGTAATGAAATAATAAGGACTCTAGATTAAATATTTTTAATGGCTCTCTTTCAGATTCTGTGTTTCACTTTTCTTTCAAAAGATGGGGGTTTTCTGTTAATGAGTGATTTATTTCTAGTTCAGAGGAATGGCCAACCAACTTATTTTTTGTCAACCTGAATAAGTATCCTTTTCTCTAAAGTGAGTCCAGTTTTTAGTTTAATATTATCGTCGTTTTCTCTTTGTGCTCAAAAATGATTCTGAATGACTGTTATTTGTGAAAAGAGTAAAAGCAGAACAAAAAATAAAAACCTTAAAAAGCATTTCCTAGCATAAGTGCGGGGGAGTATCATGTTTTGAATGACTGCTCAAGGGAATAATATCCTTTCGATTTGTCACAGGCATTTGCATAATGGCCAAGTGATAGAGGGAGGCAAGGCAACTCGAATAGAAACTGAAAAATTATCATATTTCCACATAGTATGTAGGCTGTATGGTGTGTATGTAAGTGGTTTGTATAAGAAAAGGATATTTCATAGAAATTTGGAAGGATAAATGTTTAAGTGAGAGTGTATAGTAAGCAAACACCATCAGACATAATGTTAAAAGGGGTCAGAGGTGTTGGAATATAATACACATTTAATTGGTTATACAATATGACCTTATGGACGTTTAAAGAAGAAAGGAAGTTAGGCTTGTCGGCAGAGACAAAAACAGTTTTCCAAATCCGAAAACATTTCGAAGAAATTTGTTGATCAAAATCGGAAGCATTCAAAATTATACTGAGGTAACAGAATTCCAAACGCGCGCTTAAACCAAGCACAAAGGCATGGCCGAGGCATGGTGTTTAGTGCGATGGACTGTCATGTCATGCTGGAGGTCTAGGTTCGATCCCCAACCTCGCTGAACTAATCATACACAAAACGGCTGCTGCCACTTGGGAAGAATTGGCAAAACCTCCAAGAGTATTTCTTGTTATGGAAAAGTGCCGCTCAATTAGCCGTTCGGACTCGGTAATAAACTGAAGGTCCCCTACATTCCTGCAGATACTAACACAGGAATGGTTAAGAGTTGTCAGTCACTAGGCCCTAGTTTTTCATGATTTGTTTTTTTATTTATTTAAGGAACGGCTAAGAGTAAGGAAAAAATGCTGTCATTTTATTTAATGAAATTAAATTATGCATTTATGTATTTAGAAAATGTAACTCGTATTTTAAAACCCAGTTTTTCAGTGGTGAGTTAAACCAGATCTAGTTAACTCTGGAAAAAAAAAAACAGTTAACTTATATTTAAATATGTAGGTATATCGTCGGTTCGGAAGAAAAACGATACATGAAATGACATTTTTGGACTAACATTGCATTTTTGTGAATAAAAGAAAAACTATCAATTGGAAAAATACCAGACTCTGCAAAAATATTTGGAACTTAATGAGCTATTGTGTGCTCTCGATATTTTAACAAATTAATTGAAATTCAGATTTTCATTCGATTTTCTGTTGCCTACTTTAAATAATGAAATTTGTTGAGTTGTTTCGTTTTCTTTCGAACCGCGTCACGATATAAAAATGAATTCCCTTTTGTGTGGTCGTACGCGCATAACTCGGCTAAACATCATCCGATTTTGTTGGAGACTTTTTTGTTGGATTTGTATTGAATTATATTAACACACAATGGAGCCAGAAATTGGAAAATTTGACCAAAAATTAGAAAATTCGACCGAATAAATACGAAAATCGTGAAAACGCATTGAAATTTCAAATTTCGTACACTCATAACTCGGCTAAAAATCATTCGATTTGCATGGAGATTTGTTTGTTAGATTAACACATAACGGAGTCGAAAATTCGAACGAAAATTAGAAAATTCAATCAAAAAGTCAGAAAATCTTGAAAACATCTTGAAATTAAAAACTCTCCGAATTAGTTTTTTGTTCGTACGCACATAACTCGGCTGAATATCAAACGAATTGGATAGACATTTTCTTGTTGGATTTGCATTGAACCAGATAAACACACTACGGAGATAAAAATTGGAAAATTAGGCCGGGAAAGTCGGGAAGTCGTGGTAAAAATTGGAGATTGCTCGACTTTCGAAAGGAACATTAATAATTTAGTCAATTATAGGTAAAAAGAAGTTCACCGGGTCATCTAGTTATTTATTATATTACTAAAACAGAAATATTGCCTGTTTTTTTTTTTTTGTTTGGGCGAATCTTATTAACCTATTTCAAGAGTTCTTCTAGTTTTTGGAGGATTCCAAAGCCATAAGAACTGAGAGACATTTGGAATGAAAATCCAATTTCCTTTAAGAATATGTCTCAATCATTTCCATACGATTAACGGCATTGAAAAACGGAGACATTTTAATTATTTTGAATCAGTCAAATGCATAGGTAGACATAAGTAGCTCGCAAGTAAAAAAGTTGAATTCTGTAATAAGTTTAAAATAAATTTTAAAATAGGAAAAGACAAAATGGAGACGGGAATCAACATTTCCGGAATATAATGTCCTGATTCATAAACTGTTCTACTACAAATTTTATAGAATGGTTTATTATCATTATGCCTGTTAATTGCAACATTTCGATTATCTTATGGCTTATGTTAAAATATTGGGATTTTTTTCCTTTTCAAAATGAGCACTATAACAGTTTCTTTTCATTAAATTTGTCTTCTAGGTTTCAAACCTTATAAACTTTCGACCATTTCAAACACTTCGAAAATCTAAGCTTTTTATAATTTAGGCATTATTTATATAATTTTATGTTTCAGACTTTTTGAAAAGTGTCAAAGCCCATAAAACCATTTACATAAATGGAATCTTAGATTACAACCATGGTATGTCCCAAAAGCTTCTTCATAAGAAAATGTCCCATAATTTCAACAATTTAATAAATTTCCTATAAAGGGATGCAAATGTTGTCCATACTCCGGTAGATTTAAAATAATGAAGCTAGAAAAATGTTATTTTATAATTGTTATACAGTAATTTTATAAACAGAACTGTTAAAAATTGACGTGTCCTTTATTATGGCGTTATATTATGTTAACTAACATTTTTGAGTTGTTTTTCATGAGTGTTTCTTTATTTATTCCGGATAAGGAATAGAATGGATTAGTCCAAGAGCCAGTGGAAGGAAGACTTACGGTATTACAGCACGATTCATATTAAGTGTAGTCATTGTCTTACCTCCTGAGCATCAAATGGGCATTCGTAATTTCAGCTGATAGTGCCTCCGGGAATCTGGGGGCCCAAAGGTCAAAAAAATCGAACTCTAAAACGTGATAGCAGTACGTCTGCCTCTTTGATAAGTTATACTATATAGCTTCCGTTATTCAAAAATATTAATGGCAGACATCTGCTGCAGTACTTAGATTTTTAACGAAATCGATTTGTGTTTTGAGAGTTTGACAATTTTATTAAAAAGTCGATATTAAACTCGGCATTTTTTCAAGACATTCGACTTTTTTTAAGTCGAGATTTCACAAGGTCGACATATTGCTGGCATTTTAACTTTCAAGGAAGTCAATTTAAGTCGAAATTTTTTGTCGATCAATCGTACGTAACTTAAAATAGCTTGGTGCCAAATTCAATCAAAATTGACGAAGTCCTTTTTCAAGTGTTGCGAAGGTAACCTAGTCACCGAAGCACAGGGAATAGTAGATGTGTTTAAGCAGCATTTCCAGCAGCTGCTAAACGGAAATCATGTGGAGCAAGTGATAGGGCAAGCAGAGAATCCACCTTCAATCAATGAAGACCCAGTTCCACCATCCAGTATATAGAAGAGTTAAGCTTAGTTAAAAGCTTAAAAACAACAAAGCCGCCAGCTCCGATGGACTACCAGCCGAGCACTTAAAATACGGAGGAGATGTTTTGATAGGTATGGGTGGAAGGAAACATACCGGATGACTGGACGATCAGCTCCATATGCCCCATCTACAAAAAAGGCGATCCTATGTCCTGTAAGAACTATCGAGGCATATCCCTGCTAAATGTCGCATATAAGATCCTATCCAACGTTCTTTGTGAGCATCTTAAGCCGTTCTGCAAGACTCTTATCGGCAAATACCAGTGTGGGTTTTACCCCGGCAGATCGACTATAGACCAAATCTTCACACTTAGACAATTTTTAGAAAAGACCAACGAGTTTCAAGTCGAGATCCACCATCTCTTCATCTACTTCAAAGCCGCTTATGATAGCATTCATCGTCAGGAGCTCTATTAGGCGATGGCGAGCTCGGGATCCCGAAAAAACTGATCCAGCTGTGCCGCGTGACATTAGAAAACACGCGGTGCAATGTACAATTGGGAACTAGCCTTTCAGAATTCATCCAAACATGTACAGGGTTTCGACAAGGAGATGTGCTAACATATGACTTTTCAATCTCGTTCTGGAGCAGATAGTGCAGGTGTTAACACGGAAGGCACTATTTTCAACAGATCTATTCAACTATTTGGGTATGCGGACGATATAGACATCATCGGCTGCTCCCAACGTGCCGTTATAGAGTGCTTCACGGCGATTGAAGAACAGGCAAAACTTGTTCGTCTTGAAGTAAATGAGAACAAGACCAAGTATCTGCTATCAACAAACAAACAAGCATCTGACAAAACGTCACTATTGATAGCAGTAACTTCGATGTAGTTAAGGAGTTCATCTACCTTGGAGTAAACGTTAACTCCACAAATGACACCTTAGTGGAGATTCGACGAAGAATTACCCCAGCAAACCGCAGCTACTTAGGTTTAGCGAAACAAATGGGTTCAAAACTCCTCAGACGTAATACGAAGTGCACGCTCTACAGAACCCTTATATTGCCAGTCCTGCTTTACGGCGCCGAGTGCTGGACGATAAGCAAAAAGGGAGAGCTGATACTTGGTCCTTTCGAAAGGAAAATTCTTCGACTAGTATTTGGTTCTGTGTGCGAGGAGGGCGAATGGAGGAGAAGATTCAACCACGAACTTTATGAGCTGTACCAAGATTTGGATGTAGTCCAATTGTCTGCATTGGGTCGGACACATCGAGTGAATGGACAACAACGCTTCAGCCAAGAGAATTTTCGAATCCCAAAGGCCACTTGCGATCAGAAAAATCATTTCTTTATATATAAGATAACGAGGGTGCCAATATGACGAACTAAATGTCCACTGTCAAGTAGCTGATTAACCCATTCAACTCAGACGACGAAAAACGCAGAGGTCGTCTATTGCAGTGGCAGCATCTATTCAGACGAGCTATATTAGTGCTAGGCCTTGCACCTCTGCTAAACTTGTTCATTTGTGTGGACCTTTAAATTTCCATTATCCCTCACACCCTTGAAGCAATCAGTGCACTTTAAAACAAAATTGAAATTCTGTGCAAAATTTCAATGAAAACAGTTACCTTTAAATTGGAGACAACTAGTAAGGGACCGAGCTGTCTGATGAAAGAAGCTTGTTGGTTAGTTAAGCCGGAACCACACATATCTCGTGTGGTGTGTTGTGGAGAGGTGTGTCGTGTCGTGTTGCTGAATGTGCACACTTGTTTGTTGTGATGTTTAAAGGTAGAAAAGAAAAGTACAGATGGATATGTCTTTTTTGTTTGTTTCATCTTGATTTTTTATTTTTGACAGGCGATTTGTTTTTTTTTTTTTTACAAATATTTTTTTTGCAGACAAAAACTTTTAATCTGACATTTTTGCGTTCTAATTTAAAATATGTAAGTAAATTTCCGTCCACATGAGTTATTTTTCTAAATATATACTTTTCTCTTTCTAACGAACAGTCAAATGTCATTTTAGACATTTGAGTATTTGTTTCATTTCACATACTCCACATCGTGGTATGGCGCAATCGGAACAGAAGCGATTTAGCCACAACACACCACACGAGACAAATATGTTTCTAAGCATATGAAATACATGGGAGCGATAGCGAAACAACACTCCACAACACACCACACGAGATATGTGTGGTTCCGGCTTTAATAACTGGCTGAACAGAATGATGACGGAGACGGAACTGGAGCCGGAGCTGGAATAGCTGTCAAAATATTGAATACACGCAAATTCAATGTTGCGAACACAACGGAACGTAGCCGCATACGAAGCTGCAGACGCAGACGGAAGAGTTCACCAACTTTTAACTTTTCACGTATGGCACTTTTGACGTTTCAAATTGTATGGAGAAAAAAATAAAAAAAAATATTGTGGTTATTTGTATCGCGAAAAAAATTATTTATTAAAAGGAAAATTATTGGAAACAAAAAATGTGAATTCTGAGCTTGTACACAAGAATATTCTTTTGTTTTTCTTCAAAATACATTCAAAGCTGTACAGCTGCATTGTGGACAGGTAAAAAGGAAAACGTACGACACTTTTTGACAGCTCTTCCAGTTCCGTCTGCGGCTCCAGTTCCGTCATTCTATTCTGTTTAGGCAGTAAATAAGTCAGCCAAAGCTTCAAAAGATGCACCAATATTATGTGCCCCCTTAGAAGGGACGCCCTAAACACCATTCTAGCTCTCTTCTGCTAATTCGGCACTGAACTAAGAACCATGTTCTTAAAAATAAATACAAAAAAAAAACATAATGTCAATGCAAAACACACAGAAAGTAGAAAAAGATTCGTCAATCTGATTTGAAAAATAAATTGACGAAAGAAAAATCAAGAAAAAAAAAAGAAGAAGAACGAAGTGGAGAAGGCAATGGGTAATGGGGATAGTGATTGTGATGGTGAAAAGTGGGTTTGATGGGTATGGAGGCATCATGGATGCATATCTTTCATAAAGAAGAAGAAGAAAAAGAAAAACACAAAAATATATTGATAGAATTTCATGTTATTTCATGGGGATAAAATGCGGATAAAAATTTTGAATTGTGTGCGGGGGTTTTATTGTGTCGTTTTAAAAAGGATAATGCTTTAAAATCTGTCTCTTCATCTCGTTCTTCTTGTTATGTTTTCTTCTTTTTTTTTTAAATATATATTTTTTCAGCAAGAACTCCATCTATTTAAGTATCCCTGAGCTTTGTCATTCTTAAACATCGCTACAAAACGATAGAGGAGAGACATTATAATCCCTTTGTTTTGCACTTTGTGGCATAAACAATGTTAGTTCAAGTGAAAAGGATGAAGGATCCTTGCGCTGGCTGTCGGTGCGCGCCATGGATCTGACTAGGTTCTCGTAGTAACATCATGTTATAGTCTTTATCTTATAATATTCATCTTGCTTCAATCTGCTGATGGGAGCTGGGAGGGGGCAGAGGAATCACACTGAAATAAGAAGTTCAATTGATAATGGTGTCGGAGTACAAGTATCATTTTCCAGTGACATTTTGGTCTTGGTTCTTCTGTGTCATCCCTCGGGTACGATACAAGGATATACACATTTTTTGCGTGGGGTGGTTTGGGCTGTATAAGTATATTTTTTCGCTGACTTCTCGATATCATGTTATCGTTGCACGTGATTTTCGTAACGAAACCACAAATTTTTATAAAAAAATCGTTGAATCTCCTTTGTTGAGGATTATCCTGGAGATGTAAAAACAAAAAAAAAGGAAAAAAATCAGGTCAACATGCTTGATCCTCTCAGAGGCAGAGTGTGGATGTGAAGCACCACTTACATGCAGATTTGTACGAGTGTGCGTGTAGTATTTGTTTGTTTGTTTGTGGTGTATTTGCAGGCGCGGCGCAGGCAGCACTTGAAGTTGCTGCCACCGCAGCTTGCTTCTGCTGCCCTTTGAGGTTTTCACTCTTCTGTGCATCAAGAGCAAGTATAGGGGCGTAGAGGATGTGGATTGGGGGGAGTGTTGTCAGTTTTTGCGTGAAGCGCAGCATGTATGCTGATGACATCATTTGACAAAGGGAGGCTGGTTGGCGGACGCGAAAATGTGGTTCGGGTGGGGGATGGCTTGGTGTGAGAGTCCTTCGAAGGACACGATTTGGATTCGGAAATGTGTTTTCGGGTAATGTTGACATAGCTGGATGTTGATGCGATAGGTTGGTGGTTATGGTATGTGTGCGGTAGGGCTGGAGATGGTTTTACATTTTGGTTTTGCGATGGTTACGCTTACATTATATTTTTGTCATATAGCGTAAAGCAGAGATATGAGATACTCGTCCCCATAATAAATGTCAGTTTTGGGTTTGTTTTTTCTTCGCATCAGGTAGGTAGGTAATGTTGGGCTTGGGTGTGATGTTCATGGAGATAAATACGCCCATTCAGTATAGGAGTGTAATTTTTTTCTAGGTCAACAAGTTTTTGATTTGAATTAAAATAAGTTGGACATTGAAATGGTTATGTGTAGGGAAGGAAGAGGCTTATAGTCAAGGTTAACAGTTGACTGTGAGTTAATAAGGATTTTATTTTACTTTGGGTATTCATTTTTCAAAAGGTTTTATTGGTGTATGCATAGGTACATGCAAATAACGAGATGTTGACTTGGGAACTTAATTTTTGAGAGAAACCACATATTTTTCTGGCAGAGAGTTAATTACTGCAAAGGTCAAAGAATATATTTTTGATGTACTGTAAAAGGCCTACAGACTAATTTAAATATACCTACTTTAACAATAATTTTAACTATGTGCCTGTAAGACCTAAAATTTTTTGATGCATTGCAACAACCCTAAAATGCCAACAAATGTGAATGGTTGAGAGTTGTCAGTCACAAATTTATTTATTTTTCATCATTCAATTTAAACACATGACAATTGTTTAAAGTACAATATGACATGTTAATTTAACCCAACTAATAAACGATTGCTGTTAGTTAACATTACTAGAGTTTCAAAAGACCTACACCTACACCAAAAATATTTTTTTGTAAAAACTTTGAAAACTGCTGTAAATGTCCACTTCAGTAATTGTCACACCCAAAAACCAATGATTTCAGTTTATCTGTGAAAATTACAATTATAGAAAAAAAATTGAGAAATTACACCCTTCATTGTTAAATGCACAACAAAATATGTGAAATATACAAACTCAAGTGCAGGTATAGTAGCCCGTGGCTTAATAGTTAGTGCGTTGGGCTGTCACGCCAGAGATCTGGGTTCGATTCTCAGCCGCTGCCATACCTAAAAAAGTTATTCAGGATAACTGCTTCTTGCGAATGAGCTGTTGTGCCACCAAATCCATTTAATTATTTATTTGGCTGCAGAAACTACGCAGATTTTCAATGTAAGTTTCATAATATTTTGCGATTAAAAATACCTTTATTTTGTAAAATCTATCTAAATTACAGTTGTTTCAATTTATTTTGACTGCTCTTGCAGTAAAATCGTAAAATCTACAGGGTATTCCATTTTCCAAAATAAAAATAGGTCAAATATTTTTAAATGAATGTTATAACGGTTTTCTGGAAATCCTTAAAGCAGTTTCATTTCACCTTTTTGACATTTTGCAAAAAAAAAACACATTTCTTTTGAAGTTTTGGGTTCTGGCATACATACAAATGATCCAAGTTGTCTGAATTCAGTGTATCAAGAGGTAACTGTTAATGCCCTGATGGAGTTTTTCGTGACTTTTTGAGTGGCGTGGCGGCAAGGCTTGTTGATTTACATGTTTGGAAGTACTATCAAAGCTGAAAAATTTCAATTATGTAAAGAAGAAAAGTTATCTTGAATGCATATAAGGCCGTATGTGATAGGCAGGGTATTGTGAGGAATGTATGCTAAATCAAATATGAAAATTTCTCCAGAAGACAAAGTTTCGAGAAAAAATTGTTTAAGCAGACCCCTACAAAATTGTAGGTTAGCACCGTTCATATTCATAGATATGAAATTTTAAAAGTCAATTGTTGATTTATGCCCTAAGGATTTAGACACTGTGGCAAAAATAAAAGCATCTGCCCTTTTTGTTATGTTTCGTAAGCTTCATCTGGGCCCAAATCGCGTAAGACGATCGATTGAACGATCATCGTTTTGCCAATTATTTCTCTCTCTATTTTCCCCTTCAAATTCCAATGTGATAGAGAAAGCTATTGTCAAAGCAATGATCGTTCAATCGATTGTCTTACGTGGTCTGGGCCTAACTTTTGACATGCTTAAAACTATTTCTTTTTTTTTTTGAAAACTTTGTCTTTTCAAACCATTTTAAACGATTTTCTCGGCCTAAAACCTATCTGATAGAGAGTGTTATGAGAATAAGTATCTCTATGGAAAATTGTGTGTCATTGAAAATGCTAAGTTACAAAATAAAAGTTTAGAAAGTTCAATCACATTTAGTCTAATGGCTTTTAACGTAGCTCGTAGGTAGGTGAGAACAAAAAAGGTATTTCAGACATAAATGATGTGCCATCGCACAGACCGGAAATAAACGAACACAAAAAGTAAAGTCTTAAAATCCCTTTTTGTTAAATATTTTCACATCATCCACGTACAGTACCCATCACTTTTATCTGATAGAATACTCCACAGTAAATATTAGAACATAACTCAATCGTAAATATTCAAACATACCTCAGATATTTTTGTATCTCTCAAAAAGCCAACCACACACATCAAGGAAGGATACAAAAAACTATATATATATATATGTATGCACAACATACATAAGTTAAAAACACATACAAAAATTCCTTAGGCCACTCGGAGAGCGACTAAATCCAATAGACTCTGGGGTTTATCGATTCATCATCCTTGTCGTTGTGGGTCGTTGGGAAATCTAATCCTGTCTCGATGAAACCAATTGGTTTTTTTTTTTTTTTTGTTTGCAATAGACATAGAAGGATGAGTATCTGTGTAGTGTATGCAATGATGGCTTTCATTTGGGAAATAAAAATAACATGCAATTTTTTCAGTGAAAATTAGACAGAACTGTTATTTCAGATTTGGTGTTCTATTTTTTTTTTAACTTTATGAATGTCGGCTTTAGACTTTTAGATAAAAGTTTTATTTAAACTTTCTGATGTCGGACAAAAAACGACACAGCTAAAAAAGCTATTGAGAGATAACTTTTGGAATCAAATTGAGGCTACACAGCACTTGCTAATTTCCCTCGTGCAGAGCTGATGGAAAAACTAACAACAGTAGTGTCCGTTTTATGACTAGTCAATTAACTAGTAAAAATGTTTTTTTTTTTTCATAATTTAGTGGGATATTTGATAACATTTGATTAACAAACAATAAGGACAAGATCAAGAATATTTTAGTAAAATGGACCATAATGGAATGGACTCTAAATAATAAACCGTGTGTGGTATTACCTTAATATTTACGTGGACTAAAAATAATTAACCATAATATATCGAATTGATTCCAAAAAATTGAGAATAAGAGTAAAAGAGAAGATACAATCATGAAAATGGCTGGGTCATAAGGGATCGAGTGGGCAGCAATTCTACGGCCTGAAGAACACCCCCGAGATACATGATAGAGGAAATTTTACAACTTGGAATACAAAACTGAACACAACTTGCTAGGGACCAATCTGACGAGGGACAATTTATTTTTAATCGGAAATAGGTATTTTTTAACATTTTATATCAAAATATATTAATTGCCGAGGAAATGCTTACAGGATTTTCATAACTATTCTATAGGGTTGGGCAAAATGTATGAACCGGTTTTAAAGAGATGTAAAACAAAAACAATTCAACTTACAGAAATTATGTTTATATTGTTCAATTCAGTATATAGAATCTAGTTTTTCTCTTCTGCACATTTCGATGGGTATTGCCGTAACTTCCTCTCTGATTCTGTCATTAAGTTCTTCCAGGGTATGTGGACGAAGTTTACAAACTTTTTCCTTTATGTACCTTCAAAGAAAAAATTCACAAATGCTCAAATCTGGTGAGCGCGCAGGCCACTCCACGTCACCCCTCAAAAAGACGGGGCGCTGGGGGATTTGTTGGCAGCAGTTTCGTCGATGTTCAAAGTCACGGGGCAACAGCTCTTGAACCATCATTATTTTGTATGGGTGAAACTGTAAATCTTCGTGCAAAATTCTCCCTAAATATCTGCTGGACATGTCCAAGGCAACTGCATGTCTACGGGCTGAGCGCCTGGGAGACTGTTCGATAGCATTTCTTGCCAAGATGACATTTTCAGGAGTTCTTACAGTTCTGGGTCTTCCAATTTTCCGAAGGAGTTGCTGTTGAATCAGTGTTTTCCAATGTCCTAGCCCAACATCTAATTGCATTACCGCCAGGACGTTTCCCCCAACAGGGATATTGAAGTGCTGTCGGAAGGCTCTCTGCGTGGCGATAACAGAACGGCCATTTTCAAAAAAAGTCCTAACAGCAAACCCACGATTCTCTCTCGTCCAAACCATAGTTGCTACTGAAAACTAGACTCTCACTGCCACAACGAGACCCCTCCCCATTTCCCACCACAACCACAGGCCGAGCACCAGCCGGTCAAAACCGGTTCATACCTTTTGCCCCACCCTGTATGATCCCACTATAGGACGACCTTACTCCATGGCTTTTTCAATGAGATGTACCTATAAAAGTTTTTTGATATAGTGTTTAAACAAATAATTTCCCCAGCTGTTGCCTTTGGAAATGTCGCCAAGGGTTGCCACATGCTTCAAAGGTCAATTTTTGATTTATTAAATTATCTGAACAAGCTTTCATGACATAGGCTCATGTCAAACGAGCGCGTCTTGGACGTACGTCATTGGAACCAAGAAAACCATTTAATGTGAACACAATCGCCTACTTACAAAAGGTTTTTGGTTCGTCTAACTTTTTAATTGGAAAATCGCATATTATAGAACGGCATGATGTCGTAATTAAATACACGAGGGTCGAGCAGCCAAGTAGGAAGAGGAAATGTTTACAGAAAAAAGAAATAATTTTGAATGAAACTAATAAAAAAAAATCAATAAAATTTTATGCATCACGTATGTACGTCTATTTAAACGATCGTGTTTTTGTATTAAAGATATAAAAAAAATATATTATAAAGACATAAAAAAATATAATTGCTTAAGATATCAAAATATGTTACAATAATATCGATTTGTAAAAAAACTAAAACTTCCCCTAAGAAACTAGTTTTGTCGTAAAACTAGTTTGCAAGCAAGTCAATAATATGGCTGTTTTACATAAATTTTAGTAGGGTAAATTAGGATGAGATCTTAAACGGAATGTCATAAAGAAATGTTTTTTTTTTTTCTAAAACTTGACCACTTTTTATAGGAATCATGATCAGATTACCTTACATTTTAATTTTTCAATTTTATAAGGCCAGCGCACAAACAGAAGTTAAATACGGTTACGAACAGAAATTATTTTTTTTTTTAATTAATAAAATAATAAAAGTGCGTATACGCCCGAGTGTACTACTGTTTTTTTGGTTTTAGAGCAAATAAAATACATACATACATAAATGAACTACGTCATATATACGGTATAATTTTGAGTTGATCAGAAATAAAATCTCAAAAAAATTTTGTTTGACTTTAGATGAAGTTCAAATGTTAATATTTTTTGACAAGTTCTGGTAGTGGGACTCTTTACAAACTGATCCGACGACAACTACTACCAGTTACAAGCGGTCAAAGGTCATACAAATTGCCTTTTTCCAAATATCTTAAAAGCGGTTTGTCTTAGAGATATTTTGTTCTGCAATCTTGTAGGTTAGGAAATTTTTCAAAAAAAATGGTCTGGTTTTTCCTGGCGCTGACCGTTAAAAAGTTTAAGCAATTTGAAAAGTAAAAAAAAATTTGATACTGGCTCCTTGTTGAAAGAAAACCATTTTTATGTTTTTCATTTACAAAATGGCAGAACAAAATATTTCTCTTAAACAAACATATTTGCAGAAAACCCACTTTAAAGACCTTTGACCGATTGAAAATTACCTTGTGGTCATCGGATCGGTGAGGATCTCATTCAGTTTTCGGGCTTTATGATTTTTTTTTTTAATTGGGTACGATGTTAGGTGATAACATTTAAGAACGAGAAGAATTAAAATCGGCATGGCGCCCAAAATACATATCATAGTTCCCTTATTTTCATTTGATGGCTGATTTCTTATTTATTACAAATTATTTATTAAAATTATTTGATTTCAAAATAAAATACTGTAGTCATGTCAAGCACTTTGAAATACAATACCATCTCGATAATTGGACACGAATAATTCGAACGATTCACACGGCTAAGGCGAGAAGCACTTATTCATGGCAAGAGTTACTCTTGGAGGACTGGAAATTGCACCACAGACCTCCAGCATGACAGTCCTACGCTCTAACTATTATGCCCCGACTACTACAACCTTAAAAAGTACAAACTCAAAATAGTTTTTATATATATGGCTGTAAAATGAAGCGTTAACTAGAAAAAATCATCCGATACAACCAAAAAAGAATCCAATACTTGCCCTTTTGAAGCAAGTAATTTAATCATTTTGACACTTTTGTTACATTTCCAGAAAGAATGCTTTTTGTTTGTTAGTTTTATTTTTAAAATTTTATCATTTTAATTTTAAAGTTAAAATAAATGTATCAGAAACAATCAAAATCTTTTAGAACATATTTGATTGTGGTTTTTTTGTTAAAATTTTAATTTTCTTTTTGTTCGAAATTTTATTGTTTTTAATTGGGTCAATAATATGTAATAAAACACGCACTTTTTGGTGCAATTTCAATGTGTACAATATTTTTAAAAATTTATTTTTCCAATTAAATTCAATTTAAAAATTCCCCTCGATTGAGTGTGTTTGTTATTTTTATTTAAATTTTTTTGCCTCTGTTTTCACGCCAGAAAATTGGATTAAAAAAGCAGCAACTTCTAGATACTATTTACAATGATAAATCAATTTTCCCAGCACAAACCCTGACCAACTGACCGGACCCAACCTCAACCAACTCACTGCGTGTATTTTATAAATAATGACAAAGGGATTTTAAAATAATTGCAACAACAAATTAAAGGAAGAAATAAAAAAAATTAAAAATAAAAATAAAAATATCCTGGTGGTTGTAGAGTTAAAACAAAGCAGCGCTACCAAAAGCTCTGAACTTGCTATTTTCTTCTTTTACATTTATTTATTATTTTATTTTTGATTTTAACCAAAACTGTCAATACTGTGACAGTTTTGCAATGAAAGAGTCAATATCGAGTGCATACAATCTGAGTTTACAGTTTAATAATCCGATTACGGCCACGTTCTATTTGCCACCGATTTTCTGTCTTTCAGTCTTCAGATTATGTGATTCTGTTAATTTTTTTTTGTGTTATTCTTTTTTTTTTTATTGAAACATCAACAGTAACAAACCTGAAAGAAAAACCATTTAAACCAGCAGAATATAAAGGCTTTTGTTCAATCGCAATGGTTTGCTAATTTTTGAAGGTTGATTTGATGCCAACTAGCTATTCAGGCGTAAACAATAACGTTCTCTGATTTCAGTTCACAATTTCAGAACGACAAAAAAGTACCTAAGGCCAAAATACTTCAAAGTCCCAAATCACAGCAAATATTTGTGGTATTTCGTCAAAAAATGCATCAAACTGTCTTTCCATGAGTATTTCTCAAACTTCTTGCAGTATAAGTTGCGCCGACGCATGCAACATGAGAGCAATAGTCATTCCAAGAAAACATTAAAGTTATGCTAACGTTAAATACCAACAAATATAAAGGCGATAACACTGCAGATTGAAATCGCAACTTAGCTACTGAATCAAGTTTTTTTTTATTACAGTCAATTTAGAGCCCCACCCCAACAACTCTTACAGATACGTGTAAAATCACTACCAAAATAGAGGCACTTATACTGTACATGTAAATCATTTAGGCTCGCATAGTGTCCAACCTCTTCTGTTTGCTTTAGAGCCACACTTTGATTTCAGTAGATGTTTTTGTGATAAAAACCAATTACATACTTGAATCATCGTTGAACCTCAGTTAATCGGCCAAAATCATCGAGTTTTAATCATAGACAAATATTTGAAGCACGTTTGTACAACTGGCCCTAACTAAAGTTAACTCCAGCACTATAAAACTGCCACAAAGTGTGTCGACAATTATTAGAGAGCCACCTTTAACAAGGATTGACTGCTTACTTGCATCAAAAACATAGTCCGTCGAACGGTCGCAAAGGGAAGTAAGTAAACTTGCTTGGCTATCCGAAGAAACTTGGGTAAATATTGACGAAAAGATACAACTTAAATACCAACATTGGTGCTATCCAAGCAGCAGGAAGAAATAAGCTAGAGTATTATGCATATAACATACAAATAGGAGAGAATTTCACCGTAGGGTAATTCGGGATAAGCCCGTCTTTGCCAAACGCAATGGCTTTTGAATAAAAAGAGGATACAAATCTGCGTGGAAGCAAGATCGCCTAAAGGATAGCCCATAAGCATCACATCATAGGCTTTCGCAGCTACAAATAAGACCCATGTAAAATATTCAGATGGACCTTCTGTTGGGACTTTTTTTATAATTTTCTTAGGCTAATTTAATTCTACTCTGCCAAGTTCACACCATAAGCCAGTAAAAAATAAATTGCTGCTGAGATGAAAAAAATGAACACCAACAAGGCTGAAGGACACGATAATATAGCTACAGAGCTTTCGAACAGCACTGGCAATGGCAATATCGAGTATCTTAGAGACACCTTGGAATATGTGTCTTCTCTTTACTTTTCAATATATTGAGCCTCGTAGATATTGGTGATGTAGAACAAGCTGGATCCACCAGTAGATCTGCCTGGATTGACTACATCAACACGTTAGGCTTGATGACCATCATTCACATTGAGCTATTTCAGTATCAATAAAAAGTTTATTTTGGTTGCTTTCCACACCGCCGCCGCACTGTGGTCCAAAAAGCCAAAAGTCATGGCAAAAATACAAAATCCGATGTTTTTTTTTTTAATTTTTTTGTTTTTTATTTCTAATAGAAATAAACAGAGCTTTAAAATGAATGATGATGATCCCAATGATTTTACTGAAAATTAAAATCTATAATTAATTTAAGAAAGGCGTATTTTGTATTCTATTTTATTTTATAAAAAAAAATTAAAAAAAAAATTCTTATAAATGTTTGGTCCGTTAACTTTTTTCCTATACTGTTTTATATAAAATTGGTCACTTAAACAGTTAATACGATATGTCGAATAGCCACAAAATAGAAAAAATATTGTTTTAATACTTGCTAAAAACATAAAAAATTTGTTCGTTTTTTTTATGCGTCCACTGTTGTGAACAATTATGTTTTGTAACACCCAGTGAACAATTGAATAGCCCTTGGTTTTTTTTTGTTTTACAAAATTCGTAAAATTTAAACTGTTTTTAATGTATTGTTTTAATTTTTTCTCTGTTAATTTCTCTTTCTAAAAAAATCGTACTTTAGCCTATGATTTAGAAACACCCTGTAAAGCAATTTTCTTAAAAATCACTATTTTTATAGCCTTGGAAATTTTTCTTTAAGAAGAAAAAAAATTATAGCAATATCTGCATGCGTTCAAAAGTTATGATTTTTACAACGAAAAAAGTCATTTTGGACCACAGTGCACCGACGCCGCGCCGCCGCCCGCCGTCATATGCTTACACATTCACAGGATCACAAGGTTGAAGAGAGAATCAAAGGAACAAAGAAATCTCTGGTAGAGAGTTTTTAATACAAGAAAAAGAAAATATCAGCTTGCAGTCGAATCAGAAAAGCAAAAGCTATAAATTGTGGAGAAATAACTGGTCATCAGGCCTAAAAACCAGGTCCCAAGTGTTAATCGAATGTGGAGTTCCTACTGATATATGTTGAAACTGCTATCAAAGGTTTGTTAACAGGTGTTTGGAAAAAATTGCGGATTTCGGGTTCATTCTCCTCAATAATAAATGAAATTCATAGCAAAAGAGAAGGGATAGCCACAGGCTTATTTTCGAAATTCAAGACGGCTCTGATATAATATAAGTATAATATAAGTAAGTACGTTAAGTAAATTATCAAAAAGAAATTCTTTCGAAACCCAAGGTCCTATTTCACAAACCTTCTTGTCTTAAAAGTTTAATTAAATTGCTAATTTGTGTGACACCAATACTGTAACCTATAAATGTATGATTATGCCATGAATAAAAGTGGACAAATGGAATTAAGCGATCTACAGTTAATGTTTAAAAGTCATTTCGATTTCGAGCGAATACCAACCATCACGCTGAATAAGACAGTAACTGTAACGACTACTCGTACTCGTACTATTTGGCTTTATTCGTTATTCCCACTTATTATCCCTTTTTAAATCGATTTTAATACTCCATCTCTACTGTGAGTCCCTGATGGCATTTGGAATGGGTTGGTTCTTAGTGGTGGTGAGAAAATATATGGCAAGGACATAAAGCCATCATCGAAGACTGTAAGGAACCAAAACTGGGTGTTTTGGCAGAACACTTTGCATAGAAGCTCAAGCTTAATATATGTATGTACATCAAGGATCTAGAGGGTGAGAATGATGTAGGAAATTAAGTTCGACACATATTCTTAAATACATTATGTATACCAGTTAAAGATGAAAATTGAACATATATGCATGAATATGAATTCAATGCAGGCTGCATCAGGATTATAGGACCACAGGACGAGTGTGAATGCTAGACCGTAAGTGTGGCCGCTTCGGGGATATTTGCATATAAATCAAAAGTCATTGCTATCGATGGTAGTCTCTATGGTGCATATGCATCACAATCCTTTTGATGTTTTTGCGTTCGGGTATGCTCTGAGATTTTCTAAAGCGATATACTCCATTCGTCGTCTGTTTGTCGAAGTCATCGTCGTCGTCGTTGTTGTTGCTAACGTTGCAGTCATCTCAAATGCTGTTAGAGAAAATATTTTTGGGCGTGATATAGGTTAAGACCGAAAGGACCTACACGCTATATACGAGCTACGAGTTGAATCAGCTTCATGCATCATGGCCAGGAAATGAATGTTGAAAATCGACAACACAGTAAAATACAGAATATACACATTCAGAGAGCATGCACAGCCTCTTTGCCTTCCATTCATACACATATCCTTTTTAGCATTTCTAGAGTTATTTTTTTTTTTTTTTTTTTTTTGTCATTTAGAAAAGTCCTTCACCGAGTGAATTTGCGAGACGAGATAACACGATAGGATACACGAATGTACATACATAATATGAAAACTAGGTTAACAGAGAAGCAATTATCAGGCACATACCTAGAAGAGAAGAAGGTGCCTCTGGTTATTGTGTGAAAGAATTTGATGAAAGGTGAATTTTTGGCTTCAGTGCAAAACGGACAGGTGTTTTATTCCAAGTAAAGACTTCAAATGCACATGAAAATTCTGTTTTTTTTCTGAAAAGAGTATTCAGGAGACATGCTAAAAGTGATCTAAGTTGATATGATAAGTGATGATTCTAAAAAGACCCTAATTGCAGAACGAAGGTGTTTGTGTATATGTACATACTCTCATAATTAAAGTTTTATGTTGGATGTAAATACGATTTTTCTTTTCACTGGACCAACATTTTTGAGAATTCAAAGAGAGATTTTTTATTTGAAGATTTGAATGATGAGCAATTAAGAGTTTCAAACAGTTTGATTTCCATATAGGTTAAAGGTACTTTACTTTCAAAATACTTTGAGTGAGAAATGGATTTTTATTTACAAAGGGACATTTTATTCATTGTATTAATTTTCAAAAGAGCTTTTTATTTGAAGAGTTAAATGTCAAAAGAGCTCTCATAGTGGGCTCAATATGATTGTGTAAAATTTAAATATTAAACATTTTCCTCTCGGCAAAACTTGAAGAATTATATCTATAGTTTTTTTTTAATAATCTTAATAGTTCTACAGTGAAAGCTCCCTAAGCCGGACAGCGACAGTTGCAAAACTTTTGTCCGTCTATGGGAGTTGTCCGTCCAAGGGCAAAATACAAAATAGTTATATGAGAAATTGTATATATAAAGTGGCTTCATGAAAAATTTTTGCACTTACAAGCCGTGAAATTCATTCAAACTAAAAATGAACATGAAGGTACAAGAAACAAGATACAAAAACAGACTACAGCTGCATTTCATTATGCATTTTATCACATACAGTTATTTGGTGACTTGGCTGTGAACCATGGGGAACGTGTTTAGTGTAAAAAAAAAGATATGTAAAAGTATTTCTGAAAATAAGGGTTGCAATTTACATACTAAAAAAAGTTTATGTCCGCCTAAGGGAATTAAATTTAGCAAATCACGGTTGATATTCAAGGGATCATAAAATGTATGAAATTTAGATCCAATATCCACGGTCGTGAGAGTTTGTCCGCCTAAGAGGATTGTCCGCTTAAGGAAGCTGTCCGTAATAGGAGCTTTCACTTTATTTTATTCTATGTGATCTCCGGATTTAATAAATTAACACTTTACAAGATAAAGCAAAAATATCATACAAAGTTAATCGTTAATCGACCAAAATTTTTATTTTTCAAAAGTTCGCAGCTGGAAAATATCAGAACAGTTTTTTTTTTCAACGCAAGTGCAATAGCGGCATTGAATTTTTGAAGCCTTAAGTAATACGCGATGTTGAGATCAGAATTAAATAAGCTTATAATACGCTGCCTAGTTCTACTCTACATCCTAAGGACAAGTATGTGTAGAAATAAATATGAAAAACTAAGGGTACTGAACTGCCGTCAGCAAAACAGTAAAATGGATTGACGTTTCAGCAAAAAGGTCAGTTTACGAATATACGAAAGAGAGGTGGAGATAAAACGTAGCCCTGGTGCACACCAGCATTTATTTTGTAAATTTAAAACTTGGAAAATACAACTTGTATTTTAAATGTATTTTTAATAAAAGAGCTTTATGACAAACTCTTGCAAATGATTTTGAAATATCAAGTGTAAAGATTTCATCCAATGTTTGGTGAGTTATACCATAACATCGCCAAGGATCCTTTTGCTACGGAAGCCATACTGCCGATTATAAAGAAAATTTCGTTCTTCGAGATATTTCTTAAACTGATACCTAATTTATCAGCGTTTTCAAGACGTTGGAACGAAGGGGCGTTCCGTTAGTGCAATATCCAATCTAAAGGAGACGAGTAAAATAGGAATAGGACAGATGGAAAAGATTACGCAGTTGTTATGCCTCTTCAGAACGAACGAAACACTATAAGAAAATTAGATTTCTCTCGTGATCTGATAGCAGGGGATTCATTGAAGACGAAGTGGGAGTTCGTATGTTTTTTACAATTGGCCAGACATTTTTACTACCATTTGGAGTTTGTAGTATTTTTTGCCTTAATATTTGGTCATGAAAAAATTTGGTTCATGACCAAATTTTCTAGCTTTTTTGAACTTATTCCGCTTTTTTAGTTAGGTTGGCCTTAAAAAACTTGCCCTCAAAGAATCTCTACAAAATTTCAGCCAGTATAGGTAGTTATTAGTTAATAGCAATTATTAGTGTTACCAAATCTATTTGTATGGAAACACAAAAGTATGCTTGGTAGGTAAGTGCTGTTCAAAGACATCCCACTACACTCCACACTGTTGCGATGACAGCAACCACGATCTCAACCTAGAAAATAGAAAAGGAACCAAACTCACTTTAAAGCCAGCTGAAATTCATTCTCAAACAATCCTTTATATAAATAATATCTCCTTATGTACCTATACATTGTCCCAACGACAAAACATCAATGACTATAACTTATCTTAAACGTATGATGATGAATTTTTAAATTATTAAATCTTAATCATCTTCCAATCCCTATCCAGGGCAATATTACTTCATCCACGCAAAGATATTCTTATGAATATTTTATAGCTCGCTACCCACTACACTCTCGACATTTCCATTTTGATTTAGGCGTAACGTTATTACCCAGTGACTTAGTTTTGATTTCAAAAAAAAAAAAATCCCACGCAACTTGGCATGCAAAAAAAAAAAAAAAATTGCCAAATTTTGCATGAATTATTATTAGGGTAAAGTCGGGGGATATTGCACCCATTTTTGTTTTTTTTTTTATTACTTGAAAAATAAAAAAGATTTTTATTTTATATAAAAATAATTTTATTTTTTAACCAATTCTTTAATAAAAAGCAGGAACATAAGTTAAATTCATAGGTTATTTCATATATATTTTTGCAAAAAACAAAAAAACATTGAAAAAAAGTGATACAAAAAAATGGAGAGTGGTATGGCACCTGCTGCAGGGTGATATGGCACTCTTGTTTTTTATAGTTGTTCTGGGCATATTTGTTGTAGGTATGTATGTAGGTATTGTTAAATGAGATGTGCATAAATCGTGACAGCAAAAGTGGCTATTATGTTCATAAACCACTCATCTGGTTTTGTTGTCAAATCATTATCCTCGCAATAGCACAAACTTCCTCCCTGAAATCTTTAGGTCCATCTGATTCGTCATAGAAGGAGATGCTTTAGTCTTATTATTTACTGACGTCATAGCCATCGTTGGTACTCTTTTTAAGATATATTGGTTCTCTTAGCACCCTTCTAGTGAAAATTTGGTACAAAAGTAGGAGCGGGGGTAATGGCACTGGTGCCATATCCCGAGATTGCGAGGTGCCATATCCCCCTTTTGACATTACTTCTGCTTTTCAAAATAACACGAATAAACACGTTTGCTTAGTTATTTCAATAAACACCTAAAAGAATTCATGGTTAACTGTTCTTTTTTTTTTGTTCGTATGAACACCTGGCGTCAAATACTTTCGTAGCTACACGTATTTCAGTGACACACAAAAAAACTTTTTGCTTCAAATATTCATAATTTTTTTTTCATTCGGTTTCAAATATATTCTTTTAAGGGCTGCCGCGATTCTGAATGCATACAATAAGAGCTTACGTAATTCTGAATGATATTTTTTTCTTTTTGTTTCGAAAAGAAGTCATTAAGTGGGAGATATTAAAAGGGTGTCGTATCGCCCATGGTGCCATATCACCCGACTTTACCCTATAAATAATTTGTACCAATAGTTCACATACATGTTGTTGTTTTTATGGTGGTTAAAATGTGAGGATCAAAGCACTGGTTGTGACATACAGGGGGTTTTGCATAAAGTGCGACAAAAGGCTAAGGCGTGGTATTAAAGTTGGGTCGAGACAATTCCTCCTCGTCATAACAATTTATTAGCATAAATGATGGTTTTGAACAAAAAATCTGGTTTCCCGTAGGTTGCCCACCAGCGCCAGCGGAAGGCCCTGGAAATGCGGGCTGGGTCCGCTTAAAAATAAATTAAATCTGATATCGCGACAGCTCGTGTTTGACAGGAATGGAGGGGATCTGCAGTTTCTGCCGAATCCGAACGTCTAAGGTGATGCACTTATTCATGACAAGTGTTACTCTTGAAAGATTGTTTTACCTCCTCGCAAGAGGGTGTTGTTTTTTTTTTTTTTTTTTTTTAGGTTTCACGAATCACGATAAGCGAAACAATATTTAAGCTTCATTAATTTACCCCATCGCACTTGACAGCGAATTACTCTCCAAAGAAATTTATTGGACATATCGTAAATAGATAGATAGTCAATGGATTTGTCTGAACGTGTATAATGAATCATGCAACAATAAATTTTCATACGGATCATGGCCTAAACGGGACGAAGTGATTTCGAAAGGCTTTCTAGGGTGGTTGGTCATTAGATTTATAATTTTTTATGTTCTGAGGCATCAAGCCTTTTGTATAAATTTTCCTTTGGCGGAAATCAATCTGGAGATTATGAATTTTTAGAATTCCTCAAGAAATCACTTTGTGGATTAAAAAGAAAACAAAAAAGACCACCCAGCCACCCATCTAACGCCGCCACCTTCAGTTAGTCAACTTCAAAATGATTTATATCCTTGAATGAGGATGAAACTACAATAAAAGATTTGGTTTCTTAGAACAAAAAATGATAAGAAAACACATTATGAAATTTTCGACAAGAGCCTTACTCCCTTTTTACTTCCAAATGAATGCAAGTTTCAACAAAGAAAATCACATCGCCATATCGTAAGGATATGCAATTTCAACCCTCATTACTTTAATGGATATTCATTTCTTTCCTTTTTTGCACAAAAAAAAAAAACAAAACAAAACACAAAAACTGGGTTAAAGCAAATAAAGAAGACAGGGCAAGGCATCCTTCTTCATTCCTAACTTGTTTTTTTTTTTTTTTTTAAGAACGCGTCATTGTATCCAATGTTTGAATCATTCGGGGAGAATTAATATAGGGCGAATCCTCCTTCATATAAATATTTTCAACAAATTAAATTTGCATTAACTATCAAAAATCCAAGATCGCTTTCAAAGAAAAACTACAAATTAATATTTCTTGATAGTTGTTTTTGTCAGAGCCTTCCTCTGTGATGTCGATCAACTTAAGAGGTCAAAATAAATTGATTTTTCCTTGAAGAAAAAGAAATTCAAATAAAAGCAGAAAATCGCGTCCTTTGCTCTGAAATTATTTCTAATAAAAAGAAATCGAAGAAAAGTTAAAAAAGTAAAGCAAAAAATACTAAGTTAAAGGACGAGGATTAAATAAATATCTCTACGTTTTGTAGAAGTTATTTATTTTTTTTCTTACCCTATTTTATTTTTTGTTCTAACTTTGAAGTATATACATATATATCTATATACATATATATGTCTACATATTCCTAATATTCTTCTGATTCTTACCTCAGGAATTCATGTCCTGCGGCGATGGTGGCACCGGTGTGTTTGAATTTGAATTTAACATTTTTTTCTATTTTTCATTGTGATTCATTTTCATTTATTTAAGGACAACTCAAATGGTTTGGAATTTAGTGGGTGCAAAAGGAGGGTGATGATGAACATGGACACATCATTTTAAGTAAAAAATTGAAAGACTTAACGCAGTGCTGTCGAAAGTACTTCTATGGTAACATTGTGATTTTATTTCAGTAGAACTGTTATAGTGCTACCTATGACTCAAACATACCTAAGTTAGGTACTCTTGTTTAATTTTATTAGTAAAGAAGAAAAAAATCTAGTACCTATTGAGTTTGCAAACAAAACAAATCTAATTATGCAGGAATTAGGGGCTGATTTGGGGCTAATTTAGTACTCCCATCCCGAAAGAGCCCGAAATTCCCTTCACCCTAAAACTTGTTGTGGACCCAGCTTGACGGCATGATGATGTCACCAAATCAGTTTTTGCCCTCTAAATGGTGAAGGGAATTTGGGGCTCCTTCGGGATCGGGGTACTAAATTAGCCATAAATTAGCCCCTAATTCCTGCATCATTAGATTTTAGAAATTGTGTATTGGAGCCCCTGATTCCTGCATAGTTAGATTTTTGAATTTCCGTTGTGGTGGACCCAGCTTGGCGAACCTCAAATGCAGTCTATTTATTTTACAATAAATATTTATTTAATACTTGCCGACGTTTTAATTCTGGTTGGAATCTATCGATAGTGCCTTTAAAGATTTTTTTTTGTCAACAGTAGCCATAACATATTTTTTAACAAATGTATTTTTTAGCCTTAATTGACACGTAATATATTATTATTAAATTAATAAAAGACAAAAAAAGAAGCAAAGCGCTTTGCTTTTAAGGCTCAGATTTTGTTTTTTTTTTAACCTTTTATTAATTAAATAAGCATTTATTCAAACCATGCTAAGTCTGGTCTATCAACTGAAACAAAACCGTCGTTTTATGAAAAAGTGTTTGCAAAACTATAACTTATTAAAAATTAATAACTTGAAGTCTAGCCCTTTTGAAACATGTACAACGACAGCACTGTCTAAGCAGAGGTGGTAACAATGCGATAAGGAAAAAAGTTTTTCATTCTTTAAAATTACAACATTGAGTTTTTTTTTTGTTGCTACATTCATTTCTTGTTGGGATTTAAGAGTCTTTTTCTTGAAATAAATTGAGGAATAGATCATTGAAGTTTGGATTTTGTTATGTCATGCAGAAAAAAGTTAAGGTAATTTTATTTTATTATTATTATTATTTTTTTTTTTTTTTTGAAAAATCTAAAAAAAAAACTTAAATTTTTGCTCGGTAACAGTATTTTTTTTTCCTTCTTAAAAAAAAAGAAAAGAATTGGACGATGATGATAGGATACGAAAGGACTTTTGAAAAGTATTTATGTGAATTTATTTTTTTAATGCAATTCATTCGGATCGGTACATATGGAACATGGTGGAATTCTTTCTTTTCTTTTGCTTGGCTAGGGAAGAAATTTAAGTAGGTAACACTAGAAATTAATGTGGTGAAGTTTACAGTTAACTTTTTATTTTTGAATCAAAATGGCAAGTCACAATTGAACCAAATGGTTATATTGGTGATGGTGGTGAGGGGTTAGGTTAGGTTAGGTTGACGTGGTAGCCAGCAAGAGCCGACTCACTTAGACCATACTTTGGTCCATTGTGATACCACATTGAATCTAGGGGACTTCCTCACTAGTCGTTGAACCACTTGGAGCTTCTTACGAAGCGAACGAGATTATTTATATCTATATTTGCCAGATAACTAGGATCATTGTAGTAGAAGTCTCCAAGATGGAGTCTGCGCCTTTGAGATAAGGCAGGGCATGTGCAAAGAAGGTGAGTAATCGATTCCTCTTCTTCTTCGTCCATGCAGCTTCTGCAAAAGTCATTAGAGTAAACACCAAGCCGCGTTGCGTGCTTGCCTATAAGACAGTGTCCTGTTATGACACCTATTATGGAGCAGATATGTGATCTGCTTAAAGCTATCAAACATTTAGAGCGCTTCAGATTCAGTGTTGGCCAAATCTGTTTCGTCGCCGAACAGGTGGTGATGTTGTTCCACCTGAGGTTTGTTTTCTGTATAGCATCCTGCTTCAGCATTAGTTTACATGTAGCGATAGGAGTGCCTATATTTAACCTGTCTGGTAAAATAGTTAGCATTGTTCCTTCTTTGGCGAGTTCGTCGGCCATACAATTTCCTGGAATGTCTCTATAGCCCGGCACCCAACAAAGGTGAATTTTAAACTGCTGTGCCATCTCCATGAGAGATGATCGACAATTGAAGGCTGTTATTGAGTTGGTAGAGACAGAGTCCAGTGATTTAATGGCTGCTTGGCTATCTGAAAATATGCGGATATCCGTGTTTGATATCACGTTTTTCTTAAGCCAAGATAGGACTTCTTTTATCGCCAATAGTTCCGCCTGGAATATGCTACAGTGATTGGGAAGGCGAAAAGAGAGACTTAGATTTAGTCTGTTTGAGTATACACCTCCACCAACCCCGTCACTAGTTTTTGATCCGTCAGTGTAGAAATCAATAGATTCATTATTTAGCAATGCCGAATCCTCCCAGCTGGATCTGGAGGGGATGGTTACCTGGAAGTTTTTATCAAACTGTAACTTTGGGATGGTGTAGTCGATGTTACTGGGAATTGATCCGAATGAGTTCAGAATAATGGAGTGACCAATTGCGTTATTGATCCACTGCGACGAGGCCGTTAGACGAATGGCTGTGTTTGCAGCCGTCTGTTTGCCAAAGATGTCGAGAGGTGAGAGATGGAGCAGAATGTCTAGTGCAGCTGAGGGAGTCGTACGAAGTGCTCCGCTCATGCACATGCTGAACGTTGAACCTTACTGGCTGAACAGAATGGTGACGCAGACGGAAACGGAGACGGAGCCGGAATAGCTGTCAAAATATTGAATACACGCAAATTCAATGTTGCGAACACAACGGAACGTAGACGCATACGGAGACGCAGACGCAGACGGAAGAGTTCACCAACTTTTAACTTTTGACGTACGGCACTTTTGACGTTTCAATTTGTATGAAGAAAAAAAACAACTTTTTGGGTCGGAAAAAAATATTGTGGTTATTTGTATCGCGAAAAAAATTATTTATTAAAAGGAAAATTATTGGAAACAAAAAATGTGAATTCTGAGCTTGTACACAATAATATTCTTTTGTTTTTCTTCAAAATACCTTCAAAGCTGTACAGCTGCATTGTGGGCATGTAAAAAAAATAACGTACGACACTTTTTGACAACTCTTCCAGTTCCGTCTGCGTCTTCAGTTCCGTCATTCTATTCTGTTCAGCCAGTTACTCAATTTATCACAATACGTTGATTTATCTAGAGCGGTCCACCATACCACCACACCGTATGTTAGAATAGGTCTGATTACTGATGTATAGAGCCAATGAGTAATGCGGGGTTGGAGACCCCTTTTTTTCCCAATGGCTTTTTTGCATGAGAAGAGTGCCACTGTGGCTTTTCTAACTCTTTCCTGAATGTTAGGTTTCCAACTTAACTTTTTATCTAAAATAAGACCCAGATATTTTGCTTCGTCTTTGAAAGTTAGTGGTATACCTTTGATAGAAGGGGGGTCTATAGGAGGAATTTTATATTTCCTGGAGAAAAGGACAAGGTCTGTTTTGTGGGGGTTAACACCCATTCCACATCGATCGGCCCATTTTGTTAGCTTGTTTAGGGCGTTTTGTAAGAGATCTTTTAAGGTTTCAGGGTGCTTACCTGATACGGCAATAGCAATGTCATCTGCATAAGCAATCACTCTGTGACCCTCCGACTCCAGACACTTTAACAGCTCATTCGCTACCAAGTTCCAAGGAAGGGGGGGTAGGACACCACCTTGCGGCGTACCTCTACTGACATACCTTCTTGCAGAAAAACCGCCCAGCTTTGAATTAATAATTCTGCTAGTCAGCATTTGGTGTATCAATTCTCCAAGCGAACTATCTACCTTCAGTGATGACAGTGCAGACGTGATTGCAGATGTGTCAACATTGTTAAAAGCGCCTTGTATATCAAGGAAAGCGACCATAGTATACTCTTTGTGGTGTAGGGAGTACTCAATGGTACGCACCAATGTGTGGAGAGCTGTTTCCACTGATTTCCCTTTGCAGTAAGCATGTTGAGCCTTAGATAAGAGTCTGGCATCGATGCTTGTTCTTAAATGGATATCAATCAGTCGCTCAAAAGTTTTGAGAAGGAATGATGATAGACTAATAGGTCTGAGATCTTTAGGTTCTACATGGGAGTATTTTCCCACTTTGGGTATAAATACAATTTTAACTTCTCTCCATGATGCAGGAATGTGGGCTAGTTTTAGGCAACTATTAAAGAGCATCTCTAACATTGGCATAATAATGTCAATGGCCTCTTCAAGTTCGGCTGGTATAATGCCGTCTGGGCCCGCTGATTTGTATGGTTTGAAGCTGTTGATTGCCCATTGTAGTTTTTCCCTTGTGATCAACCCTTGTGGATAAGTTAATATGTCATTGGATACAATATATCCAGTGTTATTAACCATTTGTGAGCTACCTGGGAAATGGGTATCTAGGGGCAGGTTTAGCGATTCTTCGCAAGAGTTGGTCCATGAGCCATCAGCATTTTTCAAGAAGCTAGGCATCATTGGATTAGTAGAGAGGATTTTCCTTAGCCTAGATGCTTCGGAGGTTTCTTCTATGCTATCACAGAAAGTCCTCCAGGAGGCTCTTTTGGATTTCCTCAATTCTTTTTTGTATAATTTTAGGGATTCTTTGTAGGAGTCCCAGTCAGACGCATTTCTAGTGCGTTTTGCAAGATTGAAAAGCTTCCTACAGCTTTTTCTAATTGGTTCAAGCCCCGAATTCCACCAATGTGGTTTCCTTTTTCCCCTTACATGAGTAAGTGGACAGGAGATTGACATGGATTTATTAAGGGCTAAGGTAAGATCATTGACTTTACTGTCAAGTTCCTGTATATTGGAAGGAGGACTAAGAAGTTTAGGTTTGATTAGACTTTCTAGTGTATTCCTATATTTGGACCAGTCAGTTTTCCGACAATTGCGAAAAACTGTATGGTTATTAGGAGGTTCATCCTTCAGATGGAATTGGATATATCTATGATCGGAGAACGAATGTTCTTCTGATACTTTCCAATCCATAATCATGTGATGAATGGTGTCAGAGACAAGAGTTATATCTAATACCTCTTGTCTATTTTTAGTAATGAATGTGGGTTCATTTCCAATATTACTTACGATAAGGTTAGTACTTAGAATAAAATCAAAAAGAGACTCACCTCTGTCATTTATGTCAGTACTTCCCCATACTGTATGATGGGAGTTAGCATCACTCCCAATTATGAGGCTGATCTTCTGCCGTTCTGCCTGAGCGATAATCCTCTCTAGTGTTTGTCCAGGGAGGGGGCCGAGGTGGTCGTGGCCAAGATACGCCGACACTAGCCAGTAAGAGCCATTGGCCGTTTCTAGTTTAGCGGCGGTAATATCTCTATCGCTAAGTGGTGAGGGGTGCAATGGTATCATTACACTTTGATGTCAAGCACGTTGAAATCAAGTAAGTATATTTTGCTGTAGCGTCTTGCAGATGAAAGGACACTTAGACATTTAGGTATTAACCTTACCCAAATATGTTTAGGTACTTCAAATTAACTGATTTTACATAAACTTAGGCGTATGCTGTGTCAAAGCCTGTGAACTTTAGGCCTTACTGAAATAATATTATGTTCCTTCAAATTTGGTCCTTATTCCTGAGAAGATTCTTGGTTTCAGATCTTCACGTATATAAGCAGACAAATATACAGGTTATGCCCTAATTCGTGCAGGATATTTTAGGGATGATTCCTTCAATCTTAGAACAAAAAAGGGTGGTAGGGGGTGGCACTTTATTCAAAATTTACTTAAAATGAAAAGAAAAAATATTAAAAATCGACGAAAGCACATAAAATGATGTGCTAACAAATAATTAATGAAAGCTAATATTCCATATTCTTTTTAAAAATCTTTCTCCGTTTTTAGAAATTAAAAAAAATAAAAGGTAGATTCTTTTGCCCAAGCAATCACGAAAAAAAGTTTAATTTAATTCTAATTTTCTTGCCTTCATGCTCGTAAACATTAAAAAACAAACAAACAAGGGAAAGATTTTTATACCTAGTTTTCAGTACTTAACTAGGAATTAATAAGAGAGTTGACTATTTTTAAAATTAATGGCACTTAATAATTCAACACTTTGAAAAAAATCAACTTAAAAAAAATTGTAGGTATTTTTTTTTTGACGTTGACTTTGAATTTTTAGAAATTGTATTTTTAGTATTTTATGACACTTTTAGGGCCATCATTTGTTTAAATATTTAAATTTCAACTCACTGATTTTTGAATGGACGCAAAATTCATTAAAAGCGTTTGAAACAATGATGGTGTATAATATACGTAGTTCTTTGATTGACTAGGGCAAACAGCAAATGCCGCTCTTTTCAAATATATTTGTTTCCATATTAAGTTTCTTTTTTTTAAAAATTGTTTCTGCCCTCCTTTAAGGCGGCTGCTGAAAGTCCCTCTACTATAATTAAAATGTTTGTATTTTTCCCTCTACAATTATCCGTTGCTGTGTCTGAGTTATCGTTCTCTCCTCGAAGTCTTCATTTAGCAAAAAAGGTCGACATTTAATTTTAATAATAAAAGAAAATATAACGTACCTACGAAAACTCCTTTCATAAGGAAGACAGAGGAATATGTATTGCACTTTGCTCACATAAAATTGAGAAAATAACTCCACCCGCTTATCCATGGATTAAAAGAAAAAACGATTAAATAATGCATTCTATTGCAAATACCGCAAAATTGAAATTTTCTCGGTTTCCTTCACTTACCTACTTATATTCTGAGTTCTTTGGTGCACCATATCCTAGAAAAGCAACATAAAATAAAATGCAAAACAACACAAAACTCATCTCATCTTTGGATGTTGGATGCTGGATGCTCATTATTTACCACTTAGTGCATTTCTTTCTTTTCTACCAGAATGCTTCAGACATCTTATTGTTATCCTTTTTTGTTAATTTTTTTTTTTTTGGTCTTTCGTCTTGTTTTAAATTGTTTTCGTCTTCACAATATTTTATATTGCTTCCTCTCAGCATCATCATGGTTCTTCCTCTTTGATTGAATGCCACATAAAATTTCCTTATTTCTTTTTTTTTGTTTCTTCAGTTTTCGGTCTTAATTGCAAATGATGCTTATGTGTCAGTACAGTCTGACGCCATCTAAGGTACTTTTCAAACACACATCAAACCAACACCTCAGGGCAAAATGTCAAATGAGCTTTCCTTTGACAATAAAGCAAAATAAGTCAAAATGATGAGCTCATGACTAAGTCGTAGGAAGTCGTCCACACAACATACAAGTACTTATTACAAAATTGAATACGAAATAATAACTTAAAAACATATTCAAGGATTAATTAAAACAAAAATATAAGGCCAAAATGAAAGCAAAGGCTTTTGGTGTTCAAGAGCTCATGCTTACTGACATGACGGTCCTTGTTTTATTAACAATGATTCGACTATACCTTACCTTTCCCTTGAAATGAACAAACAAACAAAAATGAATAACAAAGATTTAACATGTCGGAAGCAAAAGTAGAAGACACAGACAGACACGCAGCAAATATTGGAAATTACTTTCGCTTCATTTCAGCTCGAACCAAACCAATGATGAAAAAGTAAAACATAAAAACCAAAAAAAAAAAAAAAAAACACAAGTATAGGTATGGTAATGTGGTCGCAAAAGGACTCAACTCTATATCCGATGGCTTGGTTATGGTATTAAAGGTAGAAAGGGTTTTGTTTTTTGTTTTTGACTTTATCCACCTGTTGAAGTTTAAATTCCATAGAATTACATCAACATCGTAAAAAACTAAGGGATGTCTACCTTACATCTCAGCAGCAAATTTACAAACAAATATATGAGTGGGTATAGAAAGGATATAAGAGCGAAAAACAAATCCACATCTGCATGAGACAACGCCATGCAAATTCCCATGCAAGGTTGACTTTTTTCCACTTTCAAGCTGTCACAAAAAAAAAAAAATAATAAAACAGAAAAAGCTTTCTTTCAGCCATTGATTGGAAAAAGTCAACTTGGTGAATCAGTGATTCCACTTTAATGTTTGTTATTCTTACCAGTCGAATTGTTATTAAGATTTCTTTCAGTGGATGTTTAAACTAATTGAAAGTTATATTTGTGCCATTATAAATTGAAGGATTTTGTCCTTGATAATTTCCCTGTTTGGAAGGAACAGAGAAATAGTATCTACAATTTGATACCTATACAATAGTCTTAAGCGCTTAATACACGATACAACCTATCGTACCGACTTGGAGTTGTACCGATATCGCAGCCGTCTTCGCTCCATAGCATTCTACGTGCGATTTAGGTACAGCGGATACCTTCGAGCACACACGATACAACCATCACATGCGACTACGATAATCGGTACGATAATCGTATCGTGTATTAAGCGCTTTAGACAATTTGTCATTTTCTCTCAAGAGGCAGCAGCCTTGAAAAGATTTTTTTTTTCGTTTAAGGTAGAAGCCGCTGCGAATTGAAACCAAACCCCTGGCATGAAATCCAACGCATTAACTATTACGAGACGGGCTTACACCAAAAATTAAAAGTTTATGCCCTACAGAAAAATTTTGGATCAAGCTGTAAGTGGTAAGGTTGACCCCCAGGTTTAATATACTTAAAGTCTTTAGTCCAGGACCATAAGCTTAAGACACGATAGGGAGGGCTAAAGATACCATTTAACTGTTTACAATTTAATTAACTTTCATTTTGTAGTGTAGATTTATTCAGTAACACGTTTCGCTTTTAAATATTTCAAAAAATACATAAATAAAACCTTACACCCTTCTGTCTAAAGCTCGCGGGCCTGGAATGGGGATATTTAGTATTTTAAGCCTACCATTTAAAACAATAACCCAGACTACATGATTGTTTGCATTTATTTTAAATATAATTTTGGGTCTTCGTGTAAGATTTAAGTTAATTAAATTGTTAACTCGAGATTGACTTAACAGATGCTTTTGATGTTTTATTATCTGAGTTTGCTATAGGTCGATCTTCATGAATTATTTGCTTAAAACTGTTTCTTGGGCTAACTGTTAATAACTTTGTGGCCAGTGTTAACTAATTGTGGTTTAACTGGGCCTTAGAGAGAAAATCCTTTAAATCTATGTATATTTAAAGCTTTATAAATTACTTAAAAATTCATATAAAATACAAAAAATATAATTTTTTTCTAATGCTTTGGGGTTGGGGTCGAAATACTGTAGGGTCAAAATACTGTTTTTAAAATACTGTATTTCAAAATACTCTAATTCAAAATCTTGGTTACACAAAATTCTGTATTTTAAAATTTTGTATGGTCGAAATTCTGTATGGTCAAAATTCTGTATGAGTAAAATTCTGTGCACACTTTTTTACATTATCAAAACAATTTTTTTAAATACAGAATTTTGAAAAGCAGAATATTGAAATACAGAATTTTATTTTACGTATACAGAATTTGGACCATACAGAATTTTGACCATACAGAATTTTAAAATACAGAATTTGCTTAAATACAGAATGAACATTAGAAGTTTGAATGAAATCTTATATTACAACAATTTTCCTTGGATACTTATGGTCGTATTAATTAGATTTTTGACTGTTTAAACTATGTCTAAGTATTTCGAAATAGTCGGAAATATGCTTTATTTAATAAAACAAATATTACATTTGCCAAGGTTTAGACAACCGATTACGTTGTCTAAAGCAAGATACAAAGTTAGATCTATAAATAAATAAATTTGATGGCACAACAGCTCATGAAGAACTAGGGCCTAGTGACTTACAACTCTCAACCATTCCTGTGTATACGTGTCTGCAGGAATGGAGGGGACCTACAGTTTATTGCCGAATCCGAACGACTAACGAGCAGAACTTTTCTGTGACAGGAGATAATCTTGGAGGATTTGTCAATTCCTCGCAAGAGGCAGTAGCCGTTTTTTCTTTTAAATAAATAGGTGGCGAGGCTGGGGATCGAACCTTAGACCTCCGGCATGACAGTCCATCGCACTAACCATCACACCACGGCTACTACTACAAAGTTAGATCACTTTAGTAAAAATTAGAAAGGTTTTTTTTTAAACTGTATAAAGTTAGACTGTAAGGAAAACAAAATTCGGAAAGTTGCTACACTCAAGCCTCATTTCATTATACATATTACATATGAAATTTGATCATAATTATTCTAAAAAACCATATAATAAATACATATCCCCAAAGTTAGAGAAATTACCCCATTTTCAAAATGGAAAAATGACCCCAACTAAATGAAAAAAAAGCCATTTTTCATACTGAAATTTAACCGAAAAATTAAAAAAATGAAAAGGAGCCCTAAAACAACAAAAAATGACTCCAATTCATAAAATATTATCAATTTTTTGTTGTTGTTGCTTTTATATAAATTTTTGGGGAAAATTTTAATTTTTTGTTTGGGGCTATTTTTCAATGGGGCCAAATTTCATGTAGCTATTTTGTACCTTAAATTTAAAATTGATCATATTAAGATGTCAATGTAAAACCTCCTCAAAAAACTGAAATTCTATAATGAATTTTGAAAATAAAACATTTCAGACTTGTACCAATATTGCTGAAGAATTGTAAGTTTCATCGTAAAATTCTACAATTTCCACATATCGAGGTTTAACAGAAATACATATATTCACGAAAATAGAGTTACTAAAACGTTGGTTACAAATAAGTCTTTTACTCGTTTTTAAAGAGATCGTACTTGAATGAATTTTTGTACAATAAGATAAATGCAAAAAATTCTATTTGTACTTGTACGTGCTTAACAATGATATTGTTGAAAGTTTTTTTCTTCAAAATATAAAACTTGGACATCACCAGCATTTTGGAAAACAGAATTTTACACTTACAGCATTTTGAATATACAGATATTTAAATATACAGAATTTTGAAATACAGAATTCTGAAAAACAGAATTTTGGTCGTACAATATTTTCAAAAAAAAGAAAAAACAGAATTTTGGTCATACAGAATTTTGATAGCCAGAATTCTGACCCGCTCCCTACGTATAATAATGAGTGTATGAGAATAAATAGCTATATTTCGAACACTTCGTTTTTTCACAAACAAACAAAAATGGATTTTAGCTAGTCTTCACTGTAAGCCAATGTTATATTGCTTTATTAATAAAAAATATCTAAAAAATGGATTTAATTAATTGTACCTATAAAGTCAAGTCTATTAAAAATCAACTCACATACCTCTTACATTGTTTTAAAATACAAAATGCTTCAGATTTCACCAAAAAATAGCCGGAAAAAAACAAAATTACAATTAAAATAGATTTTCTATTATAATTATTTCTTTCACTTACCTGTTATTGTTACACTGATCCCAAGAACAAAAATAAAGAATACTTGCGCATCAGATCACTTCGGAATATATTATACCTATTTAAATACACAGGGACAATGAGCTTAGGATTCGCATAACTTTTTTCTTAAAATAGTTTCTGATTTAATCGGGATTCTTTTTTTAAAAACAACCAATATTAACGGTAGGTATATACTACATACATATAAAGTCCTCTACACCGACGACGAAGTGACGACCCACGAGCACTACGCCATTGCAAGTCGAATTCAAAGAAATTGCATTCGCCAAAATTTATTTTAACAATGAAAATATTCTAACACCACAAAATATTTCGAAAAACTCATCACAATCACTTTATTTACTATTTATTAATGATAATTAAAAACTTTTAAACCTAAAAATATGAAATTTACACGCAAAACTAATATTTTTCAACGGAGCGAATACAAAGCAAAACCGATCATGACAATTCAATTGGAGAACACGAACTGAAATTGAAACTGGTCGAAGCTGAAAATGAAACAAACAAAACAGAAGCAAAATAAATGATCCTCTTACGGGTGGTATGCAATGGTTATGAATTGTGTTGAGTATGAGTTGAGCATTTAAAAATTCTGTAGAAAATTCAGTTATATTTGAATTGGTTCTAGGCTCTGATTTCGTATAAAATCTTTTTAATAGAGTATCGGGAAAGTATTATTGAAATTAGAGCTTAATTATTTAAGTAGAATACGTAATATATGTATGTATGTATATTGTTTAGTAAATGAAATTGAATTATTTACTTACATATGGAGTTGAACAAAACACACCTATTATGTATTTATGTAACCCAAATAAATAAGCAATAATCCAAGAAGAAATTTGTTTCTATTTTGTATGAGTTGAGTATGTATGGTTGTTTTAGTTCATTAACATGATTTAATTGTGACAATTTTAATTTTATCGTGCAATGTTTTCTACGTTTTTTTTTACTGCTTTGCTAACTTCGTGTCAGCGAAGTAGCCTCTTGAAAACGTATAAAAACTTCTTATTGTGAATGTTTTACTACTCTATAATTTGCCGCTAATAAGTAGTGAATTAGTTGTGACAATTTTGAATTTTTCGCTCTATGTTTTCTTTTTTTTTTTGCAAAAATATGAAATTTATGTCAACTTAGCGAAGTAGCATCTCGAAAACGTATTACAATTTCTTATTGTGAATGTTTTACTACTCTATAATTTGCACATTAATTAGTCGTGAATTAGATGTGCAAATTTTTAATTTGTCGCTCTAAAGAAAACATCGTACGACAAAATTAAAATCAATTAATTTTAAGTCAAAAACTGAAAACCAGATGCTTATATATGCATTAATGTATTCTTATTTTTGAGAAAAATGAAATGAAGTCTATGGACTTGTGTCATTCTTCCATACAATATTTTGGACTTGTGTCGTTCTTCCAAAAAGCTACAAAATGTCATTATTAGTTTAATTTCGAAAAAATTGGACTTGTGCCAATTCAATTTTCAGTTGTATTAATCACCTTCCATAATCGCTATGCTTCGTTAAAAACTTTTATATACATTTGTATGTACAGTACATTTTTTTATTATATATTTATTTTGAATTCATAGTTCCTGTTTAAATCCTGCTGTACTAAACACAAACATACTTTTATATAAGATTTATGTATATTTCCTGCTGGTCCACTAAATGCCAAAAATAAATGAATACATTTATTTTGCCGAAATAAATAAAAATCATTTTTAATCCGTTACTTTTCTATTAAAAAAACTTTTAAATGGCAGCCCTTTACTACTTCCATTTTTCCAAAATCCATAATTCCTCTCAAACAAAAAATCCCATTTCAAATAAAAAGCTCTCTCTCTCTTTCTCTTTTCTCTTGGGAAAATCATAAAGGAAATTCGTATTTCCTCGTAGCCATTTTCCTTATTCCAATATTTCCCTCTCACATGAAACTACCGTTATCCTTCCAGGATATGAAAGATTCGGTAATTTTTCGCATGCCATTGTCAGTCCTTTGGAAAACCTTCTCTCTCTTGCAAGTGTCGAGAAGAAAATACCGTTTATTTTCTTAAATGATTTGGGTGTTTTCTTTTATTCAGTGAATACTATAATCGTGAGAGGATATCTATTATCAGTTTATATGAATATCCTTCGGATTTTATTTTCAACGAATCATAATTAATTGATTCCCAATATGAATTTGTTCTTATAAAAAACTCCAAACAGATTTCGCCTGCATCACCGGTTCTTTAATTCGTACATAGAACATATCATTGTGAAAGGATTCACAAATACATTTAAATTAAGATTAATAAAATCCTATACTAGCATAGAAACATTTTGAAAATAAACCAAAAATAAAAAAAAATCTACCCCATTTTTGTGTTCGTTTTGTTATTGCTGTCGATGTTGTTGCTATTTTGTGTGTGTGTTCCTTTAAGTGTGGTGTATAGTAAAGTGTTCCACTCGTAAATTCCTGCAGTGAAAATATTTCTAAAAAAAAAGAAAAAAAATATCCTTACGTCTCTGGAAAATACGTGTTAGTGCGTTTGTTTGTCATTTTTTTAATATTATTTCCACCCACACCCATTGTCGACTATTCAAACCGAACAAGTGACATTGTCACTGAAAAGTTTGAAAAGAAAAATAAGTAGGTAAACAAAGGTGCGACATTTTGATATAATAAGTCGAAAAAATGCAAAGTCCCTCAAAATTCTTTAAATAATAAATTTGATGCAGTGCCTTTCGTAATTTCATTACTTTGGCTAGCCTCTCGTCTCATGAGCATAATTTATTAAAAAATCATCGAGCCCATTCGTCACAGACAGCTCCGAAATTACCCCTAAAAATATATTTGCACGAATAAGTTAAATCCAGAAAACGTAGCAGTGACAGTGGTGAGTGTGAAAGAAAAAAAAAAACATCCAGTCACACTAAACGAATAAAAAAGGTTACCCCCCCCCCCCCCCCCTTCGCAAAAAAAAAGTGAGGTTAAGTGAATCAAAAGCGAAGGCTTTGTGTGGTTTTATATTAAGAGTTAAAAAAAAAATATATAAAAATAAAGTTTACGTAGTTATGTAGTTTGTACTTGCTGCCTTTTGCTTCGCACCTTACATGGTAGCAAGGGTATACGCTCATCCACTTAAAAGTTTAATGGAGTTTACAACTTTGTTGTCCTTGTGTCAAAGTTGGGCTTTAACATTATATACATTCGTTTTAATTTTTTCGTACATGTTCTGACTGCTGCTACTACTTAATAAACAGTGCAAGCCGGGTGTAATTGACGTAGATAAAATTTAATTAGATAAAACCCTAAATACTCAAAAAACCTTCAACGCCAGGATCATCAGAAAAAGAGAGAGAGAGAAGGCTATACACAAGAGAAAAAAGAACACCGCACGTCTTCGTCAAGATTTTTGCCATTAGGTAAGTCTTCATAGTCTTCCTCACCACCGACCGTGCGGCATTGTCATTTCCGTCGTTTGCGTCGTCGTATAGTTGGGGGCTAAAAACCCTACTTAATATCTCCAAAAAGGACGTAGCAAGAGGTTATCCCAAATCAGCGATAAAAAAACTAAAACTAAAGGTAAGCATAGCCATTACACGATGCGGTACGTTTTTCTATAAAAAGAAATTTACGACTATGTTGTAAAAAAGTTTTGGTGTGTGTAGTTTATTGCGGTTCAAAAGGACTAAAGGGTGTTTTTATTCTGTTGTTGTTTTGTTACTTTTTCCTGCTTATGATACCCTTTTATTGAGAAAATTCATTTTTTTTATGAACGTACCCTAAGGTTGCGGTGATGACTTTGATCAGAATTTAACCCAAACCACCTGCTACCTTTTAATAACGTGCAAGATGCGGAAGTTTTCTATTTTGGTATAGTTTATGATTTTTTGGTTTTTTATTTCGAAAGAAGATGCCCCCGTGCCCCCTTTCAATCAATTTTAACCTTTGTCCTCTCTTTCTCTATAAATAACTAATCTCTTAAAGTCAATGAGAATATTGAAACAGGTGTACCTATAAATTTAGTTTTAGGTGTATCTTATGTCTATACATTTTGAAATAGGTATGTCACGCACCTACACCCTTCCTCCGCTTGAGGGTAGAAAGCATCATCATAAATTTAAAAGGATTACACAAGGTAATCCTTCTGGACTTTTATGATGAAACTTGAACCAGAAACATTTCCGATTGGTTATTGTGTGTAAAGAGGTAAGTATAATACCAAATGTTATTTTGAGGATAAAGCATAATAATGCAATGGTTGACCAGACATAGAAGTGTGTAGGTTTTTGTTTAAAGGCCGTAGTAGGATTTCAATCAGGCACAACAGAGGTTTTAACTTTTACAACTTAGGATTTTCTATTATGAATTTCGATTGTTTGAAAATGTAGAGCCCACAATTGAGGTTTATTATGTATCTGTGTAGATAAGTATGTTATTATTAAGGATGATTGGTGTTGTTTGTAGTTTAATATCAAATCCTTTTTTTTTTATTTTGGTCGGAAGTGTTAAGTTTGAAATATTAAATATTTGATATTCAAATTAAATACAATTTTTGAAACGTCTGTTTTTAGATATTGAAAAAATTGAATTTGCATAAAATAATATAATAACGCTTCGTTATCTTTTAAATTTTATATAATCTGTCTGAAGAAGGGTGTAATCACGCCCGAAACGTCACATAAATATATATAAAATAAAAAAGATCACTGACCTAAAGCCCACAAGAGGTATTAAGATTTAGAGAAGAAGGTCACAAAAATAAGATTTAATTTATTTGAAACATATTCATGAAGAATAATTTGTTAGATTTTGCATATGGAAATGAGGTGGCCTTATGGAGGAAATATTGAATTAGCATTACTCATTTTCTTTTGTATTTACTAAAGCTGAAAGCTTAAAGCACATAAGCCATCCTTTCCTGCCATCACAAATGACTGTTAAATCTAAAGAAAACCCGGCTTTAAGTAGGTATCCAACCCAAACCGCCTGAGTCCCGGTTTTTTATTCGGAAAATACGAACTTTGGATAGTCTTTCCTTACATTCTAAAAATTCAAAACCTTAATTTACAAGCAAGTTATATTTTTACTAGCAAACTTGTGCTCGCCTTGCTTCGCATTTGTTAAAAACTATTTAATTTTTCATTTAAATCACTTTTTTTGTATATTTTAGTTTTTCTTTTTTTTGGTAAATTGGTCTAAGATTTGAAAAAAAAAAGTCTATGTCTATCCTCATGTTTCAAGCCATTACATCTCATTACATAATTACTTTGGTATTTTCTTAGATTAGGGACCAGTTATAGCGATCAGGAAAAAGGAATCAGAAAATAATTTCTGATGTAAAATTTACAATGTTATCATTCGTTTCGAAACAAAAGTGCAACACTAATCGATGACAAATTACTAAAAGAATTTTTTGGGGTTTTTGAAATGAAACAACCTCTTTAACATCGTACTTGAAGCAATTGTACGCAACTCGCAAGTCAACAACAGAGGTACAATTTTTAAAAAGTCCGTTCAACTACTTGCTTATGCAGATGATATTGACATCATTGGAAGAACGAAGCAAGCTGTCACTGGTGCGTTTGCAAGTATTGAATCGGAGGCGGCGAAAATGGGTTTGGCTGTTAATGAGGACAAGACGAAGTATATGCTATCATCGAGAAAGGAATCTCAACATCGTCGGCTCGGGCAAAACGTCACGATGGATAGGTACAACTTCGAAGTCGTCAAAGACTTTGTCTACCTGGGCTCCACTATAACATCGCAAAATGACATCAGTGCAGTGATCAAACGAAGAATTACTCTTGCCAATCGCTGCTTCTTCGGGCTAAGAAGGCATTTGAGTAATAAAGCCCTCGCTCAAAGAACCAAGGAGACCTTATATAAGACCCTTATCATCCTGGTCCTGCTGTATGGGGCAGAAGCATGGACCCTGACAAAAACGGATGAGAATCTACTTGGGTGCTTTGAAAGGAAGATTCTTCGGGTGATCTTCGGTCCAGTATGTATCGATGGAGTATGGAGGAGAAGATTCAACAACGAGCTTTACAGGCTTTACAGCGACGTCGACCTGGTCAAAAAGCGGCTAATATGGCTGGGACACGCGGAGCGTATGAACACCAACGCACCAGCCCGACGAGTCTTCGAATCTACCCCTGACGGTCTGCGCAGCAGAGGAAGACCCCACCTTAGGTGGCGCACATAAGTGGAGAACGACCTCAACCAACTTGGAGTGCGTAACTGGAGGCAGCTAGCTAGGGACCGAGCTGGCTGGAGGGGCTTGTTGGTTGAGGCCGAAGTCCATCCTGGGCTGTGAGCGCCATCTAAAGTAAGTAAGTAAGTAAAATGAAACAAATCGTTCCAATGATTTGAGTACCAATTTCTACTTGTTCCAGTGACAGGACTGCAAACGAAAAAGTTTTTGGTGTTCAATACGGAAAATTTAGTATTTGCATGCATTTGCTATAACCGGCCATAAGGAACAAATAATTAATTTAATAATGTTTAAACTTTTCCTCATGCATTTTCCTGATCGCTATAACTGGCCTATTAAGAGGAACAAACAGACAGACAAACAAACTTTCACATTTATATTATTAAAATAGGATACATTGTATATTTCTGGTATTTCGGGTTCCTTTACTTCGTCTACTCTGTCGACTTTCTTTTAACTTGATTGCTGTATGTTGTCCTGTTTTATTATCCTCCTTATAACGGGAATCGGGTCATCAACCTATCTATCGTGGCGTTCTTTGCAATAAACTAGCGGGTTTAGGTAAAGCCTAATAAAGTTACCTGGCAGACCAAGTAAATCAACGGAAGAATCAAGCAAATCAACTGGTGAATCTGAAAAATCAATGGACCAATCCGATAAATCAACTGGCGAACCCAGGCAAACTAACGGACGGACGATTGACGAATCCAGCAAATCAACAGACGAATCTAGCAATCACTGGACGGCTCCTTACCTCTGATGGTGGGAGGAAACCTTTTTGAAATTATATCTCGCTCAGTGTGTGGTATTAAACCTGTTACGCCTTTTTAACCTCATTTCGGTAGATTTTATAGCGATCTCCTATTGCACTCCATGGCCCTACTGGACACTGTACAAAGTTTAAATTAATTTCTACGTTGTAGATAGTCCTTATACAGTTGATGACAAGATTATTTGGACATTTTAATACTCAAACCATATAACTTCCATAAAGACCCATAACTTTAAAAAAAATAAATATTTTATTGTTTTTTGTTTTCATAGATAAACTCTTTAATATTCTCGATAATGTAACTCAAAAAACAAAATCAAAATTCTAACGGTTTAGCGTAGAACCATAGGGGAAAAATGGCAAAATTATTGCTACAACACTAAACACCGGCAAAATTAATTGGACAAGTGCAATATTGTGTTATATTATTTTACGTAAAATTAGTAAATAAGATTAGAATGTCAAATAAAATTGACGATCAATTTGAGTTCTCAACTCTTAAAAACCGAACCGAGTTTTCTTGCTTTCTTTAGTCTGACCTTGGACCCGCTGAACTACCTTAGTATACATATTTTATATATTAATTCATGATTTAATTCTTGATTAATGTTTTGTTGAATTTAATGAAAAAAGGTAATTAATATACTTTATTATTTTTACATACATATTTATGCTACTAAAGTCATTTTGAGTTGCTTAACGTGTCCTTTAATTTAATTTTTGACGTTTTTTAAAAGAAAAGCCGGTTTTTCCCTTCTTATAATTGACTCTCAGTTTTACCAATTTCCATAGTAATTAACTGACCCAATCACACTGATTCAATTTATCAATTGATTTGAATGTTTATCAAAAACTTTGAAAATCTTTTTACCTACAGGCTATTTAAGTCCTAAATTCTGTTCTTCTTTAAATACATATAATGTATCATCATGCAGAATCGCTTTCACAAAGTCAATTGTTTCTTTAGTATTTAAAAAACTAAACCAATCTTTCTTAACGGCCCATTACAGCCCAGCGATAAATTTAAATACCTACAAACTCCACCCCAAAAACCGATTTTCCTTAACCGACATTCTTCTTTCTACGATAAAAAAAAGAAAACATCTCGAAACCTCCAAAACCACTTAAAACGATAACACTCTATAAAACAAAAAATGAGGACAACACCATTATTCAACCTGGTGGCAGACCTTTCCCTTTAAGAAATTGCACTCATACAAATAAATTATTTAAATTATCTTTTCCCTGTCACTTATTATTATATGAAACACTTCTCAAATAGCATTTTATTATATACTCCTATACGTGCATAGGATACAAACATACATACATATATAGGTACAATATGATTCCAGAGACACTATCCTTATGTCTTCAATATTTATTTCATTGTTCCTTGCAACGCGCAAGATGTTACTAAATTAAATAATTAATTAACAATCTCATAAATTATCTGTTTCATACTACATACACAACCTTAAATGTTATATACCCGACAAAACCCCATCAATCTTTTCATAAAATACCTCCTGGCAAATCTCATTTTCTACCCCACTTTTTACTATGGTACCTACTCCTACATCTCTGTTCTTTATTGTCTGTGTTCTATTTAAAAAAAAAAATCCCTCGGAGATATGTTCATTATCAATTTGAAAATAATGACCCCGCAATATTCTCTATGACAATCACAATCGAGCAAGAGCAGTGCCCTTTTATTTCATTAAAACGGAATATAATGAAGTGACAGGAGGCACCAAATTAAAAGCAACCAAACACCGTTCATTCTTATGATGGGGCTATTAAAATTTAAGCAAACTTATTACGTATTAAATATCTAATTAGACGAGAATAATATTAAAATTAAAATCAAAATATATAAAAGGAGCAAAACTACAATAGAAAGGAACCGCAATCCGCACCGCAGTGAAAGGACAGGTTGAAAAATATATAGCGTGTATTTCACCAGGTAATTGATTTTTCAAATTTAAATATTTTTTTTTGTTTTTAAAAACGTCTAAGGGGCTCTTTTACGAAACAAACTGCTTTCTGAGCTTTCTGTGCATTTGTGTTTGTTTTCGAAATTGGTGATACTTTCCATGGGTATTTTTTCGCTATGGTTTCCATAAGCATTTTGCTGTCGTGAAAATGAAAAATTTCGTTTCGTATCAGCAGCGTACTAGGCTTTATACAGAGAACAAGAAACGGATAACTTTTAACAGGAAGCACAAAAAGCCATATTGCAATGAAAGAAAAAACAATTTCAAACACGAATAAAACTAAAATATCTTATTTTCATCTATACTTACTGTTCTTGATAATTAATTCTTCAAACAATCGGCTACAACAATCATGAATTTCGCTCATCGAAAAGCGTTCCACAGAGCGAAAATCAGAAAAAAAATTTTCGTTTGTGATTTTGTTGTTTTATTTTTGTATGGTATTTTTCGTTTTGCATCAGCAGCATACTAGGCTTTAGGGAGGAAAATTTATGGACAGTACAGCTTGACAGTACAGAATGACGAAATGGCATTATTTCTCTCCGCCATTTTTCTAGGGGAGTGACGACCTTTTTTATATTGTGCGCAACTTTGACGCTTCAAATTATCAAACAATTAAGGAGATACCGATGCACATTATGGTTTTGAAATTCTGAACATCAAAATGGAAGGAAAATAAAAAAATAAAGACTAAAGAAAGAATCTCCGTACTAAACAGCAATTTCGAAGTTGGGCTCAAAGACAAGGTGATGATTGATGCCGATGAGCATTCCAAAGCACGAGTACAATAGTGGAAGAATTCAGCCGTATAAAGTTAGCATGACAACTTTCGAAAAAGTTAATAATTGACTGTCTCATAAATTGCCGTATAAATGCCGTGAAAAGAAAAAAATTGCCGCGACAGTAGTTCTCTCAAAAATGCCAAAAATGGTTTTAAAACAAAATCTTCATATAAAGTTAGCATGACATCTTTCAAAATTTCGTCAAAAAAAACTTTTGAATATGCCTTAAGGTCGAACTATAATAGGTGAACGCTGTCGGAAACTAATGTCATAAACGAACGAAAAATTTCTTTCCGAAACGTCAAATGCACACGTAAACCATAATGCACGAGAGATTCGAGACTAGTTTACTACAACAATTTGCATGTAGCTGTCAATTTTCTTCCGTAAGATGCGCTCGATAAGCGCTCTTCCCCTCCGAAAGCAAAAATGAACGAAAATGAACGAAACGTAACAAAACGCAATTATATGTGTGCGTCTATTGAATTACTTGCATTCGTGTGGTTTCGTACGGCTGCGTACGCTGCGTTCCAACAATTATAGTTCTACCTTTATAGTTGAAATTAATTGCCGTAGATATGCCGTAAAAAGAAAAAACTTTGCCGCGACAGCGGTTCTCCCAAAAAATATCAAAAAACATTTTTCATACTAAATCTTCATATAAGGTTAGCATGACAGTCTTTCTACATTGGCGATTGATACAAATTGGTAGAGTATCGATACATCAGAAGCTTATTGGGAAAGTCTATTTTAAAAAAAATAGGGTTGTTGTTATTTTGAAAATCTTATCGTTACTATTTTTCAACTTGATTATTTATTTCAAATTTACTTTATTGTTTTATTCCGACTCTCGAAATAAGGTCAATATTATTGTTGTTTTTTTTTCAATTTTAACGCGAGAAACTTTAAAGCTGTGATGTACAGATTTTTAAATCTAACTAATATATGCTGATAAAAAAGTACGTATACGCCACAGTGACTCCGCTAAAGCTTATTTTGTATTATTTATTTCAAAGGATCTGTAAAGTTATACATAGGTACTTAAAACAGGCAAAGATCAATAAATAGGATTTTTTTCACCTTTCTCTCTTCTAATATTCGCATGTATAATATTATAAAAACTTATCATTTTGTAACACGTTTGGCTACATAACATTTAGATATTTCCTTTTTTATTTGATGATAAATCCTCTAGAAGTAGGTACACATTTTTTTTATTATTATCTATTCCATTTCGAATTGAATATATTCACAGCAAGACAGGACAGCTAGTTACATATAAAATAAATGTTCTCAATCAAATAAATACTTCACTATCAACAAAAAATTCTTCGAAAGGCACTAAATTATGATTGAGGTAGTATGAATGTTGGGATGCGCGATAAATAAAACATATTCCTTCATATTTTTAAGTAATTTGTTGAAAAATAATTAAAACCAACTTTATACACAGAAGTCAAAATTTAGAATGAATAAAACTATGAAATTAATAGATAACAAAGTTGCTATTAGATGAAAATGATTGTGAAAATGAAAGTAATTGACGTGAAAGTATTTTGTATGTTCATAACCACTGTCGCGCCAATTTTTTTCTTTTCATGGCATATTTACGGCAATTAATTTATAGGATATGGCATATCCCAAAATTATTTTTGACCAAAATTTAAAAAGTGTCATGCTAACTTTATATAAACTTAGCATGACATCAATTTTTGGGAAAACTAGAAGTGCGGCAATTTTTTTCTCTTCACGGAATATTTACGGCATTTATACGGCAATTTCTGAGACAGTCAAAAGTAACTTTTTCGAAAATTGTCATACTAACTTTCTACGGCTGAAGAATTCCACTGGCTATAAAAAAAAAAGATTTATAAAAATAACGACAAAAAAATACGTACATGAAACATTACGGCAGACGCGGCGGCCGGCGGTGTTCAAGAGATGGAAATGTTGTCATTCTTTCATTTCCTATAGCTTATTTTGAATCGTATCCAAGATGAAACACCAACCATTTGAGTGAGCTGCCACTTAGTTTTTATAGGCTGGAGTTATAGCAACTTATTTCACGGCTGGCAGTCCGATCATCAGACTCCTGGGATGGATATGTTCACGTGACCTTCGGTGGTAGTTTGCTCACGTGGTTGTTGTTTCTTTTAAAACCTTCAATATTAATATAATTTAAAATTAAATTTTTCCTAATGACGTACACTCAGGCGTATGTGGAACATTTTGTGCTATAGAACATCTTTTTTTTATAATAAATACCTAGCAGTTTTTGATTTCGTAACAACTTTATCAAATTTTTTTACACTATATATGTATATCTCTTTCATTTAACACCAGTCGCAGGTGTTCAAAATCTAGGGAGCTGGGATCTGTTTTGACTTTCTTTAAAAAAAAAAGTTGATTGCGGAAAACAACCGAACAGACAATTTAGCTACAATTTGATTGATATTCGCAGATTCTATCACGAATTTCAAAACAAAACTTTACGAACACAGCTTTGAACTAGAAATATAAATAACTGTGTGAACAGTTTTCTTTTTTTTTGAGATTGAAGTGCTGAGGTAGCTGTGTAAATAAAACATATTCCACTTTTTAAAACAAAATATAAATATAACCCAAGCCACTGGACCAAAAGGTAGGTATACAAACAAAACAAATTACTCAATTTAAATGCAAATAAAATACGATTTCATTTTAAACGTTCGTTCGTTAAAAGTCACGAAAGCTTAAACCCTTCTTTGACGGTGAAATTCACAAAAACAAAATAAACTTTAATAAAAAATAAACAAATCATCAGAAAAGAAACCAAATCCCAGTTTTTCGACAAACTTTCCTTTCTCTGAAAATTTCGTCCTAAAGCTGAAAAATAGGTTACAAAAAAAAAAAAAAAATAACAGAGATATTTCCCACATTGCTTTCTCATTAATTAGTGCCCATTTCCCTTTTTCCTTTCTTTTTGTTGTTGTTTTACGTTACCCTCGCTTTAGTTTTTTTTTTTTAAACCAAAAACAACCTCGAGGATTTTCATTTAACTACACCAAGCACCACGGTACCGCACTACTGTCACTACCACAATCAAAGAGAAAAACAGAGAGAGTAAAATAGTAATTAACTGGGGGTCCTTAAATTAAGACTACGATTATAAATTGGTTGCGTAGGTTAGGTACACCTAGCTTTATGTGTATTTTTGCAAAAGGCCATATAGTGAGTCCTTTTGCACTATGTTCCAAAAAAAGAAGGAAAATATAGCTTTGCAAAAAAGGGCATGCGAAGTAGGACAACTTTAGGCTTTACTCCTTCTTTTCCTGTGCTGTGTGTGATGATATAAACCCTCATTAACCCCTATCAGGACGAAAAGATCAATAAAAATGGTTTAACTGTTATTTTCCTTTTTCCTTATTCTATTTTTTAATGCTGAATCGTCGGGATATTACACTGATAGAACGGAAAATAGTAGAGAGCAGTTAAAAATAAAGTAAAAAAAAATATAGCACCGTACAACCAGAAGTCATTGTCCTGTGGAATATGTGATGTAGGTATCGTATGGAGATGGGGTGGCGAGGATATGAAGGAATGTATAGTTCACATAAATGTGCACCATTATTCTCCCAAAGAGAATACAATACAAAATATTGTATTATAACTACGAACAAGGATATGTATAGAAATTATTAATACGATGGCGATGGACTCAGAGCGAGGTGAAAGGATATAATGGCAATAAAAACAACAAAAAAAAAGCATATTTTGCTGAATGTAAAACCACTCAACAGGGGCCAACTGAAGCTAAGGCTGAGACTAAGGCTGAGAGGGTCTTCAGAGTGGTATAAAGGGGTTGACACAAGTGAACCCTCTACTCTCTACCATTGTTGATCTTTCGCTTTGTATACTTATTGAAAACTTCGCAATTCCTACCCATTTATGAAGAATTCTTATAAATGTATGATGTGATGTGATTGAAGTGCGTATGTCATTCCTGCTTTGATGGAAAAGTGTAAAAGAATGTTTAAAAAGTTCAAAAATATTTCGAGAGGTTAAAAGCATCGTGTCGTCGTCACTTTGTAGGAGGGCGAATATACCTACTACATCCTTTCTTCAATTCCAGAAGGATGCTACAATTTGACTTTTATGAATTAACTTTTGCAATGTCTATATACTATACATAAATTATTATTGAACTCGTCAAAAAAAAAACTTTTCTTTTAAACGAATTTTATTTTCATATTTAAATTCTCAATTTTCACTGCGAATAAATAGAGTTTTCAACCGTCATCACTTGCATAAGGACAAAAGAACGAGTGTAGAAGGTAACAGAAAGAAAAATGTGTTAAAACAACTAAGTTTAAAGTTTTCTCATTTCTGGGAATAATAAAAAACTTTAACAAGGATGTGTGTGTTTTGGGTAATTTTCTTCACGTGAAAATTGGTTTTCTTTTTCATCGTTGCAGTGTTATAGTCCTCGTATCGTCTTCAGTATAGAGTATTTAGTTTAAATATAAAATGGCAGACAGCAGTAGTTAAACAAGTTAATTTTTGAATTTGTTTTTTTTTTTAATGTGAGCATAAAAAGTCACAGGGAAGTCAAAAGCAAGCAAAGTTTAAAGAAAAAATTAGCAAAAGAGGGAACTTAATTTGGTAATTATATTTCGGTTTGAGAAAAAGACTATTAAGAGAAACTTGTTTCAAAAAAAAACCCACAGAAAGATGATAAAGTTAAAAAAAAAAACTTAAGGTGTTTAGTCAAGTCAACGAAATGAAATAAATGAAATAAATCGTGTAGTCTGAATTATTTTTTTAAGTGGTAGGGGTGACCACCAGGTACAACATACTAAAAGTCCCCAGTCCAGGCCCGCGAGCTTTAGTCAGAAGGGGGGGTAAAGGTCGCAATCGATTTTAATTTTTTTAACACAACAAGCTAACATGAAGCCTATTTGGATAAGAGGGGTTCGCTATTGCTATTCAAAATGAACTGAAAAGCTGTGGTGATGTACAGATTTTTAAAACTAATATACATGCTGATAAAAAAGTACGTATACGCCACAGTGACTGTGCTAATAATTATTTTGTATTATTTATTTAAAGGTTCTATAACGTTATTAATACGAAAAATAGGCAAAGATCATTCACATAAAATAAAATTCACGATTCGAGCGGTTTTTTAAGAAATAATTTTTTATACATATAAAATTTCTTAAATTTTTTAAAATCGAAATTCGGTATGCCATTTTTAACAACGAAAACCATAATTTCAAAAAAGTTTATAATGTACAATATATTTTGAGTATTTATTAAGTTATTAATGTAATTTAACGTTAGCATTTAACGTATTCAAATAAATAAATAAGTTCATCAACCCGTTTTCAAAAGGAAAAAATGATTTATACAAAAGAACGAACTTATTTTTTTTAAATCGAAAAAATGTTTTTTTGAGAATAATTTTATGTAGTATTTTTCACATTTGATGGAATTTCAGCGAAATGGGTTGAGCGGCTAAGGATAAAGTTGTTTCAAGTTGGGGCGTACCTACAAGTGAACAGTAGAGGATTTTTGTAGTATGAGGATAACTTAATTATTTAATTACTCCAGGCAACTTATTTCCATACCGGGTCATACTCGGTCAACTATGTGTAAAAGATTCTCTCGTTCTAGATTATGACAACTTTATGACATCACTTTCCATTTATTATTGTTGAGTTCCATTCTGTTAGAAATGCACTATTCAGGGACTCTGTCAATATCATTTCCAAAAATAAGTATCCACTTGGATTCGTGAAGCTATAAAAAAGCTTGATGTCATTAGCGAAGTCTATTTCAATATCATCTATAAATACTAGAAATATAACTGGTCCAATATGACTACCTTGCGGAACTTCTAACAAATTTATCATTTTAGACACTACATGGCAGCAATAGTGAACAAAGTTACAATAGAAAATTGTCTGTGCATAATACCTACATATGTTTTCCTTGTATTTGCTTGGTTTTGTACGGTGCGGTGGCTACAACTTAAAACCCCTTGCAATACTTGTTACATAAAGTTCGACCTAGTGTAAAAACATCTCATTATAAAATATGCAAGCTATTTATTTTCGCCTTTATTCACATAGCTTTGTTTAAGTCCTTATGTATAAAAGCAAACTTTATGTTCGGTTTATGATTTCCCATTACTATTATGTATCTAAAGTAATTTAATGTCAAGCTATATTCAGTGTAGTAAAGTCAAGAGCACCTAGTACCTACATACTTCTATGAGCCATCGGCAATGAAGTCTCCTATTTTCAACTATAGAAGATAGTCTTATTATTCAAACTATAAATTCGTTAAATCGGACTGTCAAACATTTTTACATCTTGCGTTGCCCTGGGATTTAACTTTGGTTACTAAGGTATTCTTATATTTTATTAGAATTATTAGATTTACTTGTATGTACATATATACACACATATTTATGTAAGTAGAAAGCTTAAATATATCACCCTCATGAACACATGACAAAAAAAAAAACACATACAAACATAATAATATGTACCTACATTCATTATATGTGTAGGCATAACCTACATATGTATGTATGTACATATGTATATTCAAAAGGTATGTAAAATAAAACAATGTCTAGACAATAAATATTATCATATATTTTCTTTATACTTATGACAGGTACGTCAGAAATGACAGCATTAATTTAATGTTTTTATGTTGAATTATATTTCTTCTTCCCTTTAACTATAGGAATATGTACATATGTATGTAAATAGTATTTTATATAATAATATATGTATGTGGTTAAATTTATTGTTTCGTGAGAGAAAATTTTTTATATTGTCGGCACGCAAAGCAGGATATTTCTATCCCATGAGCACTTGAAATTGTTTGTCGTAACTCTTATGTTTTGTTAAAGTGCGCAATAATTGCTTGTGACATGTCATACTTCGGTTTGACATGATGACAGAAAACTTATTTAATGCCTTAAAGTGATATGTACGAGTAATTTTAATTAGGTACAAGAACCATACAAATGTACATTTTACGAAACTAATCGAATACTTACAAGGAATTCATGGTAAATATATAATTATATAAGATTTCTGCATTTCTTTAGCTCACTTAAGTAAATTAAAATACAATTGGGGATTGGTAACGTAGGCTTCCTCTTAAGCAAGTGCATTATGGGTTAAATATATATTTGACAAATTAAATATGTTTCGTTAATATATGACTTTATAGCGTAAACTTCAATTACGTTTTCCGACTATTGCAGTTCTAACCAGTGGCCTTGATGCTTACTTGATGAGGCTTATTGCTTATTTAAAATGGAAATAAATCCAATCGGTATTACTTCCTTTACTTTGGAAAACAAGTTCCACAGGCTCAGAAGGCTTTCTTTTCTTGAGTGTCATTCTGTAAGATGCAATTAACGATGATTCCATACCCAAATAGACACCAATTTTGTTCTCGTTTACAGGTGCGGTCGACGTCATCGTAAAATTTAGATTTCTAACATTCCGACCCCTCCCATTTCATTTCTTTAATGGTAAATAAAGGTAGTATCTACCTTGAAGCAGGCCAGGTTCTCCCACTCTACACAAATCATCCAACAGTTCTCGGTCTATACCTATAAACTTCAGTTAATTTTCATTATTTCATTTCATTTAAAGTTCATTTTTCATCCAAAATGGTATTTCTACCAAAAAAAAAAATAATGATAAAATATTCAATAAACATGCAGATAATTCAAATAAATCTCTTAATGTTCAATTGTTTGTCCATCCATGAACATGAACGATGGCATTTGAGAACTCAAATCTTCAATCATAAAGAATTATTTGTCTCCTCATGAAAATCCCATTTAATTCTCCTTCACTTTTTCAACAATTCCCTTTTTGAATTGTGACTGAAATGTCAAATAACTCTAACAGATGCTCCACTCCCTTGTCATAACACAAGTGCTAAATGAATTAAGGCCACTACCAATACCACCTTCTCAGCTCCATAAAATATTAAATCTAAGCGAATATTCCCGATGCCACCACTATTGCCATTATTATAGATCCCCATTTTGCCATAAATTCAACCTCGTCCCCAATAGGTATAAATGTGGGTCATACTGAATAATTTACAGCCCGGTGGTAAGTCCCGTTAAAGCCCTCTAAATACACCACGTACATAAATAAGTCTTCAAAGAAAAATCTTCGAGGGCCCATTAACCTTTCAAATACTCTTGTTTCCTCTGTCCATAAATAAAAAGACCCTCTCTGTCTCTCTTTCTCTCTAAATCTGGGTCTGGCTCTTTAATCTACAATACAACACTCCTATATTAAAACCACTTACTGGCACCTATTTCATCACCTCCTCCTCTATATTAAATGGCGCGCATCGCACACACGTCATTCGTTATTCCCGTGTGTCTAACCGAGCACAAAGCAACCCAAATCGTCTCAAATTAACCAATTGGCCAATTAAATAATGGTTCATGCCTTACGTTTACTAACTGACCCTTAAATGAACCTTCTAACTTTAGCCTATTCACCAGCATTTTCCATAAATAAAATAAGAATAACGTGGAGAGCTTTACTTGACCGGATTAGGATTGAAATTCAGAGACTAATAAAATGACGTTTATAGCCTGTCGTAAAACAAAAGACGCCATTTTTGTTTTAACAACGTTGAAAAATGTATGTATTTTCAAATGTAAACCTTTTAAAACGATAACACATAAAATATCTAAAAAATGCATAAAAAATCTACGAAACGTCATGTGTGCCAAATCGGTTTTATCTCAACACGATGTCATTTCAGTGGTCCATATATAGCCCACAATGAGGTACCTATGGAAGTTTTCTGAAATAAAATGTTTTGTTTATTTGTTTTATTTTTAAAAATACAATCAAAATAATCTATCTGATGCATAAAACGTAAGGAAAATATTTAAACTTTAGTGTAATAAACCATTCATAAATCTTGGATGTCATGCAATTTATTTAGGACTCCATTATGAGGTTCCGGATGACACAAAAAGAGTTTTTTTGTTATCTACTTCCTCTGTTTATGTTTTTCTTTAAAACAAACAAAAAACTGCTTTTGTGTAAAATCTAAATGACACTTAATTTATTCCCCTAAAATGTTATGTGTTAAATTTGTTTTTGATTTTACCAATAAAAATTTAGCGAAAGAGGGATGACAGTTTCGTGATATGGGAGGAAAGACTGTGTCCATCAACTCGTTACCTTTTCGATTAGTTGTGTGATTTCCGGTGAGGAGAACTCTTTTAAAATGTCATTTGAGAGTTTGACAATTAATTACTCTCGTCAAAATGCAATTATTAGTAGGCATTGATTTTTATACTGTGGCTGTGTGCCAGTTTAGTTAAGGCCACCATTAATGAACTTTATAGTGCGTAGAGGTTAATAAATGCTGCACGCCAGAGCAAGTGCTGTCAAAGTCATTGATTAGATTTAATGCATGGTTTGGTTATACATTTATTATAAATTATAGACAGTGGTTAAGGTTTGGTGTAAATGGGTAAATGCCATGCAAAACAATTAAGTGACTAATAGAGTCAGTAGGTAAATTTTAGTTGGGGTCATTAAGGCAGTTTGTAAGTTGTTTTGCCTTATAGTAAATTAAGAGAAATGTGTTTGGTTGTGTAGCCTATTCCACGTGTTATCTTTAGTAATATTAATTGAACACACAGAACTGAATATGTATTTTGTTTAGTGTTTTTTTTTTTAAATATACCTTTTTTCTCAGAAGAAAAAATTCAAGGCGACAGAATTCTGTTTCCTTTAGGTCATCATACAAATTTATGGATATTATGTTAAGTGTGTTCGAACTTTTTGATTTACCTACAAACTGTTCAAAAGTTTCTTAAAAAGAAAAAAGAAGTTTGATAAAAATAATATAAATTGGTTGGCGATGCTATTATCGATTTAAGCCAATACGTGAATTTTTATGATTGATGGAAATCTTCGAAAAAATAATAACATTATTTTGATTTATTGAATTGAAAAAAGTTTTTATTTCGATTGATAAAATTTTTTAGCTTAGTTTTGTGTCCCATTAAAATTGAAACTTGTTGTCACTTTACATCTGTAAGAATTTATCTACACTTTAAGCGGGCCTTACATTCAATGACATTTTTATCAACATTAACCATCATATTTATATGAACTGCCAAACTTCTGGCTGCAAAATTATTTCTATTCTGCAGTTGCAGTTGTTCATTTATACTAAATTTATCCACCCAAGAAAAAGACACTATCAGTTAAAAAAAAACAGTGTGGGAGTAATTGGGACTCGCGGTGAGGAGGTAGAGGAGGACACTCTTTTTTTATATAATAGCATAGCGTCGCTAACTCTCGCTGTCGTTTTTTCGAAAAATTCACCCCAAGGATTGGAAAAAAACACACCTAGACGTTGCTTAGATTGACTACGTTCAAGGCTATTTCACAATGCAACGAAAAAACGAGACGTCAGCGTAACGAGAAACGTTTTCATCTTTTTCTCGTTATAGAATCACGGTTGCCACTCCCAAAAAAAAATTCCTACCAAAATTACCAAAATAACCTACCAAACCGAAGAAAAACCTACCAAAGCTAAACTTAAGGTCCTTTTTAATAAACGCAAAAGACTGTGATTCATATCTATCTATACATGTTTTCTTTATTAGCTTAAGCTAAGACAAATAAATGTTTTTCACACCAAAATGACAATCATAATTAATTAGGGATTCTTAGGGCCAGTTGAAAAAATGGTTCAACATTTCATCTGTGGATCAGCAATTTTAACTCTCTGATTTCGAGGAATTAACTGAGGTTTAACGATGGCTTAAAATTAAAATAAAATAAGTGATCTAATAGCCAATCAACCGTCAAAAATTGGTGAGTTAAAATTCCTGAACCACGGACCAAATTATTTACAACTGGCCCTTGTTATTCAAATTTATTCAATTTCTCGTATAATTTTTTTAAGCCTAGATTATAGATCTATAATAACAAGGGCCAGTTGTAAATAATTTGGTCCGTGGTTCAGGAATTTTAACTCACAAATTTTTGACGGTCAGAGTCAAATTTTCATACAAAAAATAGCATTTGTCCCAGGCATAAAAAAAAAATATAAAATTAAATGCAATTATTTAAGCGAAAAGGAGGAAGAAATTTGTTTTAAGTTAAATATAATTCTAAAAACTTATTCAAACCAAATATAAAGCAAAATGTATTTTCTTTGTAAACCTTTCCACGCGAGATTTATTGATTTTTCAAAACAAAAACATAAAATAATTCAAAATAAATACAAATTAAAAAGATGTTGTATGTTTAATACATAGTTGTAAAAAACCTACCAATTCGAATTAAAACCTACCAACCTACCAAAATTGAAAAAACCTACCAAATTTGGTAGGATCCTACCAAAACGGCAACCGTGTATAGAATCGTTCCCCAATTCACAATGCAGCGAGTTCTTTACAGCGAGTTCTTCACACCGAGTCTTTTTTGAACAGAGTAGAATTGTTCGTTTTTGTTTTGTCAGTGAACTTGAAAAATAAAATACAAACATTGAAAACAAAAAAAAAAGGAAAACAAAAATGCTTTTAGAACTTTTGGGAGTGGCAAAAAACGACGAAGTGTGGGCAGAAGAAGACGGTGGGAATGTTAATATTAAAGACAAAATTAATTAATCGCAAAATAAAAACATTTATTTGCTCGCCGTTTTCGGTATTTTATTTATTTATCTACAGAATTAATATATACACATAAATACAGTAGCCGTAGCGTGATGGTTAGTGCGATGGACTGTCATGCCGGAGGTCTTAGGTTCGATCCCCAGCCTCGCCACCTATTTATTTAAAAGAAAAAAACGGCTACTGCCTCTTGCGAGAAATTGACAAATCCTCCAAGAGTATCTCCTGTCACAGAAAAGTGCCGCTCGTTAGCCGTTCGGATTCGGCAATAAACTGTAGGTCCCCTCCATTCCTGCAGACACGCACACAGGAATGGTTGAGAGTTGTAAGTCACTATAGGCCCTAGTTCTTCATGAGCTGTTGTGCCATCAAATTTATTTAATTTATTTACATAAATACAAATACAGATACGCTGGGTGTCTTGTTCTCAATTGTAAAAATGAAAATCGTCGTCTCGTCGCGTCTTTTTTTTTTTAATTTTCGAACTCATGGCGTGACGGGACGACGGACGATGAGAAACGCTTTATTGTGAATGCTCTGGTATATTCTCATGGCTTGAAATTGGTTTGACAGGTACGACGAGTTCTCGTTACGTTCACGTCTCGTTTCCTCGTCGCATTTTAAAACAGGCTTCAGGATTAAATATGATAGCCATTCTTGGATACTCGAGTATACATGTTTGTTTTGTTTCTGAATGACTAATATAAGTTATATATTTGTTATCAAAAATAAGCTGCTCTTGACATTTCTCACAATGGATAGATTAGTACCTATACCAGAATTTTTAGGAAAGTTTGAGATATCTTTTTTGACAACAGCTTTTTTGTCATCCAGGGCTCTCATCGTGTAAGGCGATGATTGTCTGACGACGTCGATTTGACGATTGTTTTGTTTCGTATAACTGATGAAAACATGAATCGTTTAGCTAGAGGACATCGTTTCGACGATTGAATAAAACCAATATCATAGGGTTTATGGTAGACTGTGGTTAAATAAGATTTGCGTGGTGAAGACTCTCTTGCGAGACATAAAGAAAACTTGTCATAATGAGTCAAGAGCTTAATTTGTTATTGAATGGAGGAGCTTCAGTGTTTCCTTTCCTATAGCCCTGAGACCACATGAGGTAGCACTCTTAGGCCCATTTGCTGAAACGAAACTTAAATATTTATGTACAACTTAAGCGCTTATGTTTCACTTTTTCCTCAGCGTAAACTGTCACATAAGCTCTTATATTGAACTTAAATATTTAAGTTTCGCATTGGTTTGGGAGAAAAATTGTAATTCAATTGCTCCATACGACTAAGATTTGTGCACAAAAGAAATGTATTAAACAGATTTAAAAATAAGACTTATCAATAGCTCAGATATTTCAGTTCAGTAGCCACACCACAGTTAACATATATTCATCTTTCAGTGAAACGAATATCGCACGCAATAGAAGTCGAAACTTAATTTATTAACAACCTGGAAAATCAAATAGCTTAGGAAAATCAGTACACTAAATATAGAAAGTTATTACCCTGTCAATTTCTTACTATATGTATAGAACCTTATCGCATTTCCGTGTCATTTACTGTAATTTTCTTTTTCTTAACTATCAAATCCAAATGTCAAATCAGTGACAGCATACGAAAATACGAAATGAACCCTGAACATAAATAGCTCATCAAGAATCATCTCCCTCTCTTTCTAAATCGATAACGACAATATTTATCATAAAAATTGAAACCCCAAAGTTCTGAATAAAAAAAACATTTCCCTCTTAATATAATTTTACTTATTACTTTCAAGATGTTGTTGGTAAAGCGTCTTAAAACTTTATAACGTCCATTTAAAGAGATGCTTTTGATACTATTACTGCGGTGGGTAGGTATAGTATGATATAAGACTTCCTTTGTTAAGTAAAAGTTTTCATTAAATATTCATTTGAATCTGATTATATCAAAAGGAAATTAACTATTATGAAAGAAATATATATATATAATTATTATTTCCTCCATAGTCAGTCTATAACTTCAAACTTAAGTTTTATACGCCGCAAAATATTTTTGTTCATTACCCTCAATTTGACCGCAATATAATATTTATATACACTACTTGGCTTAGTATTTCATTTTATACACAGGCAACAAGAAAACTTTATGGTAGCTAAACCTTCAATATACATAAATGAAGTACAGAGCTAAGCAAACGAAAAAAAAAATAAATCCAGTTGGCAAGAGGCACCCCTTTTTGCCTTAATCCATTTAAATTCACCTCCTCTTAAATAACAGTTGCCATTCTCGTTTGACAGTTTTGCGCACTAAAACTTTCAATTTCCCATCTCTCGCACTAACCACATTGTACCTAATTGTAAAGTTCCGTTCCAGAGTAACCAACCACCAGTACCACTGCTGGAGAAGAGATGTCCTTTAATTTTACCAAAAGGAGTGAAGAAAAACCTCAACACTGAAAGGAGTGGCGGGAGGTTATACCAACAACGTTTTACAACGCTGGCACCCGACACAATGTAGAAGTCTTTTTCTCACGCGAGACGACATCTTCTTCTAAAACACAATATTAAAGCATGACAAACAATGGGTACGGCTCTAGAATGCCCCATCTACAGCAATATCAGGAGCATACTCTTCTGTCATGGTTGTCATCTTTCTATACAAACCCAACCTAGGCTATTCAGTGTCAGGGAAAATAACTTCCCCTGTCATTTCAATAGACTTCTGCAACGGCACACACATAGAAGAAGAACTCTTCGAAAACAAACAAACCTAAAAAAGGGCGAAATGCTAAGGGAAATGACCAAAAAATCACCCACCAAAGGGTCCTCTATGACCCAACTGGCGAATAAACAGTGCCTAGTCTTTGTGCAGTTTGTTTTGTCATTTTCTGTTCACCACGAAGTGGGTGGAATGGTGGCAGGGTTGTTAAGATTGGATATCCGAGCTCAACAGAACATTTTCACAACGAAGACATCCTTTTCGGGTGTTCATGTCCACCCGCACCCTGTTGGAGATACCGACAATGAATTCAACGCCAACTTCCCCCAGTACCATGGATATCAGTTGACAACCAGAAGTGTGGTCGGTACGGTAGGTAGTGTATAGGAAGCTCGCAACCACCCTGCCCTGCCACCCAACATTGCATCACTAAATTTATTGTAAAGTTCATTATTATTATTTTCCCTATTTTTTTTGTTTTCATTGTTATTAGCCGCTTGTCTCAGGAACACACATGAGATTTTGTGGTTGGGGCTTTAGTTAGTGTGTGCGGAGATTTAATGTTGTAAAAAAGGAATCATATAATAGTTAGTAACTGAAATGTAACCGCAATCACGTATTCTAGTTTGTTTTCCGGTTCCTTTATCGCACACTGATATATGCAAGCAAGTTTGTGTGGCCGATTGAGTTGGGTAGGACTCGAGGTTGGGACCACCCTTTTTATGTAGGTTTTTGTCCTTTTTTGAGTTATTTTTTTAGGGTGACAGTTCTTTAGGATTTTTCCCTTTTTATACGTAGGTGCATATAAATTTTAGCTTGGTAGTTTCACGTTCTACGACACTATTTCTACCCCGCAGAAAATTTATCGTTAATTTCTCACAGTTGAGGGTAAAATGGAATTTATTTATAGTTAGCGCGTGATTAGGATTCCAATATCATGAACGAGGACAAGCAGAAAGCACAAGAATGACAATGAAAACGAGGACGGCAATTTGGGCGCCATTTACTATGGAGAAATGAGAAGAAAGGAGGTATTTTTATTAAAATAATGTTTGGAGCTACAAAAGTGCTGGTTTACCGCATATTTTAGGAGATAAATGACAGTTTACGTGGATATTATTTTTTTTTTTACTTCTACTGATGATACCTACTTATAACTCTAGTGCTACATATACATATGACTTTAGATGTGGAGGGTTGAAAATATATATTATTACAGGGAGAAGAAAGAAATTATTATGACCTAGGTTTGGTTGTTTTAAGAGGAAGATCAATCAAATGGCCACTTAGACCTGGTACAAATGTGGTGTTTTGTTATTTTAGGACAAAGCAAGGATTATAAAAGAAACACAAAGCGATAAAGGCGTAAAAGGTCTTAATTATGCCAAATTTTAGGAGAAATGGAAATTATTACTGCGCTTATTTTTTTTAAGTCGTTCAAAAAGGTTAATCAACAGTTGTTGAGGTCGCGTGTTTACAGCAGGAAAAAAAGAAGTTGTTTGTATTATTATTAGCTGTGTTTTGTTGAGCTAGTTACTGTGCCGATTCTGCAATGTTCCACATTGAGCCATAGAGTTACTGAAGATCAAATGTGCTGTTAACTTGTTGTTGGTAGAATTTTCATGTGAAAATTTTGCTTAATGTGAAGAATTTCTTGATGTGCACATTAAGGAGTTGAACAAAACACACCTATCATTTATGTTTAAAAACTTTACACCATTTATATTATGCATGTATTCATTTTGTGAGTATTTTATTGAAAATCACCTAAGTTAAAAAAAGAAGATAATTTACCGGGGTACTGCGACTAAGTGACAAACAAACCAACAGAATCTGTGTTGTTTCCAAGTCCGAAAGAAGGAAATTGTATGAAAAAACCATATTGGTGTTCAACATTTACAAAAATACAACAATTAATCCCCCTTGGGCTGAGCTAAGCGGATCCATTAGAATTCTCAGAACTTAACGTGCCATCAGTTATATCTTTCATTGAACATTTTTTATTTATGTTTTGAAGCATTTATGAAACAACTTCAATGATGAGTTTCAATGAAAGCTAAAACTGGCACCTAAATTAGGGCTAATATGTTCAATTTGTTTAATCAAGGATTATTCTTCGAATGTGTATGTTCAAGAAATTATTTTTGATCAATTAATCCATAGCATTATGTTATTCATGGAAAAGTTGAATAATTTTTGAACTAAGGGTGGACAAACAAAAGTTTTTGGTGGGCAATCATAAGGAGCCGGTCGACAAACGATTGCAATTGGTCTGGACCTCCTAAAATCAAAATTGTGGGCAGTAGAGGCGTTTTTTAATTTTGGGGTACTTGCTATAAGAAAGAAAAGCTTAATAACTTTTTTCTGAGGGTGGACAAACGCAAACGTGGACTAATTTCCATCACCATCGTTCGCTACTGTAGTATCCATGGCGTGATGGTTATAGTGCGATGGACTGTCATACCGAGGTCGGAGGTCTAGGTTGGATCCCCAACCTCACCAACTAATAATTAAAAAAAAAAAACGGCTACTGCATTTTGAGAGGATTTGGCAAAACCTTCAAGAGTATCTCTTGTCATAGAAAAGTGCCGCTCACATTAGCCGTTCGGATTCGGCAATAAACTGTAGGTCCCCTCCATTCCTGCACAGGAATGGTTGAGACTTGTAAGTCACTAGGCCATCAAATTTATTTTTGTATTTATCGTTCAGATTCGGGTGAAAATTTAAAGTACTAAGTTGAGGACTTAGTACACTAAGTCCTGATGTTTCTCCATGAGTTGTCACGCAAACAGATTTATTTATTTTTATAAAAATACCCTAATAAATTGTTTGTACGATAATTTGGTTAAAATAAAAAATAAAATCAGTTATTTGACTTTTCATCAATTTCAGTACACTATACATACAATGTGATGATAAAAAGTGCAAAATAAATAAACGAAAAAAAAAAAAAAAATTCTGGAGTCACTTTTAAAAACAAAACTGAAAAACCAGTAGGTACCATTGGATTCAATACTTTCCCAGGCAGAATGTCCTAGTTAATTAATCTATGTTATGTTTATCCTTCTGCTGATACCGCCACTACCACCGCCAGTGCCACCAATCTCCAATTACTCCTTCTAAAACAAGTTTATCAGTTCTATGACACTTAACTGAGTGAAAAATCACAAGCAAGAAAAACTACAGAAAAATAACAAAATACAACAAAAAACTATAGATACATAAAATAAGTAAAATAAACTCTGAAACATGAAAATAAAAATAAATTCACAAAATAAAAACGAATAAAAGGATTTCTTTCTGTGCTTTTCCCAGGACATAACTTAACTCTGTTTGGGGAGCTCACCAATTTACCATCACCATACCACTGCTGCTGATGTCGACATTGTAGTTTCTCTCTAGCCAAAACAATCTGCTAACACTTAATCCATTTATTTGCACGCGTCTGAGGGCCACACATCACACACAACCCAGTCAAACATCCTAGAGGACGAATGAATCCTTTTTTTGTATACGCTTTTTGTTTTTGTTCATCCGAATTAAAACCCCTAGAGTAGAAGCAACCAATTGGGAGTACATTTCACAAAACAACGACGAGGACAACCAAACCAAGAGGATAAAATAAAAACTAGAAAGGGAAGCCATAGTACAAAAAAGGCATTCGTGGTTGGTTGATGATTTCATGACCAAACAAAAACAAAATTTAATAAACTGACTCTGGCGAATACAGCAACACCGGCAACAACAATGGTAATTTTTTGACGGTGGCGGTGGAGTACAAATATAATCTAAAACGAACAAATTGAATCTCTGCGAACCAATCCGTTGCCCATCAGTTCTCCCGGTCCCGGTTGCCGCAAAGGCCTTTCTCTGTCTGCCGCAAGCCACCAGTGCTGCCACTATAGATGTTTCGCTGCTATTCTATTCCATACTTATTCGTCTGGTAAATGTCAGACTTCTGCTTTCAGCGTTTGAAGCGTAAAATGATGAATTCATCTCTCTGTTTAGTAACGTGAAATTTTCACCAAGTTTCCCATACTTGGTTTTTTTTTCAGCTATGGGTTTTGACAGCAAAATGTAAAAAATTATAAAAATTTTCAAGAAATTTCATGTTACCAAACAGACTGACTAGTTTATAACAAGAAAAACAAACATAGCTAGAGAGTAACCTCAGATATGTCAAAATGTCCGCTTTGGATGTGCACAACACTTTTTCTATAAATTGTTACTAGTTTTTTTTTTTACTTTCATCCCTTTTGGGAAGTTTAATATTTTAGGTTTATTTAAAGACTGCGATACTTATAAAAAGATAACAGCTCTTGTAAGGGAACCCTTTCCGCTAGAAACAGAGCTCCAGGTAGATAAATATACTTAAAATACCAACGTATAAAGCTCAAGCGAGCGAAAAAAATATCTTCTTTTTTAAGCTTGTTCTGTTCTCTGTTGAATTAAAATAGGAATTTATTAAAGGATTATTTTAACAGAAATTAGGGAAGGGGGTTCTCGTATAGCTAGATTTGCTAACTGTATAATCATTATATGTATAATTTGCATATCTATATATTGCGTGTTCCAAGCAGTTATATATACATAATATGTGCTTGTGAAATCCTTGGCCTGTGACATAATGTGTCACCAAAGGAATTCTCTTCTCTGTAACGAATTAAATTCCATGGTTCAAACTTTTTGAAGAGCAAATGCTATTTTCTGTGCATCCAATAAAACAAGACATTATCAAAGCCAAGCTGAAGTAGCTAGGTATAATATGTTGTAGATATAATGTGATATAGTTGACTGAAATGAAGGATATAGAATAAGTAGGTATACAATGTAGAGTACGTATAGACATTTTAGATAGGATAGCACATTATGTAGATAGACAGAGTTGACAAGGCATAGAAATGTTGTTTGATGTGGTTAACTGGAGTACAAAACACAAAAAATAGTTGAGTAAGGGCAATTGTGTGACGTATATAGGAGAGAATTAGTTTATGCTTGAGTTGTTCTTTTGTATTGATTTATTTAGTATCTAAGCTTAGTTAAGAATTTAACCCTGGTATAAGATTGTTAGAATCCATTGTTGATTGTAGACGTTTATCTTTATTATTTTCTGTCAATTATCTAGAAACTGTGAATGTGATTTTATTCTGTAGCTTGTGAAAAATTTATTTTCATTACAGTTTTTCAAATGGCAGTATTTAAAGTAGCACAACCCACTAACCCAGCTTCTTCTCTTGCAATGACGTAAATACCCGCAAAAAAAAATATGCCCCAACGAAAAATTCCCAAGTTGCAACACAGGACATAACAGTTGTACTTGTACCACACATTTAAACGTCAAATTTTGCCTGTTTGGTAACTTGAAGTTTCTTGAAAATTTTCAAACATTTTGCTTTCAAAACCCATCGCAAAAAAAAACAAAGGCACACATCAAGAGAGTTCGCAAGGTAGTGCCGGTTGTTGGGCGCCAGTTATAAGCTTTCATTTCGACTTGGACAGCTGCTGTCTAAAGTATGGCCAAGGGCGTATAGACGGGGGGCAGAGTGGGCAATAAATTTACTGCAGGGCATCGTCATGTGAATGGGCTTGAGCGAACCATTTGGATTTTCATAAAGATAAAAATCCACGAGGTCAATTGGTACATAGCCAAATGGCTCGATCGTGTATGGCTATAGCTTTAAAATCAATAAATAATACAAATCGAAAAATTTGAAACTAGGCAAGTTCAGGAAATTTAGATCTCCTAAGCAATTTCCGTTTCATGAAGAAGATTCCACAGCAAAATTTCAAAGCTTTGCTGTTTAAGGAAACAAAAATTGGATTCGCTTTCTCACTTTTTGATTGACGAAACGAAATCTCTGAGATCTTATTTTCCTTAACATGCCCAGCATTGCCGCCCGAAATAAAATTAACGTGCCATACGTGAAGAAAAACGTATGTCAATTTTCGTGCCACATGAAAAAACCACAGTATCTTGTATTTTCTAGAAAAACCTATAATCCATTTTATTACGGGGTGTAATCCAATAACAAAAATCAATGAAATCATTGGCTCTATTCATGCATTGTCAAAAATTATGTGTACCCACTTTTTACGGAACTAAGACCAATTTTCATTAAATTTTGTTGAAATTTCGCTTTATTTTAAGTAAAATAATAGAAATAAAAAAACGTGCCATATTGAAATTTTTAGTACCACCGTGCCACGAGGAAATTTTCGTGTCAAAAAAGCACGATCGTGCCAGTGCTACCAACGCTAAACATGCCCATTGATTCAAAAATATTGTTCTAAAGTCGTATTTTGGATTTGGTTCGGAACGAAAATCAGAACATGGATGATTATAAAATGCATATTTATTATAAGACGATTTTTTTTATGCAAATTCTTCTATTATTATAATAAATCTCGAGATATTAACAATCAATTTTTTTAAAGAACATTAGCATTGCAAAAAAAACTTGCCGTCTGCCTGAAGTTGACATTTTCGAGACTATATACACTCAGAAAAAAAAAAGTTGTTAAAACAAGAATTTAGCGCTTTTAAAAAGTTGTAAGGTTAAAATTGTTGCCTTAAGAACTAGTTTTTACTACAAGAATTCATTTTTGAATGTCCAAGAACCAAGGTTCTTGGCACAACAATTTTCTGTTTGTTAAAAGCAATTAAAAATGCAAAATTGTTCTCCCAAGTATAAATTTGTTGTGGAAACAATTTTTATTTGTATTATTTCCTATCAACAATGGAATTGTTAGTTGAAGAATGAAGAATCAGTTCTTGCGGTAACAATTATTTTCAAGAATTATTTTTCTCGGCACAACAATGAAAATTGTTGCTTTAAGTATTTTAATTTATTACTTATGTTCAAGAACTAATTCTTGATATTGAAACGAAAATTGTCAAAATATCAACAATTTGTTCTTCGCACAACAAAAACTTGTTCTTGAACTGCAGGAACTGTAAATTTAATGACAAAAAAATGCACCATTCATTTTGTGGCCGCCAACGCGACGCCGATTCCAGTAGTGTCACTGGTGAGTGCAAATTAGAAGTACGTGCAAGTTTTTTCATCCATTGAGTAAAGTAAAAGAGTAAAATCGCTAAGTAGAATTAATTTTACCTTTAAAAACTTCTTTTCTAGTGAACACTTATCATGCTGCCCAAGTGACGATACCCTCCTCTTAGTAATTGGAAGCGAAGAAGGCCGCTCCCCTGAAGCCTGAACTAATCAGCCGGTTTCTTCACTTTTGTACATATGTTTACAAAAGTTTTTGCAATAAATGTGTTTTCAAGGAAATGTAAAAATATTCCTACAAAAAAGTCAAGATTTCATGAAACTCTTGATTTTTTTGTAGGTACGTATGTATGTATATATGTTTACATTTTATTGAAAATACATTTTTATCGCCAATTTTTGTGCCACATGAAAAAACCACAATATCTTGTATTTTCTAGAAATACCCATCATCCATTTTATTACGAGGTATAATCCTAACAAAAATCAATGGAAATCATTGGCTCTATACATGCATTGTCAAAAATTATGTGTACCCACCTTTTACGGAATTAAGACCAATTTACATTAAATTTTGTTGAAATTTCGCTTTATTTTAAGTAAAATAATAGAAATAAAAAAACGTGCCATATTAAAATTTTTAGTACCACCGTGCCACGAGGAAATTTTCGTGTCAAAAAAGCACGATCGTGCAATGCTACCAACGCTAAACTTGCCCATTGATCGTATTTCGGATTTGGTTCGGAACGAAAATCAGAACACGGACGATTATAAAATGCATATTTATTATAAGACGATTTTTGTAGTGCAAATTCTTCTATTATTATAATAAATTTCGAGATATTAACAATAAATTTTTTTAAAGAACATTAGCATGGCAAAAAAACTTGCCGTCTGCCTGAAGTTGACATTTTCGAGACTATATAGGTACAAAGAATGTATTATTTTTAAAGTTGAAAAATATAAATAAACATAAATAAATAAAAATTATTATTTCTGATTTGTAATAAATTATAATGAACAAAAAAAATACAAAATTAATATTAGTTTTGATTTACAATAGTAAAAGCGAAAAAAGATACAATTGAAGGCTCTCCCAAACCAACGCGATTAATCGCCGCGACAATAGAAAACAATAACAACAACATGCTGTTTTGTTTGACAACCACGTGTTGTTATTGTTGTTTTCTTTTGTCGCGGCGATTAATCGCGTTGGTTTGGGAGATCCTTTAATCTAAAAAACTGTTTTCATAACCAAAGGCATGATTAATATACCTATAAAGATCATTCCAACCTGCATCACGGTTCAAAACTCTTCTATAATGCTGCAACAAAGAAGAAGTCTTAAGACTTAACTACATTCAAGACTTGCGAAAAAGTCAAAAACAAATATATAGGTATGCTTTTAGAGATACCTACATGTGAGCGAAAAAATTGTGTTTGATCTGTGAAATCAATCTGAAATGACAAATTGAATACAATTTTCGTACGCTTTTTCGTACACAAACATTTCAAAAGCTGGTTTTAGTTTTTCACTTTTTGAAAAAAGTTTTGAATGTAGGCTTTAAGTAGATACTATATTTGCTTTGATTTGATTTGTTACATTATTGACTAAAAATATCTTTTAATTAGGTACCTTCAGTTCACAAAATTCCGGATAAAACGCCAATTTCTGTAGACTAAAGCCCAAAACAGATGTGCAGCTTTTTCCCATGCAGCGAAATTAAAAAAAGAGATATCGTGCAGCAAAGGCTGCATGAAGAGCCTGGAATATGTCCGCTCTCATAAGAACCTGTGTAAATTTATTTTCGCTGCATTGGAAAAAGCTGCACATCTGTTTTCGGCATAAAGGCTCTCCCAAACCGACGTGAAACATTCGGAGCGACGACAAAACTTTCGCTTTTCTAAATTGATTTACATTGCGATTAATGAGAGTGCCCACACTGGCGCCATATGAATATCTTGGAATTGGAAGATTCTACAGTCGTCGTAAATTCGCACCGAATGTTTGTTTGGGAAAGCCTCAATAGGTACTAGGTGCTGATTTCACCGCACAAAACGACGAAAGATTTAAAATAAAAAGAATCATTTTGCACTTCCCAAAATGCAAATGTTGATTAATTTCTTCGTATAAAGTTAAGGTGAGACAGAATAATATATGTTTATCTAAAGACTGCTTTTAGACCGAAGCGATTTTTATATTGACTTTAACAGGCTTTTAAATTTTTAAATGTTGTATTTTGTATTGAACAAACGTCTCATTTAAAGATTTAAAAGCCAGTTAAGTGGTTAAAAGGATTTTATGAAATCGGCCATCAATCTTTGTTTCTCTTTTGGTTTCCTTCCGATTACAAAGACTCTCCAATTTTTTCAACATTAGCATTTTTTTTACCCCGTCATTAGGTCTCACGTCTCACCACAAGGAAAAATTTCATCGTTTAAAAGCAGTTCCCAGGATCTAGGCCTTGTGGTTGATGTACAGTGCTGCCAAAAACATTCCGGATTTTTTCCCATAGTAATGATTTTCTTAATACCAAGTAGAAAACTAACAACTTTCCATAAGTTTTTTAATAATTTGTAAAGAGTATGAGACAAGTTAATTATAACCTTCAAAATTTAATTTAAATTTACAAGAACAATAAAAAAAAAATTATTTTATAAAGTTACTCAGTAACATGCCTGTGCAAAACTAACCGGATTTCAAGAAGATTGCAAGTCTCGTTGTTAAAGTAACGGTTTTTTCGAGTCTTTTGACTCAAGCCGTAGATTAAAACGTTTTTACAAGTTGAGAGCTGTGTAAGTTGAAATTATATAGTGCATAAAATGGCTAAAACACGTTATAGCAACGCGATTCGATACGAAATAATAGAAAAGTTCCAAGCCGGTATAAAACAAAAAGTAATCGCTGAAATCTTAAAAATTCCAACGTCAACGGTTTGCGACATCATTAAAAAATTTAAAAGTGGAAAATCAGTAGAAGCAGATCATTTTGGTGGACGCCCTCGCCAAACAACATTTAAAACTGAGAGGCGCATAAAGAATCTCGTGCTTAAAGATTCTTTTGCGACTTCAAAGACAATTTGTGATGAACTTAATCTACCCATAGGGCCAAGTACGGTCAGGAAGCGTTTAAGAGATTTCGGTCTTTTTGCATTTCGACCAGCTAAAAAACCTCTTCTTACTGCTAAACATCGTAACAAAAAGGTAATCCGTAAAAGGTATTTGGGAAAGACTTAAAATTCCTAATCAAAACATTTAAGCCAGGGTTGAATTTGCAAAAAATCATCTTAACCGGTCTTTAAGCAAATGGAGGAGTGTGCTTTTCAGTGATGAAAGCAAATTCAACTTATTTTACTTCGATGATGCAAGGACAGTGAGGCGCTCAAAAGGTACGCGATTAAAGCCTGCAAATGTACTCCCTACAGTAAAGCACGGTAGAGCCTCGGTGAATGGTTTGGGGCTGTTTTTCAGGAGCAGGCTGCAGTCCTATACACCAAATCACAGGAATTATGGACCGTTTCCAATATAGAGACATTTTGCAGTCAGTAATGCCTCCATACGCAGAGGAAGAAATGCCTCTGCGTTCGGTTTTTCAGCAGGATAATGACCCCAAACATTCTTCAAAGCTGCTAAAAGAGTGGTTTGTAACTAAAAATATTCGTGTTTTAGAATGGCCATCTCAATCAATCGATTTAAACCCAATAGAAAACTTGTGGGCCATTTTAAAAAGGCGGGTTGGGAAAAAAAAGCACGCGTCAACAACTTCTCTTTTTGCAGCTTTGAAAAATGAATGGGAGAATATTCCTGCTTCTGTTTTCGAGAATTTAATCCAGTCAATGCCTCGTCGATGCCGAGCTGTGATAAAAAACAGGGGTTACTGGACAAAATATTAAATAAATAATAAGAGTTAATTGCAAAAAAATAAAATCCGGTTAGTTTTTCACATTAAAATTTTGAATTAACTTTAATTTTTAGAATTCTTTTTTGTTTTGATGGATAAAGTTCCATGGTTTTTGTTTCAAATAATAAAATATATTCAATAAAAATGGGAAAAAATTGCAAACATTTGATTTTTAAATTTTTATATCACAAACCAACAATCAATGCAGTTTACCAAAAAAATCCGGAATGTTTTTCACACCACTGTAGTTCAAAGTTAGTAGTTCAGTGTGTATGTACGAAATATGTATATCACGCAATAACAAAACACTATGCGGGTGATTCTACAAATGATGGAATTTTCGGTGGCTTAGAAGATATTTTAAAATCCGTTTAATTATTGAATCTGATTTTTCTTTCTAAAATCAAATTTGATTGATATCTATATGCAACAAAATTATTTGGGTGGCATTTTTTGTCTTGCTCAAAAAATTCTTCAAAGTGCCTGATTCTAAGTCCCCTTACGTCGCGAAGAAAAATCATTAACGTTCTTTTATTTAAGGTTTCACATTAAAATGAAGCCACCCATACTTACGTCAAATAATAAATCTTTGTTAGGAAATAAATAAATATTTTTTAACACTTGTTTTTATTGCAAATTAAATTAATTAAACTTTGTCCGCGGCATTTCTAATCAGCCCCCTGGAATATTGAAACAATCACAGAAAAAACATGGATTTTTCATAGAAACTATCGATAACATGTATAGAATTCATGCCGGTAACATAGTTGTACTCCGAGCTTAAGTTAAGCTTCAAAAATTTTCCGTGCTTAGCTAAGCCCGAATGGGCTTAGTTGTTGTATTTAACACGTAAACTGTTCAGCCTCGACATCGTTTTTTTTTTCATCCAATTCCCTTCGGGCTTGCAAAAAAAAACACGGCTATTGTTAGCAGTATATATGAATGAAACTATAATATTAAATATTTTTAAAATTTTTCTAAATTATAATCTTAGTATGTCTTTTGCGCAAAAACTATGGAAATTCTAGTCCCCTGGCTTAAGTCTCCTGGCTTTTCAATGAAGAAAAGTACTGAAATATCCAGGGGACTGAGAAAATTTTTCATTTTTGTACATATTCATTGCGAATGTTTCCAAAAAGAGAACCTACAATTTATTTAAAACTGATTCTAATATAGAAAAAAAAATTATTCAATTATTGTTTCATATCGTGATTTTTCTCGATTAGAAAAGAAAATGGGAAGAATGAAGAACACGAGTCATAATTCAGGGAAAAATAGTGGGATATTAAGGGACTTACCTATTTTTTGTCAGTCCCCTGGACAAAAAATCAGTCCCCTGAATCTCCTTTTTCAAAAAAAAAAAATGTCCCTACAATTGACATTTTTTATTTTCTTTGAGTGGCCGCTTTCAGCAACGTAAAAAGGCGTTCGACTTTTAGCTTCCAAAAATATCGTGCTGAAATGTTCACCGCTTTATTGCATTTTTTGTCAAACTACTGTATGATGTACATATGAATATTTTGGTTTGGATGTCAAAGTAATAAAAATTTGTGAAAAACTTAAAACTCGAAGCCGCTATAGATCTAGTATTTCGGTAAAACTAGCTTTAAAAGAGTGAAGAATATGGCCGTTAAAAATTCATATAAATTACAGAAAACATAAATTTTTTCTAATGCTTTTGTACGTATTACGTATAATGAGGAGTGTATGAGAATAAATCGCTATATTAGGAACACTTTTCATTTTTTTACAAAAGAAAAAAATTGATTTTAGCTAGTTTTCACTCTAAGCCAATGTTATATTGCTTTATTAATAAAAAAATATCTAAAAATGGATTTAATTAGTTGTACCTACATATAAAGTCAAGTCTATTAAAAATCAACTCACATACCTCTTACATTGTTTTCAAATACAAAATCCTTCAAATTTCACCAAAAAATAGCCGGAAAAGAACAAAATTACAATTAAAATAGATTTTCTATTATAATTATTTCTTTCACTTACCTGTTATTGTAACACTGATCCCAGGAACAAAAATAAAGAATACTTGCGCATCAGATCACTTCGGAATTTATTATAACTATTTAAATACACAAAGACAATGGGCTTAGAAATTGCATTACTTTTTTCTTAAAAAAGTTTCTGATTTAATCGGGATTCTTTTTTTAAAAACAACCAATATTAACGGTAGGTATATACTACATACATATATAATGTCGTCTACACCGACGACGAAGAGAACGACCCACGACGCCATTGCAGATCGAAATCGAATTCAAAGAAATTGTATTCGCCAAAATTTATTTTAACAATAAAAATATTCTAACACCACAAAATATTTTGAAAAACTCTTCACAATGACTTTATTTATTTAAAAATGATAATTAAAAACTTTTAAAACAAAAAATATGAAACTTACACGCAAAATTAATATTTTTCACCGGAGCGAATGCAAAACAAAACCGATCATGACAATTCAATTGGAGAACACGAAGACGAACTGAAATTGAAACTGGTCGAAGCCGAAAATGAAACAAACAGAACAGAAGCAAAATAAATGATCCTCTTCGGGTATTCAATGTATATGACTTGTGTTGAGCATTTAAAAATTCTGTAGAAAATTCTGTTAGATTTGAATTGGTTCTGTATAAAATCTTTTCAATAGTGTATCGAGAAAGGATTATAGAAATTAGAGCTTAATTATTTTAGTAGATTGCGTAATATATGTATGTATGTATGTTTAGTAAATGAAATTGAATTATTTACTTACATATATTATATTATGTATTTATGTAACACAAATGAATAAGCAATAAGCCAAGAAGAAATTTTTTCTATTGTATGAGCATGTATGGTTCTTTTGGTTTATTTACATCAATTTATATTAAAGAGAAAACTATCAATCGGCAGAGATAAATAAATCATTTAAATAATGCAATGTAATACTATATGTTTCCACCGGAGGTACATATTTATTGCGAATATTTCCAAAAAGAATACAATTTATTTAAAATTGATTCTAAATAGAAAAAATTATTTAATTTATATTTCATATCGTGATTTTTCTCGATCAGAAAAGAAAATGGGATTAAAGTAAAATTATGCTGAATTCGTTTCTGTAATTTGAATCAATTTGAATGCAAGCATTACCTTTTTTCGACTTAAGCCTAGTTTTCAATTATTTACACTACCTTACCATAAAAGCCATCTACCCGTCAGGTACGAATTCAGTTTTGGATCTTTGAAATAGATCCAGATAGAGAGTAAGATCCCGAATTGATTTTGTATTATGTGTTAATAAATGATCCTGATCCAGATCCGTAGATAATAAAACGCGGCTATTATTAGTGAGAAGTTCTTTGACATTTATAAAGGAATAAAACGATGTGATTACCATTACCATATTTGAAAGTGTTCAATGGTACGGGACGAACGGTTTCTTTACTTCCAGTAAAGTAAAAACTTTTATCATTTCTGCATTCCACACAAAATCGATCGAATTCTTATTCAAATTCAAATTACTACTCATTCCCGAAAAATTATTTTTATTCTTCATATTATCTTTGTGACGTTTTATATTTCATTTAATCTTTTTTCGTAACTCTCTATATTCATTGCAACCTTTTTATCTCATAATTTCTTCTTACATTCGAAAAAGCCCCAGAGCTAAACCTATCTTTTTTTGTCAACCAAAAAAATATTTACATAAGTATATAATATAATATTATAATACGAGTGTAGGTATAGGAAAAATCCCTGTTAACAAAGCAAGGCACGTAGGAAACCCTTATTGTCATCACCTTTATCACCCATTATCACGTCCATTTTTGAGTCTTCTGGCATCAGATGAGGCTGGGAGTCATTTAGGATAAATCATACTCTTTTTCTGTTAAATTTTGTATACAGCACCTCTGCATTCTACCGAGCTTTTGACATTCTCCCGACAAAGGAAGAAGTGAAAGAATAATTAATACCTTAATGAAAAAAGGAGTAAATTTCACTGGAAGCTTAGCGTGAGGAAATTATTTGTAATTCCTCGAATCCTTTGTATTTATCCTCATTTCGTTATGAAAATTTCAATACTTTAATGACTTAAGAGCATTCGCCTGTAATTTCGCATTTTGTAGGATGGTTATTTTTAAATGAATCCGTTGTGCTTGTCTTTGACCTCTGTCAAAACTCATTTTTTGTTTACAGTCAAAACATTGGAATGTCAGTCTTCTTGAACATCTATTTTAATTATTTCTTCTCGGTGCTTTCCTTTAAAGGTTATATTTTTTTTCTAAGAAGCTGTCAAACATTTCGAAATAAAGAAGCAATATAATGAGAATGACTATTGATTAAACTTCAACCTAATGGGTGCCAAAGTCGAAGTCGAAGAGACACAGCCAGAGCAGAAACATTCGTATTCTTTTGCGAAAAAGGAAATTGAATTCTAACCTCTATTACAAGACAACTACGGCCATTTGCTCAGAACATGGATTGTTGTTTTAGTGTGGTGAAGAAATGTCGAGTTCGTTCCGTACGTGTGTTCGAGGAAAGTTTAGTATTTATTGATTTTTTTTCCTCTGATATATGAAATGTTTATGTGTATATGTTTTATATGCTTGGGTGTATGGAGAAATTCCTGCTCTATACTTATCCATTTCGTTGTTCTTTATGGATAGGTAATACCTACTTTTTTTTCCGTTGAATAGAGAAGACCATCTTTGAAGATTTTCTCACAAGAAAGAATTTATAAACCTTCACCCGTCAAACCAAACAAGATGCGATTGCCCTTAGGCAACGCCATTTCATAAAACCTTCCTCACTCGATGCTCCAAAAAGTATGTATGTATGTATGATAAAAGTAACAATACCTACTTCTGCTATTATACCTACATATGTATGAAGAAGAACGTAGAAGTGAAGTGAGCGTATGCACGTGGTTAAAGGAAAATTTCCCTTTTGGAACGAGGGAAAATATTTAGGAAAAGTTCTGGAATATAATGTAAGTAAGGACATGCGTGGTAAAGTCAATTCTTCTATTAAAATTTTCCACGGAAAATGTGTTTCTGTCTGCCAGGAATTTAGTGGGGTTCTACTGACAGCTAACATCGAAGCAGCGAAAAATATATGGTATGTCATTTCGATGTGTTAATTGGTTTAACTTGATTGAGTTTGATTTGGCATAACAAAACTGTATGGGAAAAAATTAAATTTAAGGCTTACCTTAGGCGTGTGTGAACTGGTTTATCCGAAGATTAATTTTTGACACTAATGAGGTGAATCTGTATGTTGAAACATATTAATCTCGGATAAAATTTAATCGAAATTTTAACCCAATTCGCACACGGACTCAACCACATTCAAGACTTCTTGCAAAAAGTGGAGAAGTAAAAAATGGAAAATAAAGTGGATATGCGAAAAATCGTCCAGAAATTGTGTTTGATCTTTGATTATTGTCGTTTCAAATTGCTTTTTGATAGACAGAACAAAAGCATGTTTTAATTTTTTCTTTCCCTTTTGTGTCTTGAGTGTAGTCAATACATCTAGATTAAAACTTAAATCTGGATGTAAATCATACAAATTCAATGTAAATTCATCTGGATTTAAGTTTAAATCTGGATGTATCGAGTGAATAATATGGCAGTAAAGGATGATATTGTCAAGACAAGGTCCAGTTTCACAATCGAAGGTAGTGGCATTTTAAGTGGCCAATATTGGAAATTAAAGCTTTCATTGAAAACGATCATTTAAAATTTTAATTGCTAATTTTGAGCCGTTTGGAGAAAATTAATTTGGCCAAACTTCTACATAAAATGACTTTTATTATTTCAATTATTGAACTACCATACTTTATTTCCTAAATCTTGAAGATTTTAAACAAATCTTGTTAAATCTTCATACGTCAAATAGCTTTACAACTCGAACTGGCATATATTTTCTATCACTGAACGCTTTCATTGGAAAGTGGACATGTAGACTACTTCTACACTACAGCGAAATAAAACATACTCGAACAATATCAGTGTGTTTCTTTATTTATTCCGGATAAGGAACAGAATGGATGGAATAGACGAAATGTTTATCCAGAATATCCAGAATGGAATGAATAAAGAAACAAAACTAGAATGGCAATCCAGTTGTTCGGTGAAATGTCAAAACAATTGCAGTAATAAATGTTTTTATTTTGGATATTTATGTATTCTCAAATTCAAAAGTCTAGTAAATTTTACATTAAATGCATAAAATTTATACTCTGGTACATTCGGATTATTATGCTGTTTTTAAATAATTAACACCAATGTGAATCTGCCATAATTGAGTTTCAGAACGTCAATTATACTGAACGCGCCTAGTATTCTTTTTCTATTCTTTTTATTCCACACTTCACATGGAATAAAAAGAATGCATTCCAAACGTTCCGGAATGAATAAAGAAACAACAAAATAGTTTATCCGGAATGTTCCGTGGAATAAAGAAACGCAAACCTGGTATTCCGAATATTCTGGACATACAGGAATGAATAAAGAAACACACTCTATGAAAACTACAAAGAAGAAAGGGCGATAACTCTCAAATTATTTTAACCTCAGCAATGTTGTCTACTCCAGCCACCACATACGTCCCTCGCGAACGTGTTTGAAAATCAGAGGGAAATATTGCAGTGTTTAAATGCAGTCATACATGAAAATTTCTGTCCCATTTAAACTTCATAAGAAAAAAATGAAATAACACCTATTATCGTTTACTTACCAAAACAGTCTATTTGTCCAAATTTCTGCCAAAATTTCGTATAAAAACAATAATATTGGGCTTAACCTGATAGTTTTGTAAATAAACCATCAGATCTAGATATAATTAATCTAATACTACGTTTTCACCGACCACTAAACCGAGATTTAGGTAGATTTACCACAAATCTCTTCACAAATCCTGTGATTTACCATACAAATTTTAATCTCCTCAAATCAAGATTTAAAATAAATCTCATTTAAATCTTCATAGGTAAAATTCGAACAGACCTATTCCCCTATTCAGCGCAATACAAGCTGCTAAAGCAAACTTGCCATCTCACTTCCACTTCATAAGAAAAATGACCCACCATCTGCATTTTGAAAGGTTCTGTCAAAATTAATCTATTTTTTAATCTTTTTTTCTGGTGAAAACACTATTCGAGATTTATGAAATCTAAACGAGATTAACTTGCAGTGAAAACGTAGTATAAACAGAGATAAACCTTCGGTGGAAACAAAGTAAATCTTTTCTCAATCACGAAAATCTTTATATGGCCTAGCCTAGGTAAATCTAATTTTTAATCTTTTTGTGCGGTAGAAACACAACATGTAGCTAGATTTATTTTTAACTGAGATAAATTTGTGGTTGTCATAAATAAATCCATACACAAAAGAAAAAACATTCGAGGGCTATCGAAATTGTAAACTTCTCAAGCATTGAATTATTCCATTTTATTCTCTGAACATGCCCTTTCTACATCACCACTTTATCGATTGTCGGCAATACAGATTTCTACCTTCCCAAATGTCAACTTCTCTGAAATCCAAAATGGCTATTTCGCGTTTGTCCCAACATTCTTCGTTCTTCAACTACCGTGTTGTTTTTTATTTTTAAACTGAATTGTGTTGTAAAAAATTTGATTAAATTATATATTCATAATAATTTAAGTGTTGTGCTATAAATTCAAATGAAATGTTGATTGAAAATTCGTCATTTTATGTGAAATAAACACAAAACACCACCCCGGTGGTTGTTCGTTCTATACCATACAGCTGCTGTCAAAAAATTCTGTGTGACACTCCTCCGCCGCAGCATCGTCGGTACGTTGGTGTTGTGTTCATCGATTGTTTACCAAAACGAAAATCTTTGCAAAAAATTTGTTTTCTCTCATTTAGCACTGATTCTCAGTTTTCATAGCAAACCAAATTTCTATTAATAAATTATTTATTTGAAAATCTAAAATAAAAAGCAAAAATATTTTGTATTGGGACGAGCTGTCTACCGAAGTTTTATGTTTACGAACAAATGAATTTTCTGTGGTGTTTGTCCCGTCTCCTAGTCGTCATCATCGTCACCGTCTGGTTGTTTATTTTAGTGCAATAAACTTCTTATAAAGCGCCGTCGTTCTCGTTGGGCATTTTTTTTTGTTGTTTCCTTGTCGATTTTCCCCCGAATTTTCCAATTGAATTAGCAAAATAAAAAAAGTTAAACCAATGTGCATCGTTGTTTTGTTGGAGTTCGGTAATTCCTTCGTATCTGGTTGCCATCGCCGCCGTCTTCATCTTCGTCGGTCGTCGTGGTCGCCGAGGAGCTAAAATTTTCGTTTACTGTTATCGGTTTTTGTGTTGTGCAGTGAAATTCTTGTGTCTTGTCGAGTGCGTAGGCGGCCTGTGCATTTGGATCCAGTTATTGCATCAAGATCTAAGATCTGCAAAGCATCATCGTACAATCAACAAAAAGTCATGGATTCAGATTCCACCTTGGTTGGTTTTGGTCAGTTTTAGTTGTTTTCTTGAGAAGAAAATCGACCAACATAAACATCTGAGGTAAGCATTTTTTTTTGTAGAATTTTATGTTTATGGATATGAATCTACTTTCCCCTCTCTTGGATGGAAAAACTGGTTTCTTCTTAAGCTTCTCTTGTGGTTAAGTTTCGTTTTAACAAAACTGAATTCCTTTTCCGCCCACTTCTTCTTGACATCGAGTTTGGTCTGGTTTTTAATTTTGACTCGGAAAGTATCTTACTCGGACATGCAGAAGTCGACGAATATTTTGATGATATCTAACTAGTTGATGTGCCACAGTAATTGTGGAATAGTCATGGTGACCTTGATGTCGTAATTATAAATTATTATTTATGCAGCTAAAATACCAGTAGTGCTCAAGTTTTTAATTAGCATGCGATTGAGTAATTAGTCTTGAATTTCCCTTTTAGTAAATATACCTCCTAAAATGGTGTGAGCTGTCGATATCATGTTCACGCAAAGCTTGTACATTATTTGACTTCCTATAAGAAATCATTCACATTTTTTTCCTTACATTAATCCTTTACAGATATAGGTTAGGTACCTACATATTTACCATTATGTACAAAAGTCAAACATACGTTTGCTCTTAACTCTCAAATGACTACGTTTTATGATAATTTTAAGGGACATTATTTCAGCTGTGTGACGCCAGAACCCCGACCTCAAAATTTTTTGACGAAACATGTCGCATTCGTTTGTCCATCGTTTGTCCACGTTTGTCCAGGCAAAAAAATCGTTCGTCCATCCTCAGGAAAAAAGTTATTAAGCTTTTATTTTTATAGCAAATAGGTAAAAAAAACAAAAATAAATTGGATGGCACAACAGCTCATGAAGAACTAGGGCCTAGTGACTTACAACTCTCAACCATTCCTGTGTGCGTGTCTGCAGAAATCCGAACGGCTAACGAGCAGCACTTTTCTGTGACAGGAGATACTGTTGGAGGATTTGTCAATTCCTCGCAAGAGGCAGTAGCCGTTTTTTCTTTCAAATTAATAGGTGGCGAGGCTGGGGATCGAACCTTAGACCTCCGGCATGACAGTCCATCGCACTAACCATCACGCCACGGCTACTACAAAGTAGGTTCCCCAAAATTAAAAAACGCCTCTACTGCCCACGGTATCACGACAGGTTTGTTGGCAAATTCTCCGGAATTCTCATTGAGTTTATATGTAAATTCAGGTTCATTCTATTTCGGGTCACAAAGATTTAAAATTGTTTTTTTTTTTTTTATTATAATATGCGCTTGTTCAAAGAATCAAGGATTCCTTTTTGTTTGTTTCTTTCTTATACAAGGTGCAAAAGGCTGAAATAAAGGACGTTGAACTAATAAATTACTTGAAAGTACTTGAAGTATTTGAAAGTACTTGTCAAAGTACTTGAAGTACCAGTCAAGTACTTAAGTACCCGAATAGTTGAAAAATACCGGTACTTGCCTTTTTTAAGTATCAGTACCACGGAACTGAAGTACAAGTACCAGTACCTAGTACTTGTACTTGAGAGGACTGAAGTCCTGAAATACTTAAGTACTTTACAAGTCTGCCCTTACCATGCGAATTCTCCTTTTGGATTTTGATGATGATAGAGCTCAAACTTTTGTTAGATCAAATATTTATCACCTAATTACTTTCAAACATACAAAATAAATATCACAATACTATTTCGCTTCGAAAGAAAAATATGCAGCTTTAATGCTAAAATATACCTTACATTTCCATTTCACCACAGCCCCAGTTTAAATGTTTCCTCATTGAAAAATTATATTGCGAACATTATACTATATAAAGCTGTAAAGTTTAAACTCAACTAAATTACTTTGATTACAAAATTAACATTTTCTGCCTTATTTATAAACAAAAAATGTTTATTTCAGCTCTGATGTTCAGGGTAACTACACCATGGAATAAGAATTTTCTGGACTCAGTCCGAAAAATTCTTATTATAAGGTAGTTTATCTTTGTTTACAAAACAGAATCAAATTAATAATTTAACTAAAATTGATATTCAATAAAGATTGCAACCCTTCCTCCCTTCTCCGGACCTTGACAGAAAACTTGAGTTAACCATTCTGGGACTAAAAGAAAAGATCAAACATGCCTATTAAAGCTTTTCTTTAAAAAATAATAAAAAATCATCACAAAAGCAAAACTCAACAATAATGAGATACAAACTCCCAAGAGAAATTTCAATTCAAGAAGATCCCAACAAAAAATAATAGATTGTAACACTCATTCTTTTGTCATTATACTTAGAAGCCATCGTCGCCGCCGCGCCTCTTAAAGCAAAAAAACGAAACGAAACGAAAAACATGAAGATACTTTATTCAGGGTACTCACAAGGGACAAATCTGTATGATAATATGATTCGTCACACGGCGCGGTATGTCTACTTAAAACGCGGAAGCGCTCGCCATAAATGACAAAAAAAGAGGAATACATGTCACTTATGATGTTCATTGAGGTACGTAAACATTGAATCACAAGTGTAACAACACTCACAAAAAAAAAAAAAAAACTCCATCAAGAAAAAAAGAAAGAAAAAAGAAGGAATCTATAAGCTAAGCACACAAAATTCAAATAAAAAGCAATTCTGCATAAGCAAAGCTAAGCATTAGGAACGATGAAGAGGATTCTTTTGTTTATTGAATGGATAAACAATTTGGGGAATGACTTGATTCGATTTTCCTTATGGCACACAAATGGCTTCGTTCTTCTCTTCCTGGCTTGTTGGCTTGAGCTACCTTACCTACCTACCTACATCAAACATTCCGTTCCCAATCCACTCATAAATGTCAATCCAATCAATGATGTGTTCGATTCGAGGGATGGATGGATGGATGAATTCGATATGGGTACATGGATGATATGCATGTGAAAAGAATTTCTGTTCAGCTCAGCTCAGCTTGAACCACCACAAACTGACCCAATTTTATTTGTTTCTCAATTCCGAACAGAAATATTTTTCGTGTCATGTAAATGTGCAGAAGAAGAAATTAATATAATGGAATGGGGGTTAATGGACAGGGTTGAAATTTCTATTGCCGTTAGTGCTAATAATATACATATCTTAAGCAAGAATCAATAGAGGTTGTGTATTCGTACTAAAAAGTAAACTATAATTTTTGTATCGATATGTCTTTTATAAAAAAAATGTTTTTTTTTTATTTTTGGCTATAGCTCAGTTATGTATGTATATAAGTAGTAGATACAATATTTTCGAGTTCTTCTTTATAATGATTCATCATAATGGCCAACTGAAAACCCAAGGATTAAAAAAAAAAAAAGATGGTAATTTTAGTTGTACCAACTAGATGCTGTTTATAAGAATTCATAAAGCAGGGAATTTTGCCTTTTGTACCCTTTTCTGCATTTTCCCTCAACTTTTTGCAAGTTTTACTTGAAAAAAAAAAAATAAAAAAAATAAAGGGCGTTTACAAGACCTAAATACACAAAAAAAAAAGTTATATTCTTCTAATTCAGCATTTCATTTTGTAGAAATTTGCTTCATTTTAAGTAAACTTTAAAAATAAAACACGTGTTATACTGAACTTTTTCAGGCCACCCACGGGAAAAATTATCGTGTTAAAAAACACGATCGTGCCACTTCGGCAACGATAGTGACAGCGGTGTTGCATATCTCTTTTTTAATTCTGTTTCTTTATTTTCACACATTTTTTGTGCCACCCATCAATATAAGGCGTTTTTTATTTTTTAGTTCAGAACAGTTCAGAGCTCAGCCTGAAAATGCTGTGTTTCTTTTTGAGTTAAGAGCGCTCAGAGCTTGGAATTTGTGTTTCTTTTTTCGTTCAGAACATACTCTGCTCAGAGTTTACTCCGTTCGCTCAGAGTCTACTAGTGCTCTGCGCCGAACAAACTCTGAACTAAAAAAAAAAAACGCCTATAGAGAATATTTATTTCATTTTCTTAATGAAGTTATAAATGCCTTTTTTTGCCTTGTATAGACTTTAAAATGCCTCAAAATCCGATCCCTGGTATAAGAATAAATTCGAGAAAGCGAAAATTGTTGTAGGGTTGCTAAAACAAATATTCAAATTTTTCTCAGGAATTCTCCTCTTTTCATTCAAAGTTTGGAAATAAACCTAAAATTTTTGAAAAAAAACTAAATTTTTAACAACAACATGAAAATAACGAGATAAATGTTTTTTTTATATTATTTAAATGAATATTTTTACTTTTGTCAACCTGGCAGACGGCATTGCCGCCATGCTATAAATGATTTTGTAATTATTTATAAGTTTATAAAGAACTGTTAAATAAAATCACTTAAATCTAAAATCAATTTTAAAAGCCATTTGTTGATTTTTTTGATTATTTAAAAAGTAAAACATGGAGGGGCCTCTTGCCCCCATACGGGCGCCTATGCATGTATTACTTACTATTGGGGTAACCATTAAAAAATAGTAGTTATGGCGGTAAAATAAATTACCTTCAATTCCAAAAACCATAAAATAATCTTTTCATCACTGGATAAAGTGATTTTGATTGGATCTGGGACCAAACCGACAGGGATATCATTGCTGATGCACAACACACTTCCACTCCACACATCAGATTCCACGGTGTGGAGGAATTAATTGCGTTGCATTGCTTGTTAATGAGCACAAATTAAAGAATCCACAGCATTTGTGGCGGAGGAGCGGTGCTGCTCGAAGAATGCTATTTAATACACAATACACATGTGAATTGTTAATACAAAATATTATAACATGATGTTTTCGTAAGAGAAGGAATTAAAATATTCCCCGCTACTCCAAATAAAGATTATAGTCCAGTCAATAAAGGTTTTCACCTGGAAAAAAATCCAACAGTTTTGAAACTTGGCACATTTATTAAGAGATGCCTAAAGATGAAGTGTACAAAAGTCCCCATGAATCCGAGGCGAGCTCTAGCGGCAGGAAAGTGTAACATGTCGTCTTTTTCGGTTTTTCGTGTTTATCTTAGAAACTATTTGTCCTTTCAAAAAATAAACTCAAACAAAAAAATAGCTTAGAAAATTCTTTAAAAAAAATAGATTATGACCAATTTTTTTATATTTTTTTTCGCCTTGGATTCATGGGGATTTTATACACTTCATCATCAGTCCTCTCTTAATAAGTGTGCTAAGATTCAAAACTGTTGGATTTATTTCCAGGTGAAGGCTTATTTTTTCCTTCGTTGACTGGACTATTAGGTCAGGAGAACAAACGAAGTGAACGCACGAGTGAATGTTTTTCTGTCTTTTTTATTCATATTTTCTAAGTCAACAACAACAAGCTTCGTCGTTATGTTTTGGAGAAAAATATTGTTCCTAGGAGGTTAGGGGGCTGTATCTCGGAGAGCTGGTTATGATATTTAGACCCACCTAGTACCTACATATATATTGTGTGTGTCTCTCTCTCTCTTTACCTAACCTACTTATGTATTCACGGTCCAGCCATTCAGCTGTGTAGTAATTGGCTATTCACGCCATCTATGGAATAATAAAATAAGCTTTGAATTATTTAATTTTCGTTCACAAGCGTTGTATAGCTGTCATTAGCTTTTGGCACCATATGTTTGTTTTGGCAGGAAGGTAATGGTGCTTCATTTTGTGTGTCCTAAAGATGTGTGGAGAGAGAGATACACTTCCTTCGGAGGCTAAAGGTAAAGCAATAGAATATGACCTTGAGATTTGTTTTCGTGTTTTTTTCACCTTATGATACGAAAATCAATGGTGACGTGCACTGGTTAGAAGAGCTGGTGCCACATTTTCGGTAACAGGCTTTTGCAAATTTGTTTCGATTTTTATTCTTCTTATTAGTTTTATGGCTTTTTATAATGGCATGCATTGATGTCTGAAACGTGACAATTTAATGTAATATTTTATTTCTCGTGTAAAATATCGTAACTACTATTTCATATGCACATAAATACACTAAATTGTTTCATTTGGCGAGTAAAATTACAAACTAGCTGGGAATATGAAAACAGCGCAAAGGTGGATGGTGGTTTGAAAAGTTATACCTACTTAAGTTGTGTAAATAGGAAAAGCCTGAACAAAAAAATAACCCTGCGTATTGATGCTTTGTGGTATTGTGGTCAGAAAATTGTCAAAAAAAAATGAAGAATGTAGTTTTAAATAAAAAATAGTGCTAAGTCTTCTACTTGGCTGATTTATTTCAGTAGTATATAGAATTTGTATTATTAAAAAAAAAAAAAAAAATCTTCGTATATAAACATTGCCAGGCCACGGGCACAAAAAACTTCCAGCTTTAATGATTAGGAATTCTAATCTGGTTAGATATAGTTCACACTGGGTATTCACCATGAAATCTATGTAAGATGAACTGAACTTAATGGAAATTGCGTATTGACAAGGCCCTCACTAGTCAACTGATGAGTCCAAGTGAGATCGCCGGGACGAAACGCCAAAAATTTTCATGGACTAAAGGCCATTAAAAGCTATATTGAATCAATAATTCAACAAGTCCAATAAAATAGTGCTAAGTCTTCTACTTGGCTGATTTATTTCAGTAGTATATAGAATTTGTATTATTAAAAAAAAAAAAAAAAAAAAAAATCTTCGTGTTTTAAATAAACTACATAACTCTAAACAGAAATTTTCTCCTCAACTGTTAAAAATGCTTTTGGTGAAATTTTAAACACACTGAAAAAAAATTAATATGTTGACCTTTTATGAAAATTCTGTGGTGCTTGAACTGGTGTACCTAATTATATCACTATACTTTTGGGAATGATTCCTCGGATTATTTTACGAACAAAATTTATGGCGGACAAATTCTATCTCCCCCCTGAGACTATTTTTTTTTTAGTTTCACAAAAACTAAGAAATATTTTTACATGTAATTTTAAGTATGCATTTGACTAAGAATTGATAAAAACATTGAGTATAAAAAAAAAAACAGTGGCCCTTAATTACGCAAAATTTTGAAAAAAATTTACTTGAAAAAAAAATTACAACTTTTATCAAATTTTTTGATTTTGAAATTTAATTAAAGAATAGAATTTTAGCTTTCAAAAATATCTAGCACATTTTACGTCAATTATATTCAATTTTCTACACTTTGTCCGTTAAATCCCAAATAATTTTTATTTACCATACACCCACCCCATTAGACAAAATTTACTGACCAAAAAAATATTTTGTCCGTGGTCAGTTTTACCGTGCCTATTAAGATCTTACAAGCATGGTTCAGTGACCTCGACAAAATTTTGTGTGTGATGTAATAAAATAAATTGGCATTGACTTCTCCAAGTTCCAACCTTGTTTACTTTTTTAGCTAAGTGCTTCTGTGTTTTTTGGTATATTTTTACATATGTACTTTTGAACTTCTTTTTCTTTGTGACTCTGTACTTTTGTACTTTGTATGTTTGCAATTTTGTACTTTTGAGCTTTTGTACTTTTGGTCATTTGTACTTTTGAAACTTTGCAATTTTTCACTTTTTAACTTTTTACTCTTGTACTTTTTTACTTTTGTACTTTTGTACTTTTATTTATACATTTGTACTTCTGTACTTTTTTTACTTTTATATTTTTATACTTTTGTACTTTTAAACTTTTTTCTATCGTACTTTTTTACTTTTGTACTTTTATACATTTGTTCTTTTGTTTTTTATTTTGTACATTTTTCAATTTGTACCTTTATAGTAGAGACATATATTATATATGTAGCTACTTCTGTGCTTAAATGCTCTTGTACAGTTTTAGAAAAGATGCAAAAGTCTATGTTTAAGACCTATTTTTAAATCTCTAACCCCCACTTTTAAACCTAATCTGCTCCCAAGTATCTCTCCTTAAAACAAACATGAGTACTTGAACTTACCTAACGCAAAAAATCTCCCAACAATTCCGAAAATATAATTTAAACGTTCGTGTTTTCAACCTATATGTCGCAATCAGAACTAAATTCTCAACAAAACCAAAAAAGAAAAAAATGTGTTGCACTCAACACTACCACCGGAATTTTCGTTACTGTTGCAATATAAATCCTGGCAAATTCCTTTCAACCTTGCACAACCACCAGTCATCAGCATGATCCTGCTTATTTCACTATAAGCTGCTTATATATACAATACATACCTGTCGTATATAGCATAGTAGCGTAAACAAGAAATGAAAAAAAAGAAAAAAATCCTTTGTTTCTCAAGAAATTCTTTACGTGTCGTTCTTCGGTCGTCGTCGCTTGTTTTGGACTCTTTCGTCCTTCTTTTATACCGGAAGCGGAACAAAAGTGCTCTTGCAATTGCTGCATGGATGGCAAAATTACCACCCACCTGCCAAAAAGAGAAAACCATGTTAGCATGCAACCGCATAACCTCCTTCGAACTTAAACATAAACATAAACACAAACACACAATTTTACCCTTACGTAGGTATAACCGACAAAATATTTCATGAGAAATTTATTAAAAACAATTTTTATCTCGGATTTTATGGATTTTCTTAGAAAAACATAATCTTTTCTGTGAAAAGAAGCAAAAACAAGCGTAGATTGGGTAATTCGAATATAATTCTTCGTCGTAGAGCAGAAAAGCGTTGAAAGTTTTCTACTTTATTATTTCTCTTATACTCTTATGAAATACTGACAGACATATACATACAGAGTTAAAACTAATCAATGTTAGAGGACTTAAGTCTTCATTTTGATTTAATACCTTTTTTGTGTGTTTTTTTTTTTGTCTCTATCTTGGGTTTAATCCCCTTTTCGATATACATATAAAAGTGTTTGAGCTATGTGTAGTTTCTTCATTTCTATGGATTTTATTTCAATTAACTCTTAGAAAAGCGTCTACAAGGGTTTTTAGTGTATATTATTCTCATCTATGAAACAAAATCACTTACAAGGTTTACAATAAGCTCTTTTTATAGATCATGTGATGAATTTTCATTGTTGGTTTTTGTAAAGGGGTTTCAGGCTTATTTCAACTTTTTAACGATTGTAGGTATGAAGTGCGTCAATATATCGAGCCCTTTCCGCCAAATTATCGTAAGCGACAAAAATAAAAGTATCGTAAGCGACATTTTGTTTTTTGTTTGCTCAGCAACGAAACCAATTAGGCCAAATTTCAGCATTAAACATTATTAACAATACTGTTACTGACAGATAACAAAAGGTCCGATTGCTTTTAATGCACAGAAAAAATGATATAATTAAATTATGTGACAATATGAAAATGTCGCTTACGATAATTTGGCGGAAAGGGGTCGATATATCTTAACATCTTTTGCAAGATCTTATCTACTGAATTATGTGAAGGTAAATGCCTGTAGTGTTTCGTCAAAAACTTGATAGGTCCATATCAGTTGGGCGCTAGTCCCCTTTTTACTATATTCGCTTAGAAAAAAACATGAGAATTTTAAATCATAATTAAAAGTTCTTAGGTTTTTTTTTTAAATTATTAAAACAATTAAGAAAAAACAGTTTCACATGTAATTACGCCAAATTTTAAAAATTAGATCAACTTAAAAAAAAAAAAATTGTAATTTTTGAAAATTTAATTTCTCAAAAACTATTCACTTAAACGATGTGATTTAAATAATAAAATAAAGAATGAACTATGAGATTAAAAAAAAAGCTATAGCACATCATCATTGAATATGCTTTCATTGATTTTAAATATTTATATTTTTTTTACCATTTTGAGTCAATGTTTCAGAAATGACCCCTCAATTGTTTTTTTTATAATATCTACCAGTTTATACATTTTTTGCATACCCAAAAATAAAAATATATGTATCTGCCTCTAGGGGCTATTTTTAAAAAATCTATGTAAGGTTAGCAAAACAAAAAAAATCGGTATTACTGACAAGTTGTCTCATTGTTCAATTAATTATGGGATGAAGCGTCAAGTTTTTGTCTAGACTAAATGTAATTAAAAGCTTTATTGAGACATAAACAAAAAATGTCAAAAGTTAATTTAATTACCTATTTATTCTTACAAGTTGATAATTTTTGATAGATAGTGATTTTTCGGTTGCCCCAATCGTCCAAGTAAATTGAGTTTATTTTTATGAGACTTTGTCCTTGGCTTTGATGTACCTATACATTAATATGAAGACAAAATATTTTTGTATAGAGGGTGATCGGTATAAGATGCACCAAACTGCTGGAGCGAGTAGGTTGGGTTAAGACAAAAAAAATCTAAAAAATTGACTTAAAGCAGAAAAAAAATATATAAAAACAACGGTACAATTTAAAATGCCATGCTACTATACCTTTTTGGAAAGCCAGAAATCTCTTCTTTAATTTTCATTTTAAATTAAGTTGTGTTAGTGAATAGTTATTGAAAAATTAATTTCCAAACTCGAAATTTTGAAGAAAAAAAAAATGAAAAAAAAGTTTCAAACTAATTTTTTTCAAAATTCTGTGTAATTAAGTATAATTTTTGTTTTCAAAATTCACTGCTCTTATTAGCTTTTAGTCAAAAAACAGAAAACCGGATGCTAAAACGCCTTTTAATTTTTGAGAAAATTGAAAATAACAGGAGGAGCAATTTTCTAAAATAATTGACTTAATACAGAAAAAAAAATTATTAAAAAACAACGTTTACGGTAGTAGCCGTGGCGTGATGTTTAGTGCGATGGACTGTCATGCCGGCGGTCTAAGGTTCGATCCCCAGCCTCGCCACTTACTTACTTAAAAGAAAAATAGGCTACTGCCTCTTGCGAGGAATTGACAATTCCTCCAAGGGTATCTCCTGTCACAGAAAAGTGCCGCTCGTTAGCCGTTCGGATTCGGCAATAAACTGTAGGTCCCCTCCATTCCTGCAGACACGCACACAGGAATGGTTGAGAGTTGTAAGTCACTAGGCCCTAGTTCTTCATGAGATGTTGTGCCATCAAATTTATTTATTTTATTTTTTGGTGCCCATTTTTTGCTTCGACCTGACGTGCTCTTTTCAGAGCGTTTTTCATTATTTTTCTTAGAAGTTCAGGTCTCAGTGCCTCCACTTTTCGGATATTGGTCTTAAGCTGTTGCATGGTGCTTAGCTTATTGGTACATATATTTACTTTATAGGTAGCCCCAACGAAAAACGTCTGGAGCCGATAAATCGGGTGAACGTGCTGGCCAGTTAAAGTTATAAAAAGGCGATATGATCCTAAAAATCTCTCTCCGGCGAGCCATAGTTGGAGCTTTCAACTTGTAAACCAATTGAACCTTATAGAGAAAAAAATGTAACTGCCGTAAAGTTCTTTGTAAAGAGCGCCTAGACATCACCAATTGCAGAGAACGTCGCCTAGTGTAAGTTTCAGGGTTTATCCCAATACTTAATACAACTTTGGTTCCTTGTTCTGTTCTGAGTCCTTCAATCATAAATTTCCCAAGTTTCCCAAAGTTAATTTTGAAAAAAAAGGGTACGTAGACAACAAAATCATTCAAAATTTAAATCATAACGTTACTTATGCGCCACCCTGTATTACCAATTAGTATGATTGATTGTAAAGTATCGATTTGTGGATATACAGTTGGAAAACTTTGTATGTAAGATTGTAAAATACGCACATAGAAAGAAGTACAAAAGAGCAAGAATATTTAAATTTAGAAACAGAAAAATAATGACAGAATAACCGAGAAAAAATAAACGACAACTTACTTGGTCGCAGCCTAGCTATACAGAGAGAGTATTATTACATATATTTTAGGTTAGGTTAGGTTAGGTTAGGTTAGGTTAGGTTAGGTTAGGTTAGGTTAGGTTAGGTTAGGTTAGGTTAGGTTAGGTTAGGTTAGGTTAGGTTAGGTTAGGTTAGGTTAGGTTAGGTTAGGTTAGGTTAGGTTAGGTTAGGTTAGGAGGGGTGTGCCCAGCTCTGAGGCTGTTGCGTACACGGGGGCCTGTTGGTACATTGTGATCCCCTATAAACAGAAATAAAACCTAAACTATCAGTTAACATAGACTGGTTCATTTACGAACCAGCCTGTGCTTTCTATGTATTTCCTCATTTTTGCCATATATTTTAATAATAAATAAAAAAAAAACTTTCAATTCTGTCTTCTAAATTTGTTCTTTTCCTTCAAATGAAAAATACGACAAATATTGGCATCACTACTATTTTAAGAAGTAATAATACATGATTCTAAAACAATTTTCTTTTTTCATCTCTAAAAATTTGTTCTTGAAATGCATAAATTATACTCTATTCGGTCTTCATTAAGTTATTGCTCAATTAATATATATATATTGTATCGAATGTATTTCTATTTCTATGCAGTTTCCTAAAATATCAAATTCCAAATTGAATATCATATTATATCTTAGAAGGGTTAACTTAACTCGGGGTTTTCAAACGTATATCTACAATACATGAGGGTGTTCCGCTTTGTATGTCTAATAGTTGACTTTTGTTACAATCAATGATGTTTCTGAGTTGAACCTATTTTATATCGGAGGGTGAGTTTACTTAAATGTTTATTTAGATTTAATAAATAAATTCTAGCAGCTGCAAATAGCTGACAGAAAGTTATTAGGTACCATACTCAATAGATTTGTAATATTTCCCTTTTTTTGACAATAATGAAGGTAAGTGTGCTTGTATCTTTATCTATTTAACAGCTGCATTTGTTAAATGGAGATTTTTATTCTCAAGCAAAGGATTATTATTGTCGTTAAATACATGAACTGTAGTAGCCCGTGGTGTAATGGTTAATGCGTTGGACTGTCACGCCAGAGCTCTGGGGTCGATTCCCAGCCTCTGCTACCTAACCAAAATGTTTTTCAGGGCAACAGCCTCTTGCGAGGAAGTGACAAATCTTCCAAGAGTATCCCTTAACATAGAAAAGTGCCGTTCAACTTAGCCGTTCACATTCGGCAATAAAATGTAGGTCCCCTCCATTCCTGCAGATACGCACATAAGAGAGTTGTACATAGGTTACTAAGCCCTAGCTCTTCATGAGCTGTTGTGCCACCATATTTATATTTATAAAATACATAAACTACCTATATTGAAATACAAGTGTTAAATAAATATCCCACTCACTTACAAAATTAACAAAGGAATGCAAACACACTACTTATACAATAAAAGTAGCCCTTCGATAATGTGAACTAATTAAAACAAGGCTACATTCAAAACCTTAAAATATGTCCAGACAAATAACAGTTAACTAATTTCTAATATCGCATGAAAAACAAACAAAAGAAAAAAGAAAAGGATACAAAAATTACAAAAAAAATCCACATTTTAGAATCCGAAAATTTCGAAAGTTCACATGCGCACTTTGTTCCTTCATGAATGCTGTTCTTATAAACGAAAGCTGCTGTTCTAAGAAATTGATCCCAAGATTTCGTATTTTCATCGCAAATTGTTCTTAAATATTCCACTAAAGGTCTATGAGCTCTTTCTAAGACGCTATTTGATTGTGGGTGGTAAGCTGTTGTCTGAAGTTTTTCTATTTTAAGTAATTTACATACTTGTTTAAATAACTTACTTAAAAGAATTGTTCCTTGATCTGTTACTATACCTTGTCCAAATAAAAAAGGCAGTGTAGGCAAGATAGGACGTTTGCCTCTCATTCTGGCTATAGTGGATTGCATAAATCTGTCCTTTATTAAAGCTCTCACAGGGTTGTCGTATTGTTTATTTTGAATGGACTCAAATATGAAAGAATGGTATGCAGGGTTACCGCCTTTTTTTTGGATAGAAATTTTCATTTAATTGTTTTATGGATACAAATTAATACACATTTATCTTTTTCTATACCACCATGAGGTAAGATAATACACGACTTAAAAATACAAATTGCACAAAACTCTAGAAAAAACACACCTCTTGAAAAATACACGAGTTAAAATACAAATTGCACAAGTTAAAGGACGATGAAGAAAAGAAGTCTGGTACTGACGAAGGCCCAAAAGAAACAGTCGACACTTGAAATATTCTTAAATTTATTTTTACTATACACTTTGGTTAAATGTTTATTCTTTTATTTAACCTTTGTAAATATTACTTGAATTATAATTTATTGCACACACATTTAAAAAAAAACTTTACAAACGATTCTTAAAAAACTAACCGTCTTAAAAACATAAATTGCATTTAAAAAAAAATAAACTTTTTAAAAAAATAAATTACATAAAAATACTTTACTTCACATTAATTGACCGCTACGAAAATCTACGCAAATAATATTCTTTCAAAGAAAACAGCTTAAAATTTTGTAACTGCATTTTAACGTATTTTCCACACATTAAACAAAATGCAAAAGATGAAAACACTCTACGATAACCCTCATCATTAAAAACTTTTTTTAAAGCTCTAAAACCAAAAGCACCTCAACAGAAACCCAAGGAAAAAAATCTGAACGAGCTGCCAAATGGACATGGGTAACCCTGAATGCACATCAATATTTTATGGGGGTTGAAGTTGAATAGCAGCAGCAGCCATAGGCCATAGCAATTCAGTGCGCACTCAGATGTGCGCTCGATAGGACGTTGGATCTGCGTTAGATGCTTTCAAAAATTTACGGGCGGGCAAACACTTTTTATGAAGGAGTTCTTTCAATTTAGTATGGTGCTAAAATATGGTGCGCTACTGATTTTGAAAAAGCTCTCCCATAAGACGTGTACTGCCAATTTATGTTGGATGGACCTTAGTTGTTTTGGTATTCTATATCTAGTTATGATTTGTTCAAACAATAAATGTGCCACTGTTTCAGCTTCTTGGTTTGGCATAGCGCAAAAATCTACTAATTTCGTCAAGTTGTGTTGAAAAGTGTGTATGTATTTGTTTCCCATGTGTGACTCTTTTAGAGGTCCTACTATGTCGCTCGCTGAGTATTGTTATTATTGTTGATGTTGTTCTAGTTGTTGTTGTTGTTCTTTATTAGATTGAAAAAATGAATATTTTTAGTATAACTGAATTTTTCTTGGTCGGCGTAAAGATCTTCATGATGGGTTTGTTACATTGTTAGGGGGTGATATTGGTATCGATGATGATCTTTATTTTGGTATAGGCGGGGGTATCGGTATTGACATTTCTTTTGGTAAAGAAGGAGGTATGGGTATTGGTGGTGAAATTGTTGGTGGTATTGTGGTGTGTATTGTGTGATGGATTATGGGGTTTGTAATTTTAGGTAAAGGTTTTTCGTAATTGGATGTGGGTTTTGGCAAGTCCTTTGCCCTGGTGCAGAATCGTTTCAGCTCCATAGCCATGATGCACAGAATGGCTACCGTACTGACTGATATTGATGTTATTGAAGCTATTTTGTGTTTGTTTCGTTCAATACGTCGTTTTTCGAAGCCCAAAACGTTTTGTTCAAATGTTTCGATGTCTAATGTATTTTCTTTTAGGGCTTTGTTTGCGCATTTACTCCTTTCAATATAAGTAACTGGTGATTTATATCTTTGTTTAAATTGTATTGATTTGTATAGTTTAGGTCTATTGCAGGTCTCTCAATATTGGGTTGCTTGAATGTTAAGCTAATGTGATCCGTTTCCTCGTAAACATTGTTTCCAGTTGACCTACAAATTGTTAACCAAGATTCTTCTGCCTGATTTACTATGGAAGTAAATATTTCTATGTCTGTTATTTTTATTTCGGTTATAAGATTCCATGTATCGTGATAAAAGATTACTTTTCCAATTTCCAATGAACGACTCAAATCAAAACAATTAACTGAATCGTCAACCAAGTAATTGTTTTAATTTGTGTCGTGCACTAAGCAATCGAATGTTTGTTTGTCATTTTGTATGCTTTGGTGTGACATTGGCCTTGAACATGAAACGGGATTGAGGTGGGTTATGGTTTGGTGTGAAATTGGTAATGGATAGTGTTTCACACAACAGAGATGACGAAGTAAATGTTGTGGCGGTTCACATTTAAGAGAAATTCACATTATCGAGGGACTACTGTAGCTAATATTTCTTTTATTATTTTTGATTTACTGTTACTTAACTATACATTGAGATGATCGAGCGGACTTTTGTGCAAACACCAAAATTTCTTGAAATCTCTCCGATATAATTTTTTTTGTCATCTGCTTCATCCAATACTTAGTCTGAAAGTAGGCTCTGGAATCTTAGTAGTAGCTACATCCCTGAAATATTTGCAAAATAAGCATGCCATTTAAAAGCTCACTAACTGGTCACAAAAGGTCACCTAGTCTTAGTAAATAACCAGCTTTTTTTCAATTTAAAAAAAAAAATATCATATATAAAAACTCTAATGGCTGAACAGTTACTGAAAATAGCTGATCTTTTATGAGGATTAGGTATAATCTGTAATTGTATATGTATATTGTGTATGTGTAAATGAGGTGCTAAAAACGCTACGACCTTGAAAAAAAAAACTTTAAAAAAATTTATTAAAAAAAATCTGTTTCTGGCGAAGTACTGAAACAAATTAACCTGTTTTGATTAATTAGTAACCATTTAGATGGCATACTTATCTTGCCGATATCCCGCATATGAGCTGTTAAGATCCAAGAGCCCCCGAAGTGAGCTAAATGAAAAACGACTCACTAAAGTCGTTATTGTTAAATTATAATAAACACAAATGAAAAATCTTTAAATTGATTATCTCAGATATCATTGCAAATTAGATTCAAAGTCTTTATAAGTTTGAACCAAGAGTAAGATTTTGCTTACTTTTTTTTTTATTTCTCAACTAGTAGGCCTGTGTTCGCCTTGCTTCGCATGTTAAAATAACTATGATTGTGAAATACTTTTGTATTTGTTTTTTTGATATTATTTCTTCATTTCTTTTATATTTTAATTGTTTTTTGGTAAAATATTGCAAATTTTGAAAACAAAAGTAGCCTATGTCCATCCTCATGTTCCAAACTCTCGCTCTACCAATTTTCATTGCAATCAATTAGATATTTTTGGACATTAACGGCCAATTTCTTCACAAAGTTCTAAAATCAATTTAAAACTCGATCCAGTAACTCTCGGTTTATCTTTGGAACTTAGTTTTAAAAACATTTAGAACTTGATCATTTCTCCACTTCTAGTCATTTCCTTAGAACTCGGTTTAAGATCACTATTGAGTTTTAAGTACTTTAGATCTCGGTTTAAAGAATCGAAGTTCTAGTGTATATTTTAATACTTTTGTAGCACCCAGTATCATTTTCTGACACAAATTTCTGACAATCTATCAACAAATATTTAAATATTTGTCAGTTTCATTTTGCTGGATTCTTTTTTCGTGAATATATTTCTTTTATTTTGCTCATTAATTAAAAACACATTCTCATTTTTGCTGTTCCAGTTTTGTTTGTATTGGTGTTGATGTTTTTATTTCGTTTTCAATTCTATGTTGTGTGATTTCGCGCGTATTGAATTTCGAATACTTGGTGTTTGCAAGTAGTAAATATTTTTATTAGTCCGATAGCTCACAACAGATTTTTGACGTGAAATAAACCCAAAAAGATATGTGTGCATGTGCATCAAAGTGCATCAAAAATAATAAAAAAAAGAAGAAGGTAACTGTTCCAATGATTATGGATGTGGTTCTGACAAATTGTTTCGAAAAATTGCAATTACTTAAGATGAGGTTTGAGCATGCAATACCACATGTCTTTTGGCTTTCTTTCATGAAACAAAAATCTGGTGCGAGTTCAAAAATCAATCCAAACTAACAAAATGCACAGTATACAAAAATTTTATACCACGAGAATTAAAAACAACACCAGCATATGCAACTAAATTGGATACAACAAAATTGCACACTTACTTAAAATTAATAAAAAGAATAACTTTAAAACAATATATCTACCTACGTAAATGATATATAAGGTTATTCCAAAAACGCCACAAAGATCGTGTTTTTTGTGGCTTCTGTCCGGGGTTAAGATTACTCAAAATGTCTCTCAGATTCAAATACGCACTCTACAGTGTCAAGATGCGAACGATTGTCATTAATTTTCGAGGAAAATAGTGCTTTAAATGCATTTTTTGTCTTAACCAACAACAGCCACATTAATGCATTTCTGTTTCTTTCCTCACCGGGACAATATAGTAGTTAAAAGCTTGTAATATGTGCATAGGTACACAAATCTGTGTTTTGTCCAGCTTGCTATCTGGTTACATGCATTTTTTAGCGCACGCGAGAAGGCTTGCACCTAAAACTAGATTTATCCCAAATTGATTTGAATTACCTTTTCTTTCAAGTCGAATCAAAATTTATAACCAAATAAGTTTTTTGAAGAAATAAAAATGTTGTTAAACCGAGTTCTAAGTCTCTAGACCCCCGAATTCGAGGGTCCAAGTTTATCGAAGTTCTATCTCAAACTGAGATCCAAATCGAAGTTCTAACGCGTTAGAACTCGGTGAAGAAATGAGTTAGAACTCAATCAAGTTCTAATTTTTCGATAAACCGAGTTTTAGGGGTTAGAACTTTGTCAAGAAATTGGCCGTAAGAGGAACAAACAGACAGACACACAAACTTTCAAATATATAATATGTATTAAATAATAGGATTTTCTTTATAATATAAATTACAAAAAATTTGAACTACATTTCCCTGAAGAACATTAAAGTCAAATAAAAATAGTAATTTTTGCTCCAATTTCCGAACCCATTAACTTACATTTTTATCTTCGTTTGTACAATTTTATTAGTTTTTTCTTCTAGTTTAAAGAGAATGGTAGATATTAAAAAAAGAATTAAACTAAAACTAACAAAAGCCTCCCATACCATTATACCACATTTAATAATCCTTACAGAAACAAACTTTCACCCTCTCTCTCCGTGCAGCTACCTATACTTCTATATTGCTAAAAAATAAAAATTTCATTTCTACCACCTCGCTACTTTCAGTGTAGTAGCAGTTATTTTTTTTATTATATTTTCCTTTATTTTTCCATATAGATATGTATCTTTTAATTTTCCTTTTTAATCTCCATTTGTCAAGGCTCTTGCATATCTATAGCAGAATAATCTTTATTAAAAAAAAAATGCATAAGCCAACATCACATGCTGACATTAAATTTCCATCACCTCTTCACTGACCTGGTTTCATTTTATCCATCATCCTCATCTACTCTTTCGTGATTTCTTCGGCAAAACTTACCTCTCTACAAAAAAAAAAAATGAAAGACGAACAAGAATAAAAACACAATTAACATCTGTTATATCAGCATAAATGAACAGTTAACTATGATGTAGTACCTGCAAAACAGGAAACTGTCACTTTCTGCCTTCCTTGCCCTAAAAATAAAAAAACATAACAAACGAGGAAGACAGGACGACGTCAACTGCAGCAAAATCAGCTTCTGCAGAAAGAAGGACGAAAAAAAAAAAATAGTAAAGACTCAGTCCAACGTCAACAACAGCAACAACAAAAGAAATTAAAAACAAAATCTCACATGCAGAAAATTGCCTATGTATAGAGATTCTCTATTTCCTGCTTCACTCACTTTTCATACATAAAACACTGCAACTGCAATAGCATCCTGAAAATAAATGAAAATTACAACAAAATGAAAAAAAAAAAAAAACAAGAAATGAATCAAAATCCCGTGCAAAAAGATTACAAACTCGTAAAAAGGACTAAAAAGAGAAGACAAATTAGCACTGCTTCCCGTCTTTATTTAATTCGCCATACTCCCTTCCTTGATCCTTCTTAGTCCACTTTTTTTTGCAGGCTCTTTACATATACAAGGATTTTTAGAACGAATAAGTTTTTCGTAGGCAACCAAACTAGCAAGGATGCGCATGAAGGAACCTCTGCTAGAACTCTGTACTTGGAGGGAGAATGGAGAGTGTTCGGCAGTGAATAAAAATGAAGAATAAAAAGAAAACTTTATGGTTGTTTGTATGGGGTATAGAAATATTTCACAATACACACACTGCATTAGTATAGTTCTATAAAGGATAGATCTTTTCTAAAATGAAAAAAAAAAAGAATGGAAAATGACAAAAACATAGCGTACGCTCGCGAATAGTCCCTTTTTAAAAAGAATGAAGATTTCACTGTTCATATATACATATATAGCTTCTCCTTGGACTCCTTCTGCAAATGCATAGTATCTCCCATTTTTAAGTCCTTAAAGGGCAACGGCATTAAAGTCATTCATTTGCTGGTTGTTGTTGCTATTATCCGCGGCACAAAATAGGCGAAGAACAATTTTTCCAATGAAAAGATGGCCGTGATATAGATTCTTGTTTATGGGCTTCCTATATACATACATCTCCCTACGACGCGAAGAATCCTTCCTCTAGCTCGCTTTCTTAAACAATTCAGATTGTTTTTTTTTGCATTCCGCCAGCTAGTTTATATAGTGATGTAGGAGGCTCGCTCCTTTTCGTCCCTATGCCAACCCCTGTCCCCGCTTCTAAACAATGCATCCATTATAATCATCAACAAGAGTCATAGAACAGTAGAAATAAACAAAAAAGGATACGCAGAGCTTAGTTGGAAATACAAAAAAAAAATTAAAATCCCATCTCTAGGATATAGCGACAAATATATATCTGTACGTATAAACATAAATATATATCTTAAATTCTATAGAACAAAACTTCTATAGGTACTGCTATAAAATAAGAGAGAAGCTTTTCAATTAAACTTTAAGTCCTTTGTAATATTTTCATTCAGGTTCATTCGAATTCTTTTGCTAAAGTTGTTTCCGTTTTCTTCTTTTATCTGTTTTTTTGTTTTGTTTTTTTTTTGTTTTTTTTTTGTTTTTTTTTTCTGTGTGCTATAATATCCCTTTTTCATTTGCTGCTACCACCAACTACCTACTACTGCAGCAAAACGGCCGTCACTATTGCTTGAATCCTTCCTGTTTCGCGGTCTCATTTCGCAAAACTAACCTATAATGTAGGTAGGTTCACTAAGTATTGTGTATACTTAAGTATTGTGTAGTGAGATTTTTTGTTGTTGTTTTTGTTGTTATTTGTGTTGTAATTCATTCTGCTGCTGTATACTTATAGCCTAGCAGTTAAACCTTTAACATAAAGTTTCATTTTTATTCTTAAATATTTTCTATTTAATATCAAAATGTCGAGGGGATGTTTTCTGTATGTTTTATTTAACCTCCCGGAACAAAGAATTAGATTCACTTGGAATAATTTTGTGTGATTTTGTTTAATTTATGTGTGTAATGTTGCTAATAATACAGCTGTCTTCTTTTTTAATAAAATTTTTTTAGTGAACAGTTTTTTTTTTTTTTAATTTAATTTCAAATTCAATTAAAATAAAAATGAGAAAAATTGTTTTCAGACTGATTTTGTATAAATACGTTATTAATTAGTGTTTTTATGTTTAATACTCAATGCTCCATTGCAATTTTGAATCAAACTCTAAAAACCAGATACAAAATGTCTTGTATTTTTTTAAGAAAAAATAACAGTATCTAGGTACTTTACTACTTTCTTAGTGGAAATAGGATATTTGAATCACCAAACTAAAGGATTAAAGTCGAATTCGGAAAACTCAATTTCTCAACACCGTAATAACACAACTTTTTTTTAATTTTTTTTTCTTCAAAACTTTGAGTTTGATATTTAATTTTTCAAAAACTGTCCACTAGAACAATTTTATTTGAAAAGAAGATAAAAGAAGAGATTTCTGGCTTCACAAAAAGGTATACCACATCAGCATTGTAAGTGTTACCGTTGTTTTTTAATATTTTTTCTTTTTTAAGTCAATTTTTTTTCCCGAAAATTACCCCTCCTGGATAGACCCCCTGGCATACGATTTTTGTCTTCCTTTATTGCAACCTATATGCCCTAACTTTTTGTCACACCTGCGAATTATCCTGTATTAAATTCTTGAGACGAAAACAAAAATCTGGATACTTTTTCGTTATTTCGTCATATTTTACGTCGCTGAGTGTAAATTAGTAAATGTCCTTCATTTCCTATGATATCTTTGTTTCAGCTCCTATTAATTCCTATACCAACTGAATCGAAAATCGAATGAAAGCCAAGAAAGCTATAATAATAAAAGAACTGCTTACCCATTACCCCTTTTCCTCCATCGTCTCAAAAAAAAAAAAAAAACTAAGCCCCCCACAGCATAATTGTCTTAAAGTCCTGCTTTTTTTCTATTCAGGGCCCTATTTCATAAAAATTGACAGGTGACAATTCTATAAATATGACGCTTGTCTGAAAAATTTGTATTTCATAAAATATTGACAAAGGACGAATTTGTCAGAAAAATACAACGACAAATTTGTCATGAAAATTTTTCCATTGACACATTTGTCGTGGCAATTTTGTGATTGTGATCTTGAAGTTTGTCATGGCCTACATAATTTTATGCAGTGCCCTGTGTGCACGTCGAAAAACGATAAAAAATGGAACAAAACTTAGAATCGTCATCACTTTCACTTGAAAAAATATCATTTATCATTTTAGCTCAGCTTCTGTCTTTTTATTGTCAACCGTTGACCGTAACTGAGTTTCCTGTCACAATTTTCAATTAAATATCGACAAATATATAAATTGTATATATATTTTTCGTTTCAGTACAAATTTGTCAGAAAATTCCTGACAATTGTAGAAAAATACTTGACAATTCATTGTCATGACAATTCTTTTTATGAACCGAAAAGTTGACAACTGTCAGTTGTTTTGCGACAATTCTACAAAATTGTCAAATTGTTTATGGAACAGATTTTGACAATTGTCAAGTTGTAAATTACAAAATTGTCATCTGTCACCTTTCGCAATTGTCGATGTTTATGAAATAGTGCCCTGCTGTCTTTCTATAAAATATCCAATTAAATATAATTTGTTAATATTATTTTACTTTAAATGTACCTTGTTCACTGTGTGAATTATTATAAAAACAATTAGTAGTAAATATGTATACTTCGTATCTATACAAACATTTTATAAATAATTGAAACTCCCGCAATAAATACGACCAACATTTTGAATTCCAGTACAAGAACAAAAAATAAAAGAAGGTATACAAAAAAAAAAATAGAAAATAAAAATTCAAATAATAAATTCTCGGTCCTACTAACCAAGCAAATAGTTTTCAAAGAAATAAAATAAATATTATTCTACAGAATTTAAAAAAAAAGAGAAAAGAATATTGTGCACGTGGCAGAAGTTTATTGGTTTATGAATTCAACTCAATTGCACTGCATATCAATAATGTAGGTACAAAGGATGGATAAAGTGAGACGTACGTATGTGGTAAAGTTACGACACAATGAATGTAACGACGCCGCACGGCAATAATGTAGGAGTTGAATAGATGAAGTGCACGGCTATGTCGCACGATATTGTTTATCCTTCGTAAATCAAATAAATGGAACAAAAGAGCATATAATGACCGAATTTCAGGTTTTAGGCCACTTAAAAGCGATATGAGGAAAGACAGATGACATGTAAAAGACGCACAGACAGACAGACGACAGACGGACGAGGACGACAGACAGACGACAGACAGACAGACAGACAGACGACAGACAGACGACAGACAGACGACAGACAGACGACAGACAGACGACAGACAGACGACAGACAGACGACAGTCATACGACAGACAGACATACGACAGACCGACGACGGACGACAGACAGACATACGACAGACATACGACAGACATACGACAGACGGACGAGGACGACAGAAAGGCGACAGATAGACGACAGATAGACGACAGACATACGACAGAAATACGACAGACATACGACAGACAGAAGACAGACCGACGACAGACCGACGACGGACGACAGACAGACAGACAGACAGACAGACGACAGACAGACGACAGACGACAGACAGACGACAGACAGACGACAGACAGACGACAGACAGACGACAGACAGACGACAGACAGACGACAGACAGACGACAGACAGACGACAGACAGACGACAGACAAACAGACGACAGACAAACAGACGACAGACAGACGACATACAGACAGACGACAGAAAAAGATATCTCAAAGAGCAACTTTCCCATAAGGATCCGTAAATTGCATTTAAAAGCTCACATTTATTTAAATACAAAAACCGTGCAGATGGGAAAACGGATGTGTAAGATTGAATTGAATTATTGTAGTTGTCTTTCACGCTGAGTTATTTTCTTTTATATTTATTCTTTTCTTCACTTAGCTTTACTCTTAACTAAGGTTCATTTTTATTTTCTTTCTTAGCTTTGCTTTGTTTTGCCACTTTCATAATGTTGGTTGGGTGTTCAAGTTGTATATGTAATGTATGTATATGTATATGTATCAATTCATTGAATTTTCCTTTTAACTTGGAATGTGTTAAGTGAGTTGAAGTGTTGACTGCATGAGGCTTTTGAAATAAGGATGGCAATTCAATGACGTTGGAGAACGTTTGGTTATTTTCAAAAAATAATTGGACTTTATATTATATGCTGGTAGGTGGTGTCATGCACTATAGGTTTATACTCGTATATAAAATGCTCCTATGTTCTATTTAAAATGGAAGTTAAAATGAAATATCGATGGAATGCTTTTAAAATGCTTGAAGAAACAAACTTGGAATGCTTATAAAATAAAATTCATTGTAAATTCAAAGAAGCAAACAGAAATTACCTAACTGTTCATGTTCAAGAATAAAAACAAAACCTGAACGATTTCTTCAATGAGTTTTACGAACAGCTTATTTTTGTTTTTTGAATTGGAACTGTGTAAAAGTCAAGACTCTTTAGAATTTGAAAATTCAATCGATTGGCACTCAGGAAGGTAAAATAAAAGTATTATTTTACAAATTAATTTTTGCTGAATGTTAAGAAAATTCTTCAATGAAAATTAATATTGTATTTGAACAATAGAAATTATTGGAGCAACATTTTTCTTTTATTATAAGCAAGGGCAAGGTGAAAAATGATTTCTGCATTGTACAAACATATAGTGAAATAAATACCTTCTGGAAAAATTATTAAATTTTCATAACATTTTATTACATGATATGTACCTATGTATTGTACATGTTACCGTTAAAGTCGGGAATTCAGTTAATAAATTTATGAAGCTGACTTAAAAAAAATCTGAGCAAAATTTCATTGAATTCGGTTAACGCTAACACGTGCCACCGAGCACTTGAAATTTCCCATACAAATTAATTAGGCAGATTTTCAGTCTTTTACTAAAAAATTCCGCAAAATTGTAACTATTGAAGAATAAAAATGAAACTTGGCAAAAATCTTAAGAACATGGTAAAATATAAAAAAAAACAAATATTTTACATTTTATAAAATTATTTTACCCACTTAAAAATTCGGTGGAAAATAGTGATTTTTCGTTTTTTTACACGAACGAAATTCGAACATTTCCAAAATAAGCGCCACCCTAATATACATACATCACTCGTATATGGAAAGTTATTTGTGGATTCGTAAAAAATATTTAATGCAAGATTTTGATCAAACTTGATATTGCGATATTAGAAAAGACGAAAAAAGAGGGTTTCGCAATTCCGTCCGTCTGGTCTAACTGTCTAAAGCCTTAACGGTTAGGTCAAATGTCAAACTTGATATCTAGCGGTTTTTGGACATTCCCCGACATGTAAGTTCATACAATATTTTTGTAGCATTTTGGAAAATCATACATATTTTGATAAAAACTGGCTCCACACGTTTTTCTTTAAAAAATTCAGTTAATTTATCTAGTAGGTATAAGAAAAGAGGTGTGTAGGCTACCTGTTGGGTTTTTTTTTCTTCGAAATATTGTAAATAATAAGACACAGAAACATTTCTTTTTGTTTCGCTCGAGAACCGATTAATTGATTTTTATATTTTTTTTTTATAAAGAATGTTTAAAAAGTTTTAATATTAAAAATTGGAGGTATTATACTGTACTGTTCATAAAATGTTTTAAGAATCCTTCAAGAAAATCTTATTTTTTTTCACGAAAATTATGCTTAGGATTTAGCAGGAATAAAATTTGCACTAATCCCATTATTACTACGTTATCGTCTCATAGAACCATGTTTTTTATTTACTGCACAAGAGCTTCTAATAAGTTTTAAATACTATACAAAAAATTAAAAAAAAAAAACAATTTTGGATTTTTGGAAAATTCGATGTTCCAAAAATATTTAGGTTATATTTTCCAATATTAATTTATAACACAGTAAAAAATATTAAAAAACATGTTTTCTTAAAAACTTTTACAGAATTTTATACCTGTTAATCAATTTAAAAAAATTTCTCACTAATTAAAATTTTTTAAAGAATCAATTAAATTTGAAAAATCTATACAATTGGGGAAAGTGTTCTTTTGTCCACCCATTTTTTCAAAATCGATTTTTTCTTTAACTGTGGTGGTCAAAAAAAAAAAATTTAATAGGCGCTCAAAAATGGTATAAAGTTGGTCATTTTTTTTTACAAACAAAAAATGTGATTTATAGACAACGGGGTCAAAGAGTATAACTAACAACTTTTCATATGTTCTTGGAATTTATTCTGTAGTTACTGGGCTTTACCAATAATCAAATTTAGTTATAACTTAAATATTGCAATGAAATTAACCAAAACGTTATGGATCCCAAATATTTAACCATACGTTACCGTCTCAAGTTTTTGGAGTCAATTCGATGTATGGTTCATTATTTATAGTCCACGTAAATATTTAGGTAATACCATGCACGGTTTATTATATAGAGCCCAATCCATTATGGTCCAATTTACTGAAATATTTAAGTCGTAACTAAATTTGATTATTGGTAGGGCCCACTACAATTTTAGAAGAAAATCAGTCTCTGCATTTAAATAAAATTAATATCTTGTTTGAGTTTTTAGATATCCAATTTCTATGCCTATTCCATTTCTTTACCCGTGCTAATTTTTCAATTTGAGATTAATTTTCTGCAGAAGATATGAATTGTAATCTATGTAATTCCTGAACCATAAGCTCTTTTTCCTTAGTTGACTAGTATAATTAAAGTAGCAAAACCATCGGTAAACAAAATACTATATTTTACTTTTTTAGCATTAATGTTTTCAGTTTGTATTTGGAAACCACTTGACTGAACCCAAAAGGAAGTCCTTTTTTACAAACAGAAATGAACTATAAATATACAAACCAACCACATACTAACCACACCCAAATCCGTTTTAAGTGCCATAGCCATCCATTTGCATGTTTTCTTAATTAATTTAACAGAGTTTAATTTCTCTCAAATAAGTTGAAGTTAAATTTTGTCAAAAAAACCACACAAAACATTTCTTAAAAAGAAAACAAAACAAAACAAATAATATTTGGGACACGAATGTTTTCGAATGATTAATTTTGGTTAAAGAAATTTAAGGCGACAATAGAATTAATGGATACAATTAATCAAATCAAATATAGCTAACTGCGAATGCACCCAGCTGTGAGGTTAGTGTGAAAAATCATCAACACTTATTCAAAATTAAAACCAGTAAAATAAGTTCGAATGAATGGAAGTTGTCAATTATATTTCGTATTTATTACTATTAATTAACCTTTTTTGATGGTGTTAATATAATATGTATACAAACATGAAAATATCTTATCTATTACTCGTAGGAATATTTATTTGAAAACATCTGTTGAGTAAAAAGTCTTCAACAGCGGCCCACTTTGTTAGTTTGGAAGAGGAAGGTAAACCTTTGAGTAATTATTTTGACTTTTTCACATTGTAAAAACGTAAAGACAAATTATGGAACGAAATTATTTTTTAGAATTACATAAAGCATGATCATAGTGAAGTCAAAATAACTTGACTGAGAATGGGTCGTACCGTTTACATATAGAAAAACAAACTAGACAGCGCCTTGCCGCTCGCTTTATATACAGGGTGTCCGGTGGGAAGTTTATGTTTTCAAACGTGAATAAAAAAAAACTATGGTATTCGCAGTAATATTTTTTAATTTATTATAAAGAAGAAGAATGCGGATTTTATTTTTTGAAATTTACATCATCCAAATGTTGTGTCCATTTAGTCGTACACACTGTTGAAAGCGGTCCATCGTATTTCGTGCAACGCCCTGTAGCGGGCTTGGCTGAATATCGTTAACTTCACAGCGGATGTCTTTGCTCAGCGATTTCCTTGAAATTTTGAACTTAAAATCCCGTAGTGATTTCCTAGGTGCAATTGGATTTTTTTAAGTCTAAAAATAACGGCAGGTACCTGTAATAGAACTGTTATAAAAAAAGTTATTTATCTCGAAATAACCTACAAACTATTTTTTTTTGTCAAAATCTATAGAGCCGTGATTTTGATGAAAAAATTTAGTTTGTAGGTTATTTACAAAGAACTTGTAGATATTAACGAAAACAAAATCTGCCATAGAATCGCGTTTTTCGTTTGATTTTTGACTCAGGAGGTCCTTAAACCTTAACAATACACCGTTTACAAATTTTCAACGAAATAATTGTCGAAAAATCAATCTGTGTTTAGAAAACGGGTTAATAAATTTGTATGGTTAATATGTTATGGTTTAAGGTGTATTTTTATTCAATACTTAAAATCGATACATCAATTTTTTTTAATGTTCAAGAAATTTCAAACAGCAGCGACAAAAAGCTAAAGCGTGTAGGTTGGGTCGAGACAAGAAAAAAAAATCGTGTGGGAGAGGGGATCTATTTTTCTTGCAACACTTAAGCCAGAAGTCTGTTCTTTTATTTTGTTTTTAATTCAAATTATTTCAGATAATAGTTTTTAAAAAAATTATTTTTTAAGCTTAAAATTTTGAAAAAATAATGCATTATATATTATGTTTGAACTAAATTGTTCAAAATAGAACTAAAAACTAGTGGTCGTATTTGTAAGATTTTTGACTGTTTAAACAGTGTCTAAGTATTTGGAAATAGTCGGAAATACACTTTCTTTAGTAAAAAAAATTACATTTGTCAAGGTTTAGACAATCGATTAGGTTGTCTTAAATGAGATGAAAAGTTAGATCACTTTAGCAACAATTAAAAATGTTTATTTAACCCTTGGATGGCTGTCTAGGTTAGACAACGTTTATAAATAAATGTTTTCTAGTTTTTGAGAAAATTAAAAATAAAATCTTCCTTACTATTTTCTTAATGGAAATTAAATCTTTAGAGCATCTCAAAAATTAAAAATTGTGTAGTACTTTTTTAAATAGGCTCATGCTCTTAAAAATTTTAAGTCACTTAGATGTTAAAAAAAATATCTAAAAATATTTAAATAAGATACAGTGAAAGCTCCTATTGCGGACAACTCCCTTAAGCGGACAAATTCTCACGACCGTGGATCTTGGATTCAAATTCCATACATTTTATGATCCCTTAATCGGACACTCCCTTGCCGGGACGCGGACAAAGAGTACCTATATTATCTAGAGAGCCGACTCGTACCCCTCTTGCGTGAAACACCCGCAAATTTTATTTGAATTGAAAAAGAGAAAATTCTCTTATTTTACACTTCAAATGCGCGGGACCACTAATACATCTAATACATGCTCAAAATATAGGTCAAAGTGTATACATATTGTAGTTGGAATTCCATTTAAAATGCACGGGACAACTAGCCCACACAAAATCTAATGAGCAAATTCTCTCAGTACAGCTTGTAGGGTGGAAGAGAACAACCACCTTAAGTCGGTTCTCTAGATAATAGGTACTCTATGAACGCGGACAAGAATATCAGCCATGATTTTTTTAATTTAATTCTCTTAGGTGGACAAATTTTTATTTAAGGTTTGTAAATTTGAACCCTATTTTTTCAGAAATACTTTTCCATATCACTTTTTTAAACTTTCCCACTGGTTCACAGTGATAATAGATGCGATGTCACTAAATCACTGTCAGTGATCAAATGCATAACGAATTTTATTTCTGGAACTGTGGTCAGCTTTTTGTTTCTAACATCTTCATGCTCATTTTTAGTTTTTTTATTTTTTCCCTTGGACGGACAAAAATGTTGCGACCGTCGTCGCTGTCCGAATAAGGGAACTTTCACTGTATTTATATAATTAATCCCGACTTTGAATTTCATTTAAACCCATTTATATACGGAATAAAGGTTGAATTGTCATGTACAAACCAGCAATATCCCTTAGCACTACCAATCTCTGCATAAAGTCCCATATCTTACTATACTTAGGTATACAATACCCTGATTCTTATCATCATCCATGTTTTTATGTTTTTATTAAAATTCCTAATGACTCGCGATGTGTCGCAACTGGCAACTTCTCTGTCTCTGAATTCAGTGTTAATTACGCAACTTCAAGACTTAACTTTTCTTCCTTTTCTCACTCGAATAAACGTTGATTTACTGTTTTAAATACATGGCAACAACCAAACGAGCCACTTTAAAATTATTAATGAATCCCAACACACACATCCATGATGTTTGTATAGCGCGAGAGCGACTTGACTAAAGTAAAATACATTCCAAATAGACACTCGTTTAAGATTATATTTCTCATTAAGGAACTGAGGAAAAGTTTCCTTTTCATCAGAGTGTTTTTTAGCTAAAGTATATTTTTGAAGAAAAAAAAAGAAAATTATAAAAATTGCCACCCCATTTTGTGTCTATGCTTTTTAGCTCTCTAGAAAACGCCTCTCAGCAACTTGCCCCCACCCTCCAGCCGCACCGCGTCGACACCATTGCGACGACGAGTTGATCACCTAATTGAAGTCGTTTTACCATGTGAACTTTTCATTTTATTATAATTGACATACATACCTATGCTCACGGCGCGGCGGCGGGAAAACAAATCATCCATATTTTGGCGGCGTTGCCTTAGGGGAGGGTAAATGAATATGCATGCATTGAATATCCTTTCGTCTGTTCTGATTAATAATTAAAATTTTCAAATATGTTTACCTCGGGATAAAATAAAACAAACACACAAACACAAACTGCCGCTAAACTCATATACCTACATACTCGAGGAGTGAAACTGACGAGAACCGGTTGAATTAATTTTGGCAATCTTCTCTGTTTAACGAGTCATGGTGACATGTCCTTGCGGAGACTTAATTATTAATAATACATCAACACAAGACCACCGAACAAGGATTCTCTGTTATTCACACATTTTTCCAGTGGCCTAATTTTTTTTTTTGTTTTCTTATTATTATTTTTTTTTAATGAACAATATCTTCCTATCAAGGACTTGTACCTCGTACCTCTTCTCCCCGTGATCATCGTCCTTTAGCCATATTGCATTTGACAGAAGACACACGACTATAGGACACAAAGGACCTCCACTATGTGAATCTTCTCTCTCTCTCTCGCTCACTTAATAGCATCCACAATAATTCAAAGTTGAAATAAGAAAAAGAAAGGGAAGCACAACAAAAGAAACAATACTAAATCCTTTCTGATGCGAAACCTGTCAGAAGGAGCAGGAAAGTGGTTGATTGCATTACAGACTTTTTTCTCGGTTTGAATTTAATTTTTGAGCTGGCACAGAAGAACTATTATAGAAAACGTCCTGAAAGCGACAAAACGATTTTTGACGAGAAAATGATTCGAATTTTGTGCTATCGTTGTCATCCTCGTACTCGTCCTCGTGCCCGTGCTCATCATCGAAAATATCCTTATTACACAATCACAATTGTTCAATCTCTCTTTCTCATATCGCTTTTCTAAAAGAAGAAATTTTTTTTTGTTAGTTGGTTTGTGTCTGTAGGAGACATGGTGTGACTGACAAACAGGGTTTTGTGTTAGAAAATGTGTTAGGTTTTTTTTTTTTTTTTTTAAATATTTTTGTATTATTTAACACTAAAAATCCTTGTACTGAAAAAAGGATAATATTCTTTTTTTTTTGTTATGATTGTCGTGAGGGTGGTCATCAGAGAATGACCTACTTTTATTACTACCTATAGTTTTTATTATAAATTCCTCTGCGTGTTAGATGTATGATTGTGTGTACATGCAACGTGCTTAATATATATTTTTTGGTGAGGAAAAATAGTGTTAAAGTCCTTTTGTGTTCTGCTATCGCCTAAACTTTTCTCTTCAAATGACAGAAAGCACATAATGGAATAATTGCTATATCGTTGGTGTTCATTATCATAGTTATGATATGTACCTAGGTACATAATATATGTATGTGTCTAATATATATGTGTATTGAATTTCGTATTTGATGGTATGCTTTTTATAAAAAAAAAACACAAAAAAAACAGAGGATTTGTTTTTCTTGATTTTTTTTCTGTTCGTTGTTATGGTTTAGATTTAGACCACATAGAAACTTCCTTTGTGTTGATGAATAAAATAACATTTTAAAGACAAAAATTATGAGCAAAATACCAACAAAAATTTTAATCTCTGGGAGAGTGACTTTATTAAGGTAGGAAGGTATTTTTTTTTGTAAGGCTATTGACATTGATTTTTTTTTAATTTTTTTTTAGTGATGTAGCGAGGGACAAAGAGTCAAAGAGGGACAAGACTGTTATTTAAATGTATTTTAAACTTTTATAAAATGAAGAGAAATATTGGTGATATCTTGGCCCAGAGATTTAAAATTGAATTAAATATAAACGACACTTTTAGTTATGCGGACTGATTTTTTTTTGCGAAAATGAGAGTACGCTCACAACATTTTTAACAGGCTGAAATTTATTTTTTATTCTTCCTTAACAAAAAAATTTGCATACAAACCTATTCCTTCGAACAACCTATGGGTAGGTGATGCAAAAATATCAGATTCTTTTTTTGTATTGTTTTGTTTTTTAATTCTTGTAGGAATTTAAATTATAGAGCTTTTCAAAGTTAATCATTTTTTTAGATAAAAAAAAAAACAAACAAAAAATCGCACCAACCTGAAAGACGATAATGGAGATTTCGATTGCTATTGGATTTGAAAAATTAAGTTTTGCAAGGATAATTGCGTTCAACGGGCAAACAGGATCAATTGAAACACGCAGGTAGGGCAATGAAGCTGACAACGGCTAATGCCAATAGAAAATGTTGGTCGAAAACAGCTACTCCAAAATATCAACCCAAATTATGTTTATACATATTTATGGTTTTTCCTGTTTCTTCATCAAGTAAAATGATGAATCTTGTAGGTACCTACATTTCATTAGTAATTATGCATAAATATGAAAAACAAAACACATTTTTCATCAGTTCTTTCTAGATCCTACTGCAGAAATAATTACCACGTCCTTCGATCCTCCGTTAACTGCCTGAACAGAGTAGAATGCTGGAACTGGAGCCGCAGACGGACTGGAAGAGCTGTCAAAAAGTGTCGTACGTTATTTTTTTTACGTGCCCACAATGCAACTGTACAGCTTTGAAAGTATTTTGAAGAAAAACAAAACAATATTCTTGTATTCAAGCTCAGAATTCATATTTTTTGTTTCCAATACTTTTCCCTTTAATAAAAAGTTGTTTTTTTTTCATACAATTTGAAACGTCAAAAGTGCTGTACGTGAAAAGTTAAAAGTTGGTGAACTCTTCCGTCTGCAGCTGCAGCTCCATATGCGGCTACGTTCCGTTGTGTTCGCAACATTGAATTTGCGTGTATTCAATATTTTGACAGCTATTCCAGCTCCGGCTCCAGTTCCGTCTCCGTCACCATTCTGTTTAGCCAGTAAATCATAATTATGCTAAATTTTGTAGCTGCTTATCAATTAAAATATGTTTTGTTGTCATCTTGATTGTTACTCCACTTCTACGCCCCTTATTATACTACTGGGTATCCCATAATTCGTGTACGATATTTTGGGTGATGATTTGTGGGATCATTCTAAAAAAAAAATTACATGGGTTATCTTGCCGTCAAATTGTACATTGTATTACGTACACGTAACACATTACATAAATCAGTTAGTCTTTTTCAACCTCCAAACGTGACGGTCGTATTACCAAACGCTCTTACATAAATAAATAATAAATAAATTTGGTGGCACAACGGCTCATGAAGAACCAGGGCCTAGTGACTTACAACTCTCAACCATTCCTGTGTGCGTGTCTGCAGGAATGGAGGGGACCTACAGTTTACTGCAGAATCTGAACGTCTAACGAGCGGCACTTTTCTGTGACAGGAGATACTCTTGGAGGATTTGTCACTTCCTCGCAAGAGGCAGTAGCCCGAAAAAAAAACTTAAGGTGGAAGCGGCTGGTATTGAACCCCCTCTGGCATGACAGTCCAACGCACTAACCATTACGCCACGGGCTACTACATAATTGGTAATAAACTCTTTATACCTACACAAGTAGTTACTCTTTTATTTATTTAAAATTTCAGCTCGAGCATGGTTCTTTTTCGCCAAATATTAAAAAAAAACAATTGCAATTTATGATCGCAGTTTCGAAGAACTTTTGTTCTGTGTCTTTTGAATTTAAAAAAAAATATTTTAAGGAACCTGTAGATGCCTATTATAAAATGCTCAAAAATTTCTTTAATTTCTTGACTAAAAACAACTTTTTTTTTCTTTCCAGGTAAGGAATGGTCTAATTTATCAATATGTTTAAACATCAGTAAGTAAAATTTTTTTTTAAAAGATTATAAAACAAATTTATATAACGCTACAAAAATAGGGTTATGTACAAAATCTTGCACTCGAATTCATGAATTATAAAATAACGCTTTTCGTAATCTCGCCGTAAAAATATCCCAATTTTTACAATTTCGCACAAAAAACCCACAGACTAAAATCTCGAATTTGAGAAGAAAACGAAATAATAATTAATTATGTCAAGTCTAAAGCAAAGTATTGCACATTTGAGAGGCCGGCAGGCAATTATGTCAACAGTTTTTTTGAACAACAGTAAATTGTTTTTAATTCGAGATTATTTATATGCGAGACACAAATAATATGAAAAAAAAAATGCCATAACTATGCCAGTCGCACCAAAATACATTTAAAACAATTATTGCACATACATATATGTATAAACCTCCAGTGGGATATAATTTTTTAAGACAATTGAAGCATTAAGATGAAGAAGGGGTTAAGTGAAATTTGAAAAATTTTGAGACCCCCGAGTTCAAAGTCCTTTAACTAGGACTTGGTGTTACTTACTTTATACCATTTTTTTATGTTTATATGTCATCTACCCCCACAGTACACCTACTAAACGTAATATCAGTAGCGTTTTAATTTTTGGTCTGTTCTGCGCATCTATCAAAATCGATAGAAAATGGTGGATCCAGTGCTCCTTTCCTTGTCAAATTTCGATATTTTTGTAGTTGTTTTCAGTGATGCGGTTTGAACTTTCTAGGGGCATTCGAACAACCATTTTTTAATTTCTGACAGTTTCAATTTTAAAAACCTGCACAATATATTACCTAAGATTTGTGTACAGGGACTTACCCCCTTCTTCACCTCAAAGCTTCAATTGTATCTTGTTACGTGATTGGTCGTTGAAAAGACGTGATTGGTAGTTCACATCAATTTAGTGCTGCTTCGTGTATTACATCAACTTTTTTTCTTTTAACTGAAGGAAGAAATTTCATAGCTTAAAAAAACACAATGAACTGTCAGACGATTTTATGAAATCTATAAGTGCATGCAAACCGAAAACAAAAAAACTAATTATTGGGAAATTCACAAAAATCAATTGAATTGATTATTCCCAGTAAAGCCGTTAATTTTATGATTCCTTTTACATCATACAGACTTTCTTTTTTGTTTTGAACCTCCGTCCAAATTTTAATTTTTCAAATTTCTCTCCTTTTCACTTAAACTTTTTGGCTTATCCTAGCGATTTTCTGTTTTCTTATATAAGGCCTCATGATGTCATTTAGTGTCAAGCTTTGGAGTAAGTTTAAGTATTAAAAATGTTAAAATAACGTTCCTTCAAACTCAAAGCATACAAAAAAATTAATTAAATTTATTATATGTTCCATCGTCCATCCTAAACAATTGTAAAGACGGACAATAGATGTTATTATCGAAAACTTGAATTAAGTTCGTTTGTTACAAAGCTTGTAACTGCTGGTTGGTACAATTACAACAACTGTATACCTACTAAAAAACAATACTTGTCTTGACTTGACAAAAATTAAAATCACTATGCCATACATAAATCACAAATAGCTTCAAAAACAGCCTCTTTGAAAAGTTTAAAGTCATCAACACAGTTTTGTTTTACAACCTTCAAAAAATTCCTTGACAAGCTCATTAAACTTAATAAACAAAAAAAAAAAAAAAACAAAGAAAAATACATCTCAACAACTCCTGCTGGTTTTTAATAATAGCCTCTTCCACTCTACCAAGTTTATCTATAGACATACTTACACGAAGTATATACTTCCTTATAACATTTCCTTGTTACAGAACAAGACCTTATCAATGGAACGTGATTCGTCGAAAATCAGGCACAGTGGGATATTTAACATTTAAAATAGCATAAATATGCATAGATTGCAATTTGCATAACAATTGTTAGTGTAATATAAAACAAATTTGAGTTGTGTATATAACATGGAAATAACTATGACAGAATACCCCGCAATCGTTTCTTGTAACTTCTTAGAGCTCGAACAATTTTGTTAGAAGTTTATGTCTCTAGGGTCAGTAGTTAGTATTCGAGATGATGAGCTTTTATTTATTTATGTACCTATTTATTTATTTTTTTTTCTTTCTTTCTTTCTGGAATCGGAACTGCAAAAGATGTCAAAATGTGTAGGTACGTTCTTTTTTTTGCGACACAAGTAGCCACAATATTTTTTTCTTCAAAAGTGCTGCATGTGAAAATTTAAAAGGTAGCAAACTCTTCGGGCTGCAGCTCAGTATGTGGCTACGTTGCGTTGTGTTCGCAACATTTAATTTTATATTTCGATAGCTATTCTAGCTGCGGCTCCAGTCGCAGCTCCGTCTCCTTTCTGTTCAGGCAGTTATGCCGTATAAGGTCCTATACCAACCTGAAGGGTCTAAAATTTTGTTAGAGTTTTGGAGAAAAGTAAAAGTACAACCAAAAATATAACTTTCTTTTTAATTTCTGATTGTTCAAAACTTTTATAAGTCTAAAAAAGATCAACCTCATAATTTGGCACGAAATTAATTTGTTCATGTTTCTTAAATATCAAAATGCAAAACAATTTAATAGATCAAAATAATAAAAAAAAAAACAAAAAAATTAATAGGTAAAAGAGATATAATAAATAATGTGAATCAATGAAAGGCATATAATACTTAGCGAATTAATTTAATGCGAAACGAAATTTTCCAAACTCAAATTTTTAAACAGTTAAATGCCTAAATTGCAAAACAAGAAATTTTGAAATGCTCATTGCAAAAAAGAAATGTAATTAAAAACAAAAACTATTAATACATATAAAATTTAAGAAATTAAAAATGAAAAAAAACATACATTATGAATGAAAAAATTCAACTTTTTTATTTCAAATTTTGGAATAACGAGTTTGATTTCATTTAATTTAATGTTTTCGATGGTCAGGCGATGTCTTTGCTAGCTTTCAAACTCGCCTAAAATATCGCATATCTACATATGTATCTATTGAGATGGATGATATTGGGTTCGGCTCCTTCCTTTTTGTTTTTTCTTTGTTGATTCACAATCCAAAAACCAAAATTTGAAAATTGTATTCATATTTTAAAGTCAAACAATCCACTGTAAACAACAGCACAGGAAATCGTGGATATAAAATTAATAAATCATAATTAACAGAGGTGACGACAAGTAAAATTTTGCAAACTGTTGTATACGATCTTAAATATAATTTCGTCCTTCTGCTGTACCTATGTACCTACCCCTACCTTAGGTCTACCTTAGGTAGTTAAGGTATACAAAATATCCATCAGAAAATAACATTAAAATCTTCTGACTATGTCAACGTTGTTAGCAGGAAAACTCATTTTATATCTACCTATCTAACCTTTTGGCATGTCTCTCCTGAGTGTCCTGTGAGGTTCTTCTAATGGAAGAAGGGAAAAGTGAAATTTAACTTCCGTATTATTATTTTTTCTTCTTCTTCTTTTTATAGAAACGTTGTTGGTGTCGTTGTCGCTAAGTTGACTTCTCTCATCTCTTTTTCACATTAAAACCCATTTAATTTCATTTAAAAAAAAAATAAATAAACATCATCAACTAGGTTGAATCCTGATTTCTCTCTTTTTTATTACTTTTTTTTTTCGTTGGAAGTTATTTTGTTGATGTTATCGCCTCCTCGTGGTTGGTTTTAATAACAAGCTCTCAAAGAAATACATTAACCCGTGGTTGCTAATTTCCTAAAAGTTAAAAGAAGTAATTCCGCTTGAGGGAAATTGAGGTATAAATCAACATTAAAAAAATGTCCCCTTAGCACATCATAAGTAATTAATCGATACGAAGTGAATACAGTGCTGATTAGAAAAAAAAAGAGCAGGTGAAAATTATTTTGATAGTAAAGGGTGTATATCACTGCATTTTAAGTAATACTCGATTTACGAGACTAGGAAATGGCTAGTCAAAATCAGCTTCAGGATTCATGTTTTATCAAAAAAAAAATACCCCTTTAATGCTCTCCCAATCAACGCGAAACATTCTGTACGATGACGAAACTGCCGTCTGTCCAAATTAACTTACAGTTAAACGTAGATGACAAAAGTTCGCTCTTTCGTTGTTGACGGCGAGTTCATTTTTTTCCTTTGTCAAATGTAATTTTCGTTTTGAATTAGATCTATTGAAATTTTAATAATGATCGAAATTTTGAAATGATCCCATTTTATTACACATTATGTCTCATGCGGAGAATAGAAAAAAAGAGAAAGAGAAAAAGTATTTTTCAAGTATTTGGGTAGGAGTACTAAGTATCAGATACTTATAAGTACTTCAATTACTTTTCAGCCAAAAGTGATTCTTTGGTAACCAGGTAAACAATTACTTAAAAATACTTGTCAAGTACCTACTTGAAAGTACCTTTCAAGTACAGGCGACTAAGTACTTGAAAAATACTGATACCAGTATCAGAGTATAGTGCAGTACAAGTTCCGGTATTGGTATACTTGTTCTTGTATACTCTTGATATTTTACAACTCTGTGTAGTTTAATCTCCTGGTCAATAACATATTTTTTAGGTAGCTTAGGTTCTTTCATTTTTTATGAACTTTACGCTACACATTAAAGTTTTCGAGATATAAGTGTACATGTAACAGTTAAAACAGAAACTAAAATTACAGGATTCTAAGTTCTAATATAAGCCTGACTATCTCTCTTTAAATATTTATAATTATGAGTCACAGTTGCTATCAGCTATTCAACAGATTTTTGATAGTTTTACAAGCAGAGCTACCGCTGCGATAGGTATACTATAGATACCCCGGGGATTATTTTTTTCTGAGGGGATTTGGGGATACATTTTTTTAAAAAGGATACATTTTTGTCACGATTTTTCAACCTCAAGAAACTTTAAACTTAATTAAAAACACAACGGAGATGAAATAAGTAAATTTTTGTACGTTTAATTTATTTTCCCCAATTAAAACTTGCCATGTAAACTATCAGCCCTATTCTGCTAAATATTCGCGTGAAAGTTTGTATTCTGCTATCCGTCGGAGGGAAATAATTGCTCCAAATTTTGCATAAATTTTAATAAAAACAGGATTTAAACAGTTAGATTCTTTTAAGAATTTAAAAAATTAATATCAGTTAAGGTTTGCACTCAAAAGATTGAAGATTTCAAAAATTAATTTAAGGCAAATTGAATGAAACTTTCACGTGAATCGAAAGTTTCGATCGGATCGAATAGCAGAATAGGGCTGTATATGTAGATACTTCGACAGCGAAGTTATAAATAGCCTTCGGATAATTAACCCAAACTTAATCTCTAAACTCAGTTAAGGGCATTCGTTTCTCGTAGCTGGAGAAACGAAATTTTCAGACCTTCAATTAATAAAACTAAATAATATGGCAAAGATGGATGCCATTATGTTTGCAAAAAAACTTTGCCCTGAATCGTTTTTAGAAAAAGTTTGGAAACCTGTTTAAATAAAATCATAAAAAATCTTTGATTTTACTTAAATTCGTATTTTTTTTTAATTTTACACATTCCGAAGGGATTCATTTATTAACTTTCTTTTTTTCTTAACGATTCATATTTTCATGTAAAGGGATACATACATAATTTGGTCTGCGGTTAAACTGTTTGCAAGCACTAACTTTTCGACACTAAGTTGTGCTTTAATTTAAAAAAAAATTAATCCTCCTGCTCCTATGTATGTATGTTTACAAATTTAGGTCAAATTCAACTATATCTAACTCCGATCACAACAAAGCCCACACAACTTCCATATAGATGTATATTTTTTTTTAAATTTTTGTAATCGATTTGACCAAGTAATGGGAATATTGTTCTTTAATCAATTCTCCCTTTTATACAAAGTCGTGTCCATTTCTATGCTTTGAAACGCCCAATATAATTACTGCTGCTCGATTAACACTATTTCACGCTGCATTAATCACATTACCATCTTGAAATGCTTGCACAGTTGAACGAGCATCCACCACGCCGCACCGCAGCAATCAATAGAGTTTAGACTATATGAGGTGTGATTATACTTACCATTCACAGTACGAAATCGCTCTTCATAAATAAACCAGGCTATACAACCGTATCGAGAGCTAAGGTATGCATGTGCTATTATAAATTCAAAACCCCAACCCCTATTAATAGTTTGAAACCGCACCGCAAAAGAGAATAACTATAAGGTCGAATGAGAGAGAGAGTGGTAAACAATTTATTAGTAGGACCATGTTTTTTTTCTTGTATACTCTGTGCAACTATTCCTAGGGGCATAATTAAATGAACCACACATAGATGTGGGCAAAAATAAGTATGTATCACTTTTACTTTTTTTTTGTTCAACAACTGTGCACATGCAAAGTGGGAGTACTTATACATACGTATAAGACTTCTGATGAGGAAGATTAAAACTGCAGTTTGTGCGGGCGAGTGGGCTGGCTGATGAACAGAGCATGCATCTACTGCAATCTATTTAGTAATTTCCTATTCACCGAGTCAAAGTAAATTTGCTTAAATTGCAGTAAAACAGGTTATGAAAAAAAACCAACCCCACAAAATAAATATAAATTTTTAATCTCAATTACTTATGCGAGGGTTGTGAGAGTATACACTTTTCAAAATATAAAAGAAACACGCATATACTGAAATAGATAATTTCAAATTAAACGAAAATCGTGAAAATGATAAAAAATCTGCCACTATCGGCTTCAAGACTTTTAAACCAACACTCTTCGCGTATGAGCCAAATTTACGGTAAAGGCTAAAGTTAATCACTTCAGGCAAAACTTGTAACCATGAGATTTTCTACAAAATAGATTGTGAGCTAAAATTTCACTTTTTCAACCCACAATTTATGGTCCGGGTAGTTAATTATGTTTGGAAAATGCGTGGAGACCTCTCCAAATAATCTACTACAAATTATCAATTTCGCTGCTCGAACAGCGTGCTGCAGAACGAAAAGCAAATCGCAATTTTTCGCTTGTGATTTCGGGTTGTCATTTTTGGATGAGATTTTTTGTTTCCCCTCGTAGTAGCCGTGCCGTGGCGTGATGGTTAGTGCGATGGACTGTCATGCCGGAGGTCTAGGTTCGATCCACAGCCTCACCACCTAATAATTTAAAAAATAAAACGGCTACTGCCTCTTGCGAGGAATTGACAAAACCTCCCTTGTCATTGGAAAGTGCTGCTCACATTAGCCGTTCGGATTCGGCAATAAACTATAGGTCCCCTCCATTCCTGCAGACGCGCGTTGTAAGTAACTAGGCTCTAGTTCTTCATGAGCTGTTGTGCCATCAAATTTGAATTGAATTGAAAAAGAAACTTAAGAAGAAGAGAATTAACAAAAATAAAAGAACATTATTTTTGTATCCTTCAATTTTTTCTGAGTAGTATGTCTATTTTATCCCCAGAGATGTGGTAGTTGTAGCTGTAGTATATCTTTCCATTGCAGGCCATGCGGCAATGCGCATAAACATTTAAGCTGTTAAGGAGATCAAGTAAGTTTTTTCCTAATGTGATTCGCGTATAAAAATTTTCCGTGATGGAAGGAAAAAATATATTAAAGAAAAACAAAGTTGTATTTTTTTTCGAAAGTAAAATCTGCTATCTGCAGTTCTGTTGTTGATATTTGAAGAGTTCAATTTCTCACTCCAAAGTCGTAAAACGAAAAGAAACAAGTAAAAATGAACCGACTGAGAAAAAGATTTTGTTTTTGTTTTTTTTCTTTTTCTTTTATTTTTATTTTTATTGTGGTCTCTCTTTCATTTTAATATATGTGTTTTGTATCGGCCATGTGTACGCGCTGTTATTTTGCTTTACTCTCTTCTTGCACTCCTTACCCTCAACCTATCCCATCAACGGAAAAATAAACAGGTAAATGTGACTACTGAAGTGAAGAGGTCAAGCGTTGGGGGCAGTAAAAAAAATAGAAGAAATATTTTCTCGACTTTTATTTACTTATAAAGAGGGTCAATTCAGCAGCAGCAGCACCACCACCACCAACACCAGAGGTTATTCCTGTGTTTTGTTGTTGTGCTTCTTTTGCCTAGCTTTTGAATGTCCTACTTTTTCTACTTTTACCCCACCCCCCCTCCAAAGCATATTGACAACGACCGACGACGATGACGCAGGGTGAGTGGCTTGAGGGTTGAAAATAAAATATATAAAAATATACAGTTACACTTTATTCTCTTCCTCCTGTATTTATACTGTGCAAAAGTTTAGATACAAATTGGTATTTGAAAATCAGTTTATAAACATTGAGGAAGAACTTTATCTTATCGAAAGTTTTATTATTATTTCTTTTTGGCTGTGTGCAAACTATAGGTCACCTAATTGTGTTTTATTAAAAAAATGACAGAGGAAGGTATAAGTTTTTGTGTACCATACGCTAAATTTGGAAGATTAAAATAAAATTTAACGGATATACAAGTAAAGGTAGTTGAGAAGAGTCATTGATGCATGGATTGTCATCCAGTTTTTGATTTCAAAACTTTGAGGTTAGCTCAAATATAATTGTTTGGAATTATGTAGGTACCTATCTGTTTTTCTTCCTGAACGAATTTTTAGTGAGCCCTTTTACAGCTCGTCTGAACTGATGAATTCTGATGTGCTGATGCGCATTTCGCTTATGTCTACCTAGATGCTCAAAAAGTTGGCATCAGTTTGTCATCACCAGGATTTTAGTAAGTTTCCTGTTTGTTTCCTTGCAAGATCTGGGCGTACATGAGCTGTATCCGTCAATTGTTAATACTTGCCAGTCTATACCTTAATAGAACGCAACAATTTTAAAACAAAATATTTTAAAAAATTTCGACTTGAACTATACCTACTCGACTTATCTTGAATAAGGCTGCAACATGTCTACATACAATGAAGTAATATTACCGTCATTTTTTGATTTTCTTAAAAAAATGATTGTGTTGCCACGTGTCGTATTTAAAAAAAAATCGTACTAAGCATACATTTTTTGGAGGCTATCCATTTTTTTAGCGTCAAGTTAGCACTGCCAATTTTAATGAATTTAAAAAAAAAAGTTGTGCCTATATTGTGCTCAACTTGTGGTGCATTTCGCAAATTTTATGGATATACTTTTTTTTTTAAATTAATTTTTCTAAAAAATACATATAGTTGTGCTATTTTATATGCTCAAAAAATGATACTAGGAACCGAAGAGATAAAAAAATCGCCTATTTGCAACTTCTACGACCGAACGCAAATGTAATGAAGCACCTTAGCGTGAAGTTAGCACCAACATTTTCGATTTTCAAAAAAATAAAAGTTGTGCTGTAAATATGGTTTTTTTTTTGTCAAGTTCTTTTCGAAAATCTTAAGATGAAATTTTTCCAAAACTTCAATTTGTGCTAGTGTTTGTGCTGCCTAGTGCCGAAGAGATAAAAAAAAATGTTCGCATATTTGCACCTTAGCCAAAAACTAATTTGTATTGCGAAGCGTGTAGTAAGCACCATTATTTTCGATTTTCGAAAATTGTGCTGTGTTGTACCGTAATTCCTTCTCTCGAATTCTCAAAGTTCGCATTTAAATGTTTTATTTTTAAACTATGTCCTCAGTATTCTTAAAAAATATTACAAAATGGATTTATTCTTTCAATACTTCTCTTTCGAAATTTTGACATTTCCATATACAGATTTACATCATTAGTGTCAAAAATAAATTTTCGAATAAAATTTAAAGCGATTTAAAACAGATTCGCACACAGCCTAGATATTAAACTGGAAATTTTGGGTAGTTATTTTTTCTTGTGGCAATTTTTCAATTTTCCAAGCAAATACAAAACAAAATAAAACATTTATTATCTGGCGTTAGGAAAGTTGCAAGCGACAACGAAATATAGGCACTTACACTTGATTTTTTTTGTTCGAGCTTTGTCCTCTAAAGACCTAGATTTTAATAGCTTTTACCTTAGGTAAAGTAACACCACCATGGCAACTCTACAGGTAACTTTTGAATGGTAGAAATGCAGAAAGAAAATGTTCGACCATAAATATAAAATTAAAAACCATTATTAATTTAAAGAACATCAAATTGCTGTTTTCTTAAGAAATTACTAATTTCTTTAAAGCTTCCTTTGCTTCAAAAGAAACACTTTATGTAAGAATCATCTTTGGTAATTAGTTATTTTATTTTACAATCTCATGAAGATGGTTTAAAATATTAGGTTAGGTTAGGTTTGGAAAGGTGATAAGACGACAAGCCGCATTAACTCACTCCGGTTTCAGTGGATCCATTGTGCTCCCCAGGATATAGGTAAGGTAGGTTTAAGGACGGGTAAGGAGAGGAGTTAGTGGAGCTTAGGGGTTAAGTTTGCGTATGAGCCTCCCTGAACCATTTTGAGTTCTGAATGAATTGCAAAATGTTCCTTAGTGGCAAACACGAGATATCGCCCAATTCGTCAAAAAAGTATTCTCCAAGGGCTGTCTTTCTGGCTTTTGCTCGGCTGGGGCATTCACAAAGAAAGTGATGGGAGCCCTCTTCCGCCTCTTTATCCTGACACCCTCTGCATAAGTCAGATGTGGTGATACCCATTCTGCTCATGTGGGTTCCCATTGAGTTGTAATTCGTTAGGGTTCCCACCAAGAGGAGTCTTATCTGCTTAGCTTGAGAAAGTAATCTGTTTTTTGCTTAGAGATTTCCGGAAACAGATTCCTCGAGACCCGAACAGGTATCAATTGCTCACCATCTGTCGTTTGTGGCTTGTAGGAAACAAAAAAAAAGACAGAGTTTGGTTAAAATCTGGTTAACGACCAGTAGCCAAAGCAGTGGACATAAAACCCCTTCTTGTGGAGTACCTCTACATGTTCCTACTTTAAGGTTGCTATGACCCATTTCTGCATTTAATAAGTCTCGTTTAAAGCATGGAATCGATCCAATTTGAGAGAATCGGATCAATGTATTCATAGAGTCCATCAGGGCTCGTGTTTTCAACGTTATTAGAGGCGTTTTCTATGTCAAGGAATGCTTTCAACGTGAATTCTTTGAATTGGATTGATTTCTCAATCGTACCATCGTGCCGTCTCAACAGATTTGCCCTTCATGTATGCATGTTGGGCCTGCGAGAGAACACTATCATTTAGTTTTAGGCTAATGTGTGTGTCTTACGAAGAAAGCATTATAGGCTTGGCCTGAAATCTTTCGCTTCAGTATGAGTGGGCTTTCCGGCTTTCGGAATGAAGATAACAGGTGTAAAATATTTATTTTATCTATGTTATATGAAGAAAATGGGTTCTGTTTTTTTTAAATTTTATTGCGACACATTTCGGAAGCTTTAACGAAACTTTATATCCATTTAGACGCAGAGATGTTAACTATGATATATTCTGCAAGTTAACTAAGAAGAATTAAGTGTCTACACTGTTTTTTAATAATTTCAGGACTTTGATTTGCTATTTTTTTTTAAATAGTTATAAAACAATTTTTAGTAAAAAATGTGTTTCGAATGTTTAACTGCTAAAAAAGTGAGATACAGAAAAAAAAATCATCCAAAGAATCGCAAACTTGGCCTCTACAATGTTTTTCTTGTCCAGTATGTAAGCACACATAATTTGTTTTTTTTTTTTTTTTTCACTCTACATACATATATGTACATAGGTATACCTACCTACTGTACCTACTGTACCTACTGTACCTACTGTACCTACTTCAATTTCATCCGCATGTGTGTTGAAATTTTGTTTATTTTTTTCTCTTCATTATTTTGTTTTATTTTCCCGCAATCGGCATGAATTAAACATTAATCCTTACTTTTTTAAATACATAAAAAGAACAAAAATTGTCACTTAATCCAGAAATTCCAACTAAAAAATTAAAAATGAATCAAACCTTCTGTGCAATTATGTATGTAGATATGCCTATGTATGAAGAGAACTCCGTGAGTGTTCTGTTTTTTTTTGTTTTTTAATTACCACTGCAGATAGGGTAGTTAATCCAACCTATACAAATTTTTAAAAATACAAAAATGAACTGTATTTATAAAATGAGCACAAGGACAATGCAATAAATTTGTTATCCTGACAAATGTATCGGATGTATTACGGTATTTCCTCAATTTAAAATCAATTATATTCTCATTCCTTTTGCTTCTGTATTTTTTGTTTTGTTTCACTTTTGTTTTTGTTGTTGTAACAATTCGTATTGTTGTTTGCAGGCTTTTTCTGTTTCTGTTGTTTTTTTTTATATATATCTGTGTATGTCCTGAGCTTTTATCCTTTTCGGCTCAAAATTAATGGCAGATGAAAAGATTGTGTCGTAAACGGGACTAGATGGGCAGGAAATTTAATTTATGTTGACCTATCCTATACGTGATTGGAAAAGGGGCTTTTCAGAGTGAATTAAATTGAAGGCAAAGGAATTACGAGACAGACTTTAGCGCTATATGACATACACAACAATGCATATACACACAAACACGTTCAAAGTTCGATTGTGATTTTAAATGGATTTTAGTTCATCATGAGACACAGTAGAGCGCCGTATGCTTGATTCACTTTTTTTGTTTTTTTTTTTTTGGAATTTAGGGGAGTTTTGTGAAGTTATTTTTGTGTCTTTCAGTAGATATTTTCCGAAGGGAGATACAAAAAAAGACGCATTGTATTATTTATATAGGTTAAGATAGATTGCTTTTGTGTTTTCCTTAAGGACCTTTTAATATTTTAACATTATTTCTGAAGTTACAATAAAGGCTAGGCTGTGAGCTTTGAAAATAAATCAATATCAAAATATTATATGTATACAGGAATTCCAAATATTTCATTTAAGAGAGAATAATATAATGATTACCTATATAATTTATGTAGGTACATATGTACCTATATGTGAAAAAAATTAAAAAGGTAAGTACCTACATACATAAATAAATCAAACCTGTCATTTGTGAAGCTTGAGGCGTTCCTGGTCATCAGGACCTAAAGCCCATAAACCAACCAACGATTTTCTATAATTACCAATAATGAAAATAATTTCTTTTGAAAATTTATGAATTGGACTTTTATTTTACTTATAAATACAAATTACTTACTTTAATCAAAATATTTTAATTGGAATTATTGTAAATCAAATAATTTATCCAACCATAAACCAGATGAAGAGAATCATCTCAATGGGAGGATTACGCACAGTGAACTCGTAAGTGTATTTTCCAAAAGTGCTGATTTCGATAAGCTGACTCATAGTTACAAGAAATATCATCTTAGTATATAACCCCAAAAATCATGAGTGTCAACTTAGCGAAACAACAATCACCGATCGAAAAAATTTTAATTGGGTAATTAGTCGTGAATTAGTTGTGATAATTTCGAATTTGTCGTTCGATGTTTTCTTTGTTTTTTTTGCTGCAGCACCTCAAAAAGGGGTAAAGACGTCTTATAGCCAATAGTTTATTGCTTAATAATTAGGCGTTCAGCAGTTCTGAATTAGTTGTGACAATTTTAATTTTGTCGTGCAATGTTTTCTACGTTTTTTTTTTGCTGCTTTGCTTACTTCGTCTCAACTTAGCGAAGCAGCATCCGAACAATGTATAAAAACTTCTTACTGTGAATGTGAACCATTAAACCACTCAATATAAGAAATTTTTACAGCTTTTCCGGGGTTCCTCGCTAACTTGATACCAATTTGACAATTTTGCAAAAAACATAGAAAACATAGAGCGACAAATTCAAAATTGTCACAACTAATTCATGACTAATTAACGGCAAATTATAGAGCAGTAAAACATTCACAATAAGAAGTTTTTATACGTTTTTCAGATGCTGCTTCGCTAAGTTGACACGAAGTTAGCAAAGCAGCAAAAAAAACGTAGAAAACATTGCACGACAAAATTAAAATTGTCACAACTAATTCAGAACTGCTGAACGCCTAATTATTAAGCAATAAACTATTGGCTATAAGACATCTTTACCCCTTTTTGCAAAAAAAACATAGAAAACATCGAACGACAAATTCGATATTATCACAACTAATTAACGACTTATTAACGGCTAATTACCCAATTCAAATTTTTTCGATCGGTGAATGTGGTTTCGCTAAGTTGACACTCATCCGAAAATCTGTATATACCAAAAGGATTTGGAGCGAAACTCAAATAAAAACCCCTTTCGATAACCCTGGGTCTCCACAAAAAATAATTAATTTCTTAAATCGAACAAGCAATGGATATTTCCAATGGAGGCCACGAATTTCATGAAATCACAGATTTCTGATCTTTGAAGAGATTAATGTAGAAATAATTTTATGTATACTGCCAGTTGGACTGACACAACATGTGCTGCTTTTCATCTTAACATGTAGGTCGAGGAGTTGACTCAAAATTTAAAGTGAAGCGTAGAAGTTAGCTGTTTTCTCTTTTTAGCGGGGTGATTTGAAATGAGATTTCATGAAATATTTTGCCCACTAAATGCGGAAATATAAATTTTTTGAAATTATTACTTGTGGAGGCGAGGGGTCTTTTAGTTTTTTTTTTTTTTTTTGTTTAAATACAGAAGTTTCTCCATAATTGGAATTACCTATAATATGAATTTCTCTAAAATGTCAACCACCAAAACTTAACATTGTTATCTCTATATAATGTGAATTTTCGAAACTTTTGGAATCTAAAATGTGAATTTGTTTTGTAAATTTTTTTAAATTTTCCAATTTTCTTTTCTTATTATTTGTCTTGACTTATTTCAAGGTTTTGAATGCAGCTGCGGTCAAAAAAGTATCACTTTCCAGTAGTGTAGGTACATTTTGTTGTTTCAATGGGTTTCTTTGTACTGTGACAAATTTCCAGTACCTAATGTGAATCCCTCTAAAATCCGAAAATGCCTTATGTTGTAATTAGTTCACATTATCGAGGGACTACTGTATTATGTTTTCAAAACTTATAAAAAATCGTCTTTTTCGCGATAATACTAAAGGAAACTGTTTAATTTGAGAGTGCGGCAACCCTGAAAAAGAGTTGGCGGTCAAAAATTTTTATATAAGCTTACAGAGATCGGGCATAACTTCGTTATATAACTTTTATTTTGAATTGGCTTCGCTCTGAGAGTTGCTATATTCCTTTAAAAAAATTTCGGTTTCGATTTAAGATTTATTTTAAAAAAAAGTATCGGTTGAGGTTTAATATTTTTTTAATTGTGATGTACTTTTTATCTTGAGGCTGAGGTTTAACCGGTTTAATCAGGGTTCTCTCCAAAAAAGTACATACACTTTAGATAATAGGTCTCTTCCTTTATTGATAAATAGAAGAATCTTAACTCCGCTCCACGTTATGTTCGTTCGGGTCCTCGTCCTTGCTGTGAGCTGTCACGATGTATAGGTTTTAACCCTGTAACTTCGATAATTATCGAGCTACTAGTGTTCGAATCTGTAATTAATAATCAACTGGCGGACCAGGTAAATCAAACGGATGTATCCGGCAGATCAACAGACAGGTCAGGTCTAAAATCAACTGGCAGACCAGGCAGATAAAACGGAGGTGTCCGGCAAATCGACTTATAACTCCGACAAATTCAACTGGTGGACCGGGAAAATAAGCCGACGTATCCGGCAAATCAATTGATAACTCAGATAAAACCAACTGGCGGATAAGGCAAATAAATCAACGGACGTATCCGACAACAATTTTAAAGTTGTCTCAAATATTACCTAGGGTGCTTCCAGGCTTGAGTTTGCTCCTTCTTACATAGCTTTAACGACTGAACAATTGGTTATTCCTCATTAGTCGAGTTTTTCATGAGTGTCAAGTTGTCGAAGCAACATTTGTGGGTCGAAAACATACTAAGTGGATTATTTGCCGTTAATTAGTCGTAGATAGTTTTGAGAATTTAGAATTTGTCGTTCAATGTTTCCTATATTTTTTTGTTTTGCTTTGCTAAGTTGATATCAACCTAAAAAAGGTTTAAAAACTTCTTATGTCTAATCTATAATGGTTTTTTGCTTAATAATTTGCCGTCAAATAGTCGTGAACATTTCTATTTTTTCATGCGATATTCCCTATGGTCTTTTTTGTTGATAAGTTAAATTATTATCAAGTTAGTGAAGCATTCCCTTAAAAAGGGTTGTGCGATGTTTCCTATGTTTTTTTTTCCTGATTAGCTAAATTGGTATCAAGTAAACGAAGCACCCCTTGGAAAAGGGGTACCAACTTTTTGCATTTAATAGTTTATTGCTTGATAATTTGCCGTTCGTCAGTCTTTAATTAGTTGTGACAATTTCAAATTTGCCGTCCAATATTTTCAATGTTTTTTGGTGTTTTTTTTTCAAGTTCGTATAAAGTTTGCAAAGTACCCCTCGAAAAGTATTTTATAATTTGTAATATCGAATGTTTATTGCTTTATAATTTGCCGTCAGTTGGTCCATAATTAGTTGTGAAAATTTCAGTTGCTATTTTTCTATGTTTTTTTTATTTTTGAAAAAGAAAACAGAAACTATGTTTTCTATGTTTTTATTTTTGAAAAAAAAAAAAAAAAAAAAACGTTGCATGACAAAATTGAAATTATTACAACTAATCAAAGACTAATTAACAGCTAATTATCCACCTTATATTTATTATATTGGCGACGATGCACGGTGAGTTTTTCCGCGTGCAAAACATTCAAATGCTGTCTCTGTATTAGCTCCTCAATTCAATTCAAATTATGTACATATACATAATATCTCAAAAATTGTTGAAACCCTTATTGAAATTAAATCGGACGAGCCATTGAGAAGATTTACGAGAAAACGCAATAATATTTTGACTCAGTGAAATTTCTGCCAAATATCTTGAAATACAGTTTTATTAAATTAATTTGGAATAGGTATAACATATACATAATCACACTCCTTGGTGCAACAAAAAAGAACTCTTTTTGCCATGATTTTTCCAAAAGCTTATAATTTTTATATTTCTTTCTCAAAATAAAAATAAAATGTTACCTAACTATTTTGTTTACAAAATAAAAAAAAATAATAAATTAATAATAAATCTCTATAACATTTCTGCCTACACGCCAAAGCAAGTTATTTTTATGATTGCAATCATATACCAAGCGCGCCCATGAGTTGGTTGTCAAGAAAATAGAGAAAGGTCGACTAAGGCAACAAAAATTAAAAACAAAAAATAAACTAAATTTAACACTCCCTAGAGACGTCTTTTAAAACGCACCATCAGGCAAACCAAGTTGATTCCCCGTCTCACAAACACCCAACCCGCAAAAAAAAAGAAAACAAAACCTCGAAGGACGAAAAAACCCACAGAATAATTGTGTTTGTGTTGCTAAATTGAAGGTGGCGATGAAAAGTGATGGACATCATGATGGAGTGGTAACTTGGTTGCTCTCTGTCCTTGCATGTTCCGTTTTATTTTTTCTTCTCTTCCTTTCTTTTTTGCTCCTCAAATGACAGGTGACTATTAATCAATCAAATTCCTTCAATTTAATGGTTCACACTACACTCTGACAGAGCTGTGGTATAATGTGATGGTAGTGGTTCTATGCCGCGTCCCCATTACCCACAAACAACTCCCAATATGATACCGAGGCTTGAATAACAAGTCAATTCATTAATTTTAAAGTGGATGATACTTTGATGCGTTGCACATCCTTCTTGTTTTTTCAACGAGCTAGATAAAGGACTCAGGGGTCGAGAGATAGATGGTGCGTCCCGTTGAGCAAACACGGCATGCTCTGGTGGTAAACGAATATACTCGTATATAGGAGGCTTTATAGGAATATCTACGCAAATTGCGGGTAAAAAAGTTCAATCAGGCGTTACAGATGCGATGCGTGTATTAGTAGAGATGTTTGCCTTGTACCTAGGTATAGTTGCCTCTTGTCTTGCCTCTTCACTCTATACAAATGCAAAATCTGAAAAAGGATCCGAGTGTGGAATATGAATTTTCCCCTCAAAGGAAATTCGATTCAATATAGTTGACGTTTGATTAAGAGTCGTGAATCATTAGTTAAAGCGAGAAAGCTTAGGGAATCAGAGAGAAAAGCGAAGAAAATCGGCATATAAAATACATAAAACTGACTGCCAATCTGTGCATCCTGCTGCGGGCATGGGGCAATCGTGCGGACAGGATATCGATAGGAAATCGTTGTGGATACTCAAGGATTCAAATTTCGTTTTTCGAGTTTAATTAATTTTGCAAACGATAATCAGCCAGCAGCAGGGGTTCTATTGTTGCTGATGTGCGGTATTTATGCGAGAAGGGGGATAGGATTGTACGTGTTAACTGATAATTTTTTTTTGGCGAAAACCCACTTCAAAAGTTTGAGGGCGAATAGCTTAGACCGACATGATGGACATTGATTAATGTTCATTTTGCTTAGAAGTTTGAGGAGAGATGGCGGGCGTGTCGATTGTAGCATGAAGTAAATCGATAAGTTTTGTTAAACATGTAATGAAGGTAAATAAGTTTAGAGCAGATTTGGACTTCCTGTCGCTCTCAAGAGTGCAATAAAACTTTTTGAAGTGTATTAAGGTATTTTGAAGTGTATTAAGGTATTTTTATTCATCCTACTGGCTTCATATGAAAGTTCTGTGAGAAAATAGTTCTGAACGTAACTCTAAGCTAAACTAGTTCCGAATGGAGTTTTTGTTAAGGTACTCCCGAAGGTATATTCAGTGACGCCACGTTCTTATTGAATGTGCGAATAGCCGTGTTCCTTTGGAGGTGGTGAAGCACAGCAATGGCTTTGGTAGTTGAATCTACAACATTTTCATGTGGCTGTCAACTGTTCATATTCTGTGAAATCTATACAAACAACAAAATCGAGAAATTCTACACAGAAAGACATAATACGTTTATGGTTGGTAAACAAATTGAAAACAAATGGCATTTTGCGTGAAAAATTTAAATTTAATCAGGTGCCATCTAGTGGTTGGTTTGTACGTAACTACTCTCTCGCGCATGAGTAGATGGTAGTATGTACTAGATTATTGTTTTCATCTACTCATGAGTACTTTGCCACCTCCAAAGGAACACGGCTAATGGGTGAAGAAGCAGTTTCGTAATGTCAAGGTAGAACACGGCAGTCAACATAGAAGCACCAACTGTCACACAATGAATATGTCAGTAAGTGGCACATGATTGATCTGACTATAGGTCTGAAATTCAAATATCAAAAAAAAGGTACCGCAAAAATATTCAAGCTGACCAATGACTGAAAACTACTTTTCAGATTTCTTGTTCGTGTCACTGTGTTTGCACACAATGGTCAAAACCGGACAGTTGGTTCCAGCTTGAAAAATAGAATAGCTTTGGATGTGATAGGTCCATAGCGGACGCTTTTGTTGAGAACTAAAATATTATTTTTTAATTTTGTTTAACGAATTTTTTACCTTTAAAATTTTGTTTTTTGTAGAGTGAAGTACATATAGGGCAAAGAAATAGTATCTAATAAAAAAAATTCTGTGTTTGAAATAATTCTTAAGTTATATTAACAAAATTATGTTTTTTTTTTGAAGGGCGAAATCGTGTAAAAACAAAATTAAAAAAATGTTTGTGTCTGAAAGAATAAGAAAAGAATTATCCATACCTGTTCTAAGTTTTGGATTCGTAAAAAAAATCGAACTCGAGATTTTGATCAAACTTGGCATTACCGTGATAAGGAAGACGAAAAAAGTGGGGCTCGCAATTCCGTCTATATCCCTGTCTGTCTGTCCATTCGCCTACAGCCTGAAAATCGACCCATACGATTTTATTTAAACTTGATACTTATCCAGCATTCTTTAAACACTCCCCTGAAGCGTGTTTTTCCTTTTTTTTTAAGACTAAAAATGAGGGTACCTGCCATATAATTTTTTTTAGCATTATTGAAAAATCTTATTTTCCTCAAAAATTGCTCCACAGATTTTACTAAAAAAAAATCAAAAAGTTTTATTAGATATAGGCTACCATGAAAACTAAATTGGTTTTAAATGGTACCATTTTTTTATTTTCGTTTTTCGAAATTACCAAAGTCAAAAATTAATCTTCAAGAACAATTAATCGTTCTTTTAATTTAATTCGCACACGACCTAGGTATGAAAAACATATTTTTCAGATAAAAATTAAGTAACATGCTACATTCGTCCCCAAAGTTTAGTGTTACTTTTGCCTTTAGTTTTCAAAAACAAACTAAATATTTCACTCAAAATCTTAGATTTTTTGAAGTGATGATCAAAGATAAATAAACAACATATTAAAGAATGTTCACGTACTTAAAAATATTGATATTTTTTGTAGAAAATCCGTTTTCCAAAGAAAAAAAATTTTAAATTAAGCTTTTTTCACTTTTTCACTGTGGCATGTGCCCATCTCACGACCGAGTGACATCAACTGTTTAGTAAAGAAAAGGTTTAAATTGTTTACAAAAGTGCCTAGGTACCTACAAGGAAATGCTTCAATACATTAAATTACTTGTTTCTTTTTAAATAAGTAATAAGTTAAAATAATTTTTCTTATTTTCCAAAAATTCAGCAATAAACTAAAAATATTTACCTCCTTTTTTTTAAAATAAATAATTAATTTCAATAATTTGTTAATAAAAAAATATCGATAATTCGCTAGAAAACTTGAAAAAAAAACATTCGAAAAAATTACCATTTTTTTTCAGTAAATAACACAGATTTAGAATTTGAATGAGCCACAGTGTATATGGCAGAGTTAGAAACAATATTTTCGTTTAAAAACCTAAAATTTATTCAAATATGCTCAATTGCTTACGATGTTATCTGTAAATACGAATTTAATATGGTGTTCCCCAAGGAAACCATCTGAGGCCACTTTTGTTTTTTACATTTTGCTGCAGGCAAATAACAAATTTTACATTTTAACCTGTTCTTCAGTGCTCTGTTTATAGTTACTAGAAAGTTTGGCTCTCTCAATACTTCCTTATCATATAAGCAATATTTAAATGTAAATAAAATGTGGATTCATAAGTCATCACTTTTAAGAGTAATCCTCGCACAATAATAGGTACTTATCATAAATGAATGGTTAAGTTTCCTTTGCACCTCAAAAACACAGGCATTTCTATGCTCGCATACATTTTTCTTTTTAAATAAAATCCTTCCAAATTCTCCATTCAATTGACTAAATTCCAATCATCGCTCTTCAAATCATTTGCATCAACTCTGATTGTTATAACATACCATTTCAGTAACTCCTTTTATTTGACATTGTCTTCCCTGTCTCGAAGGCCACCCTCTTGTGAATCATCCTGTAAAGTGCTTCTAAATGTATAAAATTTAAAACGAAATTCATGACGTCTTTAAGAATTGAAAGTCAAAAGAAAAAAATATATATATAAGGACTTTTATTGAAAGCATTTTATTTTTATTCGCAATTTCTAAAATGTTATCGATTTAAAATGTCAATAAACTGTCAAGAAGTGAGAACAGATTTTTAAACGAATTCCAAAAAAAAAAAAAAAAATAATCCCAAAAAGCCAAACGAACACTTGAAATAAGTTAAGCCCCATGACTTCGTGTTCGTATATGTCACATTACTTTCGGGTGACAAGATTCCACGAATCGAGGAAAAAAAAAAAAACAAATCCCTTTAATATTTTCGTTACGGTTTTCTCTCTGAAAATATCTGTTGTATCTCTCTCATATTGCAAAAGTATCCTTTTAGCCAATTTCAGAATATACATATGTATATTATTTTATATATATATGTGTGTGTACCTACATACCTATATTATTTTATTTTGGAATAAGGACAGGAAAGTCATTGTTTTTAATTATATATAAACTGCGTTGCAAGGACCTGGAATTTTACAACGCATTTCTCTTTTCCTCTTAATTGGTTATTTATAATCTTCTGATATAAATTTGAAGGGAAGGTTATGGTGACCCTGAGTTGCATGTATCTCAACAAGAGTATACCTACGATGCGCTCTGTATACGTATGAGCGACAAATTGTTTTCCAATTTCACGATACACTTTCAGGGCTGCACATTTTATACCCTGAAGACAGTAAAATTGTTTTCCCGAAAAAGTAAATTGCGAAATTTGTATCCTTTCAGCGTTTAAATAGTTATTACACAAAATGCTATAGCAATTTGAATCATTCTTTCCTATACGATACATAGTGGGGCAGGGCAGGTTTAAAATTTGAAAAAAAAAAATTGTAATTTATATTTATAATAATAACATAAAAAGGAATGTTGAATAACTTTTAAACTAAGAGTCGCACAAAATGTTTTCTTTCTGGACTAACATGAACAATCGGTGGACAAACGATTGCGGAAGGTTCCATTCCGCTAAGTGATATATAGATTTTTGTGTGGTGGGTGCTATAAAAAAAGAAAAATTAAATAATTTTTTAACTAAGGGTGGACAAACGAAAAACGATGGCTATAGCCTACAGGTTCTATTCCCCCAAGTAAAAATTTCGATTTTTTTGTGTTGGGTGCTATAAAAAAGTTGAATAATTTTTGAACTAAGGGTTACAAACGAATTCTTTTAATAGATAGTCTGAACATAAGCAGTGGACAATCGAATTCACTTAGACTCATCTTTTTAAGTCTTCAATTTCCGACGGTAAACGATTTTATTGTCCAGTGACAGTTGCTATAAAAAACAAATATTAAATAAATTTTGAACTAAGGGTGGACAAACGAAAATTTTTGGTGGACAATCATAGGAAGCGCTGTGAGCGGAAGAAAAACTTTTTTTTTTTTGAGAGTGGACAAACGATTTTTTGTCTGGACCAACATGGATAAACGATGGACAAATAATTCCGACTTGTTTGGTCCAAAAATTTTGAGTTCGGGGTTCTGGCGTCACACAGCTTCGTTTTAATTTAGGTAAGTATCTCATCTTAAAATTCAAAAGTTTTAACATTAAAAAGTTAATATCTATATTGGATAAAATTTTTGAGCTTAATCCGACTTTTACTGTACATACCCCACTGTGAAACTCCGCAGCAGCACCATTTTCAGTAAAAGTTTTTAAAAAGTTGAACGGTACAAAAATTCCATTATTTCCACCCAATTTTTAGCTGTTTGTTTTGAAGGATAAGAAAAACCTACTTCTGAAGGGCGACTGAACTGAACCGAAACGAAGGACTCCAACTCATCATCCTTCTTTTGTGAATAGGTACTACATATAAGTGCGCGCGAAAAAAATGCAAATACAAAAAAAAATTATTTGATGCCCCTTCAGGCATTTGAATTAAAAAAAAAAGAATAATATTAAAACAAAACTTCTTTTATTTGGTTGGTTAGTTCGTCCGCTGTTAAAATGGCCCAAAACTTTTTAATTAAAATAAAGAGCAGGAAAATTAAATGCAGTTACAAAGAAAAAAAAATATTCGAAATAACTGAAATATAAGTTTTTTACGAACTAAAAAGTGTCTTATAGTTTCTCTACTATCTCTATAGTTGGACGCTTTCGCCTATACTTCTGCACTGTCAATAATTTCCATTTTTTTTGTTTCTCAAACAAGAGCCAGGAAGAGAACTAAAAAAATGTGAAAAAGAAAAAGGACCAATAGAAAGTGAAAAAGCGAAATGAAATTGCTGAATAAGAACTCTTAACAGAGTCAAACTCTCTGGTTGGTTTCATTTCTATTTTGCTTTTTCTGTCTGTTTTTTTTTTCTTTTTTTTTTGTATCACTTAATTGGATAATCACTGAATTGATACTTTCCGTTCGTTCAGTGCGAGCACAGAAAACACCACACAGGCAGAAAAGAATGGAAGAGGAAAATGCCCTAGCCGAACTATACAATACATACAACTACATACCTACATACATATCAAAAAGGAACAGTTTAGCTCCGGCCGGCGGCCGATAGCGGCTGACCCAGTGGTTGAGTTCAGTAAAACAAAAAGTTTTTTTTAATCCTTGCGCATTGCTGCGTTTTTTTTTGTTTTGTTCAATTTCATACTGTCTCACTTTTAATTGCCTAGAAAAGCTGTTTCTGTATTTAGTTGTTCGTCTTGTTCTTGATAATAAAATTTTTAATTGAGTTTTGTTGGATTGAATTAAGTCGATCAAACTGAATTATACAGGGTGATTCGAATGAGATGCTAAAAGAAGTTAGAGCGTGTAGGTTGGCTCAAAACAATAACAAATGGCGTTCGGGCGGTTGTTTACCTCGTTTTAGATGTTAGGAAAAAGTTTTGAAAAAATTAACTTTTATTGGAAACAAAAAAATTAACTATGTCTACTCTCTGCTGAATATTTTAAGTCCCTTTTTTCACTCCGAACAATTGGAATCTTATAAAATAATTTTTTTTAACGAAAATTTAGCAGAAACGCTAAGTTGAAGGAATGTAGAAATATAGGAGTTAGTAAGCTTTAGACAAACAAAAAGTACTTTTTAGTACGAAACAGTTTCCTTAGTGTCGATTTTTTTTTAGGTTTGTTTTTGTTCAAAATTAAGAATTTGTTTTTTTTTTGTTTCCAAAATCTATTCATAAAATAAATTGATTTTAATGAAATAGATCTCTGGCTTTGTGAGTAAATTGCTCCTCCCACTTAAACAGGGAAAACAGGGAGTACCACTCACATATTGCGATATTTTTCTTGTTTTGACACAATATACACCTTCTAGCTTTTCGTCGGATCATCACTTTGTACATATAATATGAACGCAGAATGACTATTTCAGACATTGAAATTAACTGCCGACTTTCACAATTTGTCAACAGTTTTGACAAAAGAGGGTGATCACGAGAGAGAAAAACAGTTCCTACTCCTGACAATTGGGGTTTGAATACAGATAAATACAAATCTCAATTCAATTCAATTCAATTCAATTCAATTCAATTCAATTCAATTCAATTCAATTCAATTTAATTTAATTTAATTTAATTTAATTTAATTTAATTTAATTTAATTTAATTTAATTTAATTTAATTTAATTTAATTTAATTTAATTTAATTTAATTTAATTTAATTTAATTTAATTTAATTTAATTTAATTTAATTTAATTTAATTTAATTTAATTTAATTTAATTTAATTTAATTTAATTTAATTTAATTTAATTTAATTTAATTTAATTTAATTTAATTTAATTTAATTTAATTCAATTCAATTCAATTCAATTCAATTCAATTCACTTTTACTTTTTATTTTTATACTGCCGCAAGTTGTCGGCTTAAGGCCCTTACATTTTTTGAGGAATATTGCAGTTGGAAGAGGTTTTACATAATGTACTTGCTCTATACGCGAAAACTAATAATGACGTATAGTGTACAAAAGAAATTGAGGTTTTAATCAAAATTGATTGGTAATTCATACCTAGCCCAGCAATACAAGTTCAATAAGACACTATATCAACTTTTATGTCAACTCTTTATTTTGTGGCTGTGTTCACACCCTTTTATAAGTGAAAAACAATCTACGTTACCGACATTTAAGGTTAAAGTCCACACTCTTTGTCCACTTTTATATTCACTAATTTACTGGCTTGTTTATCGGTACTTTTGGTTTTTTTTATTGTTCACCAAGGGAAATTTTACTGCGCTAGCTATAAAACTGCCAATAAAACATACCTAATAATGGAGAGGACCGAAAAAGTGGTTTTTGCCATACCACCCGGTCGTCGTCGGTCTGTTCGTCTGTCCTTCCACTTTGAGCAATTCGAATTAGAGCCCAAAAGAGGTGGACCGATTTGATTCAAACTTGGTACAGGGCATTTTTATGCCGGTGAGCCGATTTGATTCAAATTTGGTGCAGGGCAATTCCCTAGAGGGAAAAGGGTTTAACTTTTAGCTCCAAGAGCAAAGGACTAAGGTCGAATAAACGTTGCTTGGTGAAGCTTACTTAACAGTTTCCACGGATAAATTTTTAAGTTTGCCTTAGAAGCAAAGCAAAGCAAAATGTTAAATTTCAATGATTATGATTCATTTGGTGTACTTAATTCTGTAGGCTTGATTTGTTTTAGCCAACTTACGCATTCCTTTTTGCTGTGTAGGCTCTTTGCTCCATTTCCCGAAATCTATCTTAAATTTAGTCAACTACTTCATAACAAAAACATTAATTCATTGTAAAACGAGAGTTTATTATCGAATATAACTACTGGCATGTACTGTGTACATCTATGGATTTTTTATATTTTAATATTTTGCCACTCTGTGTGTCAAAGCTGTCAGAAAACCAAAACAAAAAGTCGAAGAAACAGCAATTATTTTTAAACTAGCAGCTGATGTGTTATGTCATCTTTCCTATATTGCAAGTCTATTCCTATTACGTATAAATGACAGATTTTCGTGTTCAAAATAGGTTACATACATACAAACAGAAGATCTTCTTATAAACTTCTTAAGATGAGTTGATTGGATAAGTTTTATTCTGTGTGTAATTGACTGGTTCAATGATGGAATAGCATTTAGTAGTAAACCAATAGCAGATGTTTTCTTCTTAGAGCACTTTGATTAATTACGTGTATATATTGATTTTTTTTGTTTGTTGTTGTTCTTGTTTTGATAATAAACCTAAGTATCTATGGTTAAGATACAACAGGATATGGGATCAGCTGTGTCAAATAGGCGGACAGTTTCGTAATTGAAAGTTAATGTGTTTCTTTAAGCAGCGGTGATTGGCTGATGGACTGAGTAGAGTAGGGTTTATATTTTTTTTTTATTTTGACATTGATGGTGGTCTGGTCAGATGAGTATAACAATATAATTTGTGTTGTGATTGACATTCAAGGCAGGTAAGAAATGAAAAGCTATTACAAAAAGAAGACTGAGATTTTTGATTAAGGGTGTCATGTATTTATAAGGATTAACAATCACATGTCAACAAAATTGATGATATTTTAAAATGAGATTTTAGAATTTTAAACCTTGAGGGGAAACCAGCAAGGGTGAGTACAAGACTTATGTGCACGATTTTTCGAATAAGTTTTTGTGCAGAAACTATGATCAAACTAAGTTAGCGATAAGTCCATAATCAAAATATAAAATAAGCCAAAAATTTAAATTAAAAATAAATCATAAAAAATGAAATAAGATTTTAAAGAATCAATAAAAGTGAATTGTTCCTTTTCGCTTGCATGCAGAAAAAGGCGGTGCATAAGATGCCCCCGGGGTAAAATTGGCCCCCTTTGTATTTCTATATCGAATAAAGTATCAGAGCTATTGGGGGAAAACCCTTTTTTGAATAAAATGACAATTGCTTTGTGTTTTGAAAAAAAAACTCACATTTCAGTTTTTCAATTTCTCAAAAACTAAAAACGATTTTTGTATCTGGTTTTCACTATTTGACCAAGAATTGATAAGAGCATTGAATACTATAAAAAACAGTGGCACTAAATTACGCAAAATTAAAAAAAAAAAAAAACTACTGTAAGAAAAAAAAAAACATTTTTATTTTCGCGTTCAAGACACTTTAGGCTTGGCATTAAGCCATACTAAATTTAGGTTGGCTTGACCTTCATGTGTCACACATGTCGTTGAACATAGGTCGGAATCATCATATTTTGCTATCCAGTGTGGATCATCTGTCGCAAACTCGAAAATCATGCGGAGCATCTTTCAAACAGTGTCGGAATTTATGGTACGTGTGAACCACCTGTCAGACGGTCGAAATTTGTTGCTGATGTGGCCTATCTATCACACAACTCAACTACGAAGTTACGAAGACTGATTTGTGTTGCTCTTCCAAAATATGTAAAGGGTGTCCAGCGGGAATTTTTCAACTTTAAATTGCGATTATCGAAATACTAGCGGGTTGAGGTAAGCAGGAGGGGTAGTATTCAAAGCGCAGGATTTGCGGAATGATTAGTCGCCATGATTCACACTGGTCGGGGAGGTTTGCGGTGGAGCAATATTTGAAGTGCGGTGAATCATTGGTACGTGTGCGTCGCGCTTTTTGTACTCCAAACTGTCGTTTTTAAACAATGTAAAAGTTTTTGATGGCGTTCTCTAGGGATGTTGGGGCACTAGTATCGCATATTTTGTTTGTTAACATATCCATCAATATGGAAATGTGCTTCGTCACTGATGTTTCCAAGCGTAAGTGCTGTCCGAAAACGTTCCAGCATTGTTCTTGCGAAGGATTCTCGCAAAGGATAGTCACTTTCGTTGAGATACTGAACAATTTGCATTTTGTACGGGTGGAGCTTTAATTTCTCTTTCAAAACAACATGCACTGTTGATTTTTTTACGTGGATTTTGAATAATTTCATTTCGAACTTGAGACACATGTTCTGGCGTTGTTGCTGACGTTGATGGTCGAGGAATAGGTCTATTGACCATTGTGCCTTCTAACCTGAATCTTTGTACCCACACGACCAGATAAGTTGCGTGCTCGGCCCATCACTGAGTCGTCGAATATTAAAATGAGTACAAAAAACGCGACGCGCTCGTAATTGCTCCACCGCAAACGCGCGGTGCGCTCCCGACCAGTGACTGAAGGCGACTAACAATTCCTCAAATCCTGCGCTTTAAATGATACCCCTCCTGCTTACCTCAACCCGCTAGTATTTCGATAATCGCAATTTTAAGTTAAGAAACTTTTAAGTAACGTTGCATAAATGTGAAAATTGATTATAGATCCTATTTCGCACTCAAGAGCTATTTAGAGGTATTTTTAAGATGACTTTAAATTTTTTATTACATACATACATATGTAGATGGGTCAATATTTCGAAACATTAATAGTTTGGATTCCATTACTTTTCGTACCGAAAAAAAGTTATATATTTTTTTGTATTTAGCTGAATTAATTTCAAAAAAACTTTTAAAAAAAGTTAAAAAAAATATCACACCCGTTATCCGGATTTAAACACCTAAAATGTCATTTCCCTAACGTGTTCCCAACCGATTTTCTTCAATTCAATGACCTTTAGAAACGAAATTGAAAAGGGTACAAAAAATGTAATAATGCAGTCTTTTAAACACGACGTGCACCCTTCTTGAAGAATAGTTAATTTATTTTTAGTTTGCTAAACTTTAGTAAATAAGAGTTTTTTGGTGAGTGTACCCAGTTCAATGGTCATTTCTATCCCAGCAATGAAATAATAAAAAAAAAAACATGTACGTGCAAAATAGATTTTTTTTTTTGTCTAAAGGGATAAGATTGATCTTTATAAAAATTGATTTAAAAGTTTGAGAACTACTCAGTATTGCTGTATATTTAAAGTCAAAACCACGATATTGCTTTTCGTCCAACGAGTATGGAATTCCCCTAACCAGTATTTTTTTTTATTGAATAGTATATTATCCTCTGTGTCTTTTCAAAGTACCAAATTATATATAACTTTGAATTTTCTAATAATTTCGATTTAAACCTAAAACATAAAAAACCTTTCGGACAGTCATTCCCCTAACGTCATTTTTGTGTAATTCCCCGAACTTCACTTTATTGACGGAATTAGACACATTTTTTATTGCTGATTATCCATATATTACATCCTTTGAAAATATGTAAATCGAACCGGACCATAGCTACCTGACTTTTATACCTATCTGTTTTTTACAATTATTTTTTATAAATGGCTATATAGAGCTAGTATTGGATTGGTAAAAAAAATACATTTAAAGCCCGTTAGATTTGGTCAAATCTGGTGACCCTTTGATGGAAAGTTATTATTACAGAGTTATATACATACAAGAAATAGATTATAGCAAAATAAGTTCTTTTCAGCGAGGGTTCATTTCTGAGTGCAAAATATTAATGTTTTGAAATATTGACCCAGATACAAAATCTTAAATCGATACAAAAAGCAAAAGTAGTTTAAACTGGTTTTACAAATAAAATAAAAGAATCAAGTTAAAGATTTAAAAGAACTCAATATTATTTCATAAAATCTCTCACTCTTTTCCGCATATTATGTGAATCACCCTCTCGATACCATTTACCTTTGATCACTCCACTTTACTTTTTGTTTACACTCCATTTTACTTCAAAGGTTACCCTAATCAATATTATTGGTATAGTGAGTTAAGTACAGCATACAAAAGGAGAATCCTTTAGGCCTTTTTTGGAATTTTGGCAAAAAGGTATCTACCCTAGTTAATTCTTTACACCAAAAGAGAATTTTCTATATCTTTTAATTACCTTGTCGTTGCAATTAAAAGACCTCTTGAGTTTCCAATCAATTTTGTGGTCTATCTATGTGCTTTTACAAATATGAGTATCTACTTCTGTTAATGTATCTAACATTTCTTATTGATTACAAATCCACAAAGACTCCTCATGTGTGTCGTCCCAATACACACAATTAACTTTAAATCAACTTAAATGTCACACAGAGGTTCTTTCAAGAAGCAAAGGGAGCAATTTAACCCAAATAATACGTCAATACATTAAATTTTCAAGATAAATCACTTTAAATTAATATTTATTTCTCTATGGGTCAGTAAATACGACACAAGTATAGAACCTATTTATGTACAACACGACTTGTGAGATTTCAAAAGGATTGAGTGTTTATTCATCTTTGTGTTTTGTCGTCCTCCGGGAATGATGATGGTAATATTTTGATGAAAAACAATCCATCTCATTTCCAGAGGTTGAAGGAGTCTAAAGTCGAGATTGAGACCCTCATTTCAATTAAATTTGAATTAATTTTTTTTTTATAGGACGGCTTACCTCTTAAGATACCTTTTTGGTGCTCTGAATAGCAAAGTATGGCCAGTAAGAGAAAAAAAAGGAACATCAAAAGTCTCGTATATATACTTAAGGTACGCATATACATATGTAGCAGTTGTAGGTACATAGTTAACCCATGAAAAAGAACAGACGGCGCGTAAACATGTTTACAGACAAACCAAACGAAAATGCCATTTCGAGGATAAGGACTTTTATTTTTTTGTTTCAACTCACAATCTCACATAAATATTTATACATACATATTGTACGTACATAGATAAATATTTATATTTTTCTTTTGAGTGTCGAATCTTAAATTTGACGGAGGACCCAACGCAACAACCCGAGAAAATTTTCTGGAATCTTATTTTGTCCCTTTTTAACCCTTTTAAACAAAATTGTTTTGGGGTCAAAGAAGAAACATTTGGGATCAAGACTAAAAAAAAAAATAAAACTTAATTTAAAAATTGTGTTATCTTGTAATAAATTCTTAATTTGCTCCGAACGCAGAAGGAGGTAAGGTGATTCAGGCAATCAACTTTTGGTGTTTCTAAGAAAGAAGAGAAGAGAAGAAAAGTGTAGTAATTTAAGTGGTTAATTGAGGAATCAGATAAGAACTTTTGGCTAAGCATTTAGTTACTTATGCCTTGGGGATAAGCAAGAAAACAATATGGATGGATTTATCGCAGGCCGAAAATGTCCTTGTTTTTTTAAAGGTGTGTATTTATCTAGAAGAATCTTTAACTTGTTTATATTTTTTGTTTTCTAAGAAAACAAATACTGTGTTTCCTTTTGAAAAATTGTGAGAAAAAACTAAACCTTCTTTTTTATCTGATGCAATCGAATTGGGGCTGAAAAAGATGTTTTTCCAGGTATTATTAGAGAAAAATAGAAGAAGAGAATAATGGACTTGTAGAAAGAGTTAAATTAAATCAAAAATATAAACATGTGTTTTTATTTTTGTATGAACAAAGTTTTGATAAGAAGTTTTAATTTTGGTTGAGATAATGTTCGAATGATATTCTCTTGGACAATAAATAGCTGTCATGCTTAAGTCTTAAGTAACCTATACGACAAGTTTAACTGACTGTTGAAGTTTATTTTTTTACTTTATTTTTTTTAATTCCTCCAGGTTTTGTAAAAGCTTGTATAGGTTTTTTATGTTTTTTTTTCCGAAGGAACTAAAAGAATATTTTTAAGATTATTATTTAATATTATTAACTTTTACTAAAAAACTAGTTGTATTATAGGGGTTTCGAGTTTTAAGATTTTCAAACATAATTATTGATTTGATTTATGTAGGTAGATGTCAAAATATGTATGAATATTTTGATTTAGATGTCAAAGTAATACAAATTTGTGAAAAACTTAAAAATTTGAAAGCCCTATAGAACTTGTTTTTCCGTAGCTTCGAAGAAAGTCAATAATATGGCCGTTAAACAAAGATTGTTTACTGTATTGCATTCGGAGTTGACATTTGTAGTAATTGAGTAATAAACTCTCTAGCAAAGCTACAACTACCTACATTTACTGCGTTTAAACGCACACCAACCAAATGTTAGCTTAAAGTTGAAAACCTTTTTCTTCCTAAATTAGATCTTTAAGCAGCCAGCACAAGTAGATAACAAGATATACCTATACAAAACTACGAAAAATACAAAATAAATAAATTTGGTGGCACAAACGACTTATGAAGAACCAGGGCCTAGTGACTTTCAACTCTCAACCATTCCTGTGTGCGTGTCTGCAGGAATGGAGGGGACCTACAGTTTATTGCCGAATCCGAACGGCTAAGGTGAGCGGCACTTTTCTATGACAAGAGATGCTCTTGGAGGATTTTTCACTTCCTCGCAAGAGGTAGTAGCCGCTTCCACTTAAGGTGGAAGCGGCTGGTATTGAACCCCAGACCTCTGGCATGACAGTCCAACGCACTAACCATTACGTCACGGGCTACTACAAAAAATACAATCGGTCTTATTTTCAGAAGCCTCTCTGGAAAGGATGGTTGCCGGAATTATTTTCCGGTTTTATTTTTTCGTGATGATCAATTCGCAATTTCTTCTCTTGCGTATTATTCATTTCGCATTCAATGGTATGGCAATTTCGTTCCCCAATACTACGTTTTTTGGGTAATTTTGTTGAAAATTTCCAAATTCGATTCGAAATCATCTCATTTGCCATACAACTTCAAAATTTTCAAACCAAGTACATATTTTCAACCAAATTTGATCGGAATTCGGTAAGTATGAAATTACGTAGGGGAGAGTGGGGCTAAATTATGGTATTTACGAGGTGTGCCAAAATGCCCTCTGCGCCATCATTCCCGAACTTACCCTATATTTAGTTTTAGTTTACTCCATGTAGGTACTAAAAGATCTCAATTCCAAAGAAATTAAATTATTGTTTTGAAAATGTGCTCCCTAGTTTCTGATATCATTTCATCGTAGTGAACCTACATATATTTTACTGCAAAACTCTGAAATGTGAAAATTTTCCAATTTACCGGTTAAACTTAAAAGTTTGTTTTAGTAGCCTTGGAAAAGAATTGTTTTGTTTTCCTAATTCATTCCAGAAATTCGTCAACAGTTTTCCTGGGTAATGACCGTTTGTACAATACTTGGTGGTAAAAGTCCAGAATGAAGGAGAATAGATACAAGTTAACTTATACCATTGGCAAATTTTTGTTCTTCGAAACAATAGAAATTTTATAAAAAAAAAAAAAAAAAACAATATTAAAAGAATGCACACGATTCGTTATACAAATTTAAAAGTTTTTTTTTGTTTTTATCAGCCATGAGAATCACGTTAACATAACCCAAGAGCTCATTAGTCAAATCAAAAAAGGATACCACATACCTACTTAAGATTCGGAGAGAATCTTTCTGCACATCTCCTTAAAATACAAAAAAAAATTAAAAAAAAGAAAACACAAAAAGATGCAGCAAAATAATTCAGGATACATGCTTTGGTTTAATTGTGTCAATTTATCATTCCGCACAACGGAACACACGATACCATGCAAATTAGAGAAACCTTTGTTAAATGAAGAAGAATTTTTTTTTTGTTTTGCTTGCAGTATTAAAACTCATTCCTTTGTTTTGCCTCATTCAACATTGAGAGTAGGATAAAATTAAAGAAAAACAAATTAAAAAAAAATACTCCAAAACAAAAGTAAACACAATCATAAAAACCATCAACAAAGTTATATAAAGTAAAAAAAAAAAAAATAAATAAACATTTACCTTTAAACTTCGGTTTTAGATAAAAAAAATATCCTTTTTTGTTTTGTGAAAAAAACAAAAATACATAAGTACCTACTTATTCGAAAAAAGTTTTATCCCAAAGAACCAACGAAATTTCTCCAAGTATGTATTGGGATTATCAGAGGTAAAATGTCATAATCCTCCTTCGTCCTTACTGTCGTCTGTCTTAAAACCTTACACAACAAACATCTTACGGTGGTGTGCATGGTGATGGTGTAAACGTGTTGTACCTACTCTCGCACAAAAAAAAAGCAATGGAATTATAGATTACTTTCAAGGACCTCGAACTCACAAAGTCACAAAGCAAGATGAAAGCTCAAGAGTTGTCAACATTAAACTGAATTTTTTTTTTCTATTTATTTGATTTCTGTATTCTATGCTAAGACTTGTGACGGAAATATATAAATGTAAGTAGTTATGCATCTTTCTCACTGCAAAGTGAAAAAAACCTAAATGAAATGATCCATCCATCTTTGTTTTTTTTTTTTTTTTTTTTTTTTTTTGAGTTTTTTCTTCATCGTTTTGCTGATGTCGCTAGAACTATTGCTTCTTCATCTGCAGTATCATCGTTAGAATGTTGGTGAAGTTTGGAGAGCCCCTGGTTTCTCCTCATCTATCTATATTCAAGCCCATTATCCATTTCAAATTTTCTTCTTCTTTTGCCCGGTTTTTACATATATTTTTATTTTCTTTGTCGTCTTCCTGTTCTTAAGGATTCACTTCAAATAAAGAGCTAAAGTATTATTATTTTTTTTTTTGTCTTTTCGCAATTTCATGTTCACATTCGGTTTTTCTGCGACTTTTCTTTTTTTTTATATGCTCTAACAGAGAAAGGTATTTCATTCTTGCGCACATAAAAATATAACTTAAAAGGTAGAAAAAAGTAAAGCAAAATAAAAGAGAAAATCGAGATAAAAAAAAATCAAATCCTCGTATATGGACACGTTTTTGTATTATTTTGATCTACTTTTTACATTTTCTCATTCAACTTCTTAAGTTTTTGGTTGGTTTTGCCAGTTTTCTTTCCAAAGAAAGTTCTATTAGACCAATGAGAGATTTTTTTTTTATTTGAGGTTGTTGCTGTTGTAATGGCAAACAGACGTAAGACGATGAGAAAGAGATTTATGGGATTGTGTTGTTAGTGTTGCCATTAGAAATAAATGAAAAGTTGTAAAGTTAAATTGTACGAATTTGATCTTGTAAGCTGGTGGAATTTTAGATTAAGGTAGGTTAGATTTATTTATAATCTTAATACAATGACCATGTTAACGAAAAGGCGTGAAAAAATGTCGAATTTTGACATTTTTTTTCCAAAGAATAGACGTTAGACTTTTTTTTTTTAACAAAAATTAATGTCGAATGCCTTTTAACAAAAAAATCGATTTGCTTAGAAGAAAAAAAATCGAATTTTTTGTTAAAAGAAACTCGACATAAGTCTTATGACGCCCAAAGAAAGATCACACCATAATTAGCTTCACTTCAGATCATATGGTGCTTGTTCCCAAACCCATTTCTAAATAAAATAAAATAATAAATTTGATGGCACAACATGAAGAACTAGGGCCTAGTGACTTACAACTCTCAAACATTCTTGTGTGCGTATTTCCAGAAATGAAGGGGACCTACGGTTTATTGCCGAATCCGAAAGGCTCATGTGAGCGGCACTTTTCTATGACAAGAGATACTTTTGGAGGTTTTGTCAATTCCTCGCCAGAGGCAGTAGACGTTTTATTTTTAAATAATTATTAGGTGGTGAGGGTGGGGATCGAACCTAGACCTCTGGCATGACAGTCCATCACACTATCCATCACGCCAAGGCTACTACCCCATACCCATTTAGCTAAGCATAAATTTCCTTTAAAAAATAGATTTTTTGATTGTAAAAAATCAAGAATCTAATTCTCTCGGCACGAAGATGGCCAAAATTAAAGTGGAAAAAATGTATTCTTTAATTTTTTCTGTTCCTTACAAGAAATCAAAACTATCCCATGGGAGCTTACCCATTCAAGATGAGCTTAAACAAGAATTCGGAAGTGTTAAAAATCTAACTTTTATGTAAATTGGCTCCTAAAATCTTACACTAGAAGGGCATTGTAGTACCCCGCTAAGTTGCCGGCAGTAATGTATTTTAGAAAACGTATACTTATTTTCTTACTAAATTACCATTTAGCGTCGCTTTTGGTATTTCTCTTGCCTTCATTTATCAGCCTCATACATTCGATCACATCGAGCTTGCAGCTTAGACGAAGCTTCGCGTCAACTCGTCAGCATATATAAAAATCAAGTGAGCAGTATTGAATTTGAAGCCGAATATCATTTACGAACATGGTGAACAAAATGGTCCAATAGAGGATGAAGGTGCTAAGTGACAATTTGTGAAATTTGTGAAAATACAAAAAATAATAGTTAATATGCTTTAAATCCTGATTATCATCAAAAATAAAAATGTCACTTAGCACCTTCATCCTTTGAACGCTTCAATTGATTCATAGGGAGATTCCTGATGAAAAATTTAATGGACTTTAATGGACATATTGTTGCCAATAAGAAAATGATAAGAAACCAGATCGCTTTCTATTGCGGCTTCAATATCGTCTAAAATTTTAGTATAAGTAAAGATATGTACAATGGGTGACATAAATAAAACGCACCTTCAGAGAAGGTGTTCCATAAGAATCAAAGAAGCACCCACCCTCGTTCTGTATGAATAAAATTTTACAACATCTAGTGAGCACCTCCTCCTTCCTGAAGAGTATACGTGCTCTCAGACCGCAAACCAACTGAAATGTATTATTTTAACATTGAAAATGTTTATATAATCATTTTGAAAAATTTATGGTGTTCTGAAATGATTACAAATTAATTTAAGAGATACAAAATTAACTCTAGCGTAAAATGGGACAACAATCAAATTTTTGGCTGGTGTAACAAAAAAATGACCAAAATGAAAAAATGAACAAACAAACGTAAGGGATGAATTTCAGCAAGCGTACATATACGGGGAGAACGAGTTGTTTTCGGTTATAATCTGACTGATCGTGGTATAGCTTACACTGTAAGTTATAAAAATGTAGGTAATACAAATTTGTATAAATTGAAAATGCTAAATAAGAAGGGATTTTTGGAATTCTTATTATAAGCAGGGTTTGAAAAGGTTTACTTGATTAAAGGTCGAAAAACTACATACATTTCAATGGGGAGAAATAGTTTGTTTTTTTTTCTTTAGTCAACAGGTGTTAAAAATTTAAGAAAATTATTGATTTTTAAATAACACACATCCTTTTTAGTCAATTTTTGGTAGTAATTAATTTTTGTCTTTAAAGAGGTGATAAAAAGTAGTTGTTATTTAATATACGTTTATGTTAATAATTTCAATATTTCTAAAATACCGTTGAGTGAAGATAGCTTATAACTCTTACCTGACACTTCAACTAATCCTGACACTTCTATAAAATTACCTAGTTTTTCTTTAATTCGCAAGCACAGTTATTTTGATATATCGTACTTAACTTAACTTAATGCTGCACAAACTTCACAATAGTTTATTCTAATAAGTTAAAAAAAAAAGACATACAAATCAAGATAAGTCGAAGAAAATTGGGTAAACTTGTTCCTCGTCAACAGACGAACTTCAGTGTTGAAGTGTAATCCATTGCATTATCCTAAAAAAATACCGATTTCATGCGACTTTAGTTCTAAATTTGGATTATCAATATTTTTCATTTCAGTGAAGCTGAAAATTATTTGTCTAAGACTTTTGCAATATTTTCGATGAAAACCACATACTGAATATTATGTGTTTGTATTATAAGATTGATAAGCGAGTTGCAGGTGTATTAACGACCGCTATTAACTTTATTCCAAAATTCGTTTGAAATTTAATAATTTACATATATTTCTGAGGAATCAATTTTCCGAAAGCACAAAAAGTATCCAAGATAAAGACGAAAAATTGAAGAATGGACTAAAGATCTTAAAAGCTATATTTCAATCAATTAGATAATTTAATATTACAAAACCGTTCTTACTGAAATAATATCATGTTCCAAATTACTGCCTCATATAAATTTTCGCTAGACAGAAAAATAAACTTAAATTTTCCCATGGCAACTCTGAGTCTGAACTGAAAATAAGAAGAAATAAAAACACAAAACAAAAAAAGGAGGTTCGTGTATCTGTTTCTTTGCCAATTCGAATGTTTACCAGTTACATTCTCCCACATCACATTTTCATTTCACATTCTCATTTCTCGAAAAATTCGTTTAGCTTCATTTGGATGTTGTTGTTATTTTTTGTGTTGCTGCTAAGAGCTAAGCTAAATGTATTTATGTATATTACATTTTATGTGGGGATGTGTTCAGATGGTAATTTAAAATTATGTATGATTTAAGTTACTTGGCTTAATTTTCATGTGCACGTCCTACATACTATCCATGTTTATGTACACCTACATACATACATCCTACATACATACATTATACTTAATACGATTGTGGCATTCATTTTATTTTTTTAAGAGCAAAGTAGGAAGGATGCGTGCGTGTACTTTTGGTAGACAATTAGCACTTGAAATAAGATAAAAGATATAAATTGTATAAGAATGAATACTCGAAAAGCTTATAAGGAATGTAAATATTATTCATGCACACCGCTGCTAACTGGGATAAAGGCTTTTTACTGAGAGTTAGTAGGTATATCAAGATACATTGATAATAGATTTCATTACACAGTAAAGGTTGTGGAATTAGTCAGATATAAATGGAATTTATATGAAGTCGAGGAAATTATGTAGTATGATCGTAAATTGAAGAATTAAAAAAAAAATATTAGATAAGTTATAACAAATGTACATAAATTTACATTTTGCTGGTGCTCGTCTCCAAAGCGTGCGTTTGTTTTATTAAACGAAGTAAATAAAACAAATGTAATTATTTATTATAATTTTACTACATATCGAATACTAGTAGTAAAATTATAATAAAACTTAAAAAATATAAAGAAAAATACCTACCTATATTTTTTTAACAACGCGTTTCGGAATTAAATTCTTTTTTTCGTTCTTTTGATGCAACTGAAGATACGTATACAGTGAAAGCTCCTATTGCGGACAACTCCCTTAAGCGCACAATCTCTTAAGGCGGACAAGTTCTCACGACCGTAGATCTTGGATGTAAATTCCATACATTTTATGATTCCTTAAGCGGACCCTCCCTTAACCGAACGCGGACAAGAATATTAGACGCGATTTGTTAAATTAAATTCCCTTAGGCGGACAAAAACTTTTTTTTTGGAATGTAAATTTCAACCATTATTTTTACTAATACTTTTACATAAATTTACTCTGCATTAAAAACGGTCCCCCTGGTTTACAGCGAAATAGATGCGATTTCACCAAATTACTGTCTGTGATAAAATTCATAACGGATTTTATTTCTGCAGCTGTAGTCTGTTTTTGTATCTTTTTTCTTGTATCTTCTTGTTCATTTTTAGTTTGAATGAATTTCATGGCTTGTAGGTGCAAAAATGTTTCATGATGCCACTGTATATTATAAATTTCTATTACATAACTATTTTTTTTAGTTTTTCCCTTGGACGGACAACTCCCTTAGACGGACAAAAGTATTACGACCGTCGCTGTCGGGCTAAGGGAGCTTTCACTGTATCATCATTAACGATTCAGTTACAAAAGGGCGAAGATAAAATTTAATTGTACCTACAGTGCTGTGCAAAACATTCGCAACTAATATCACGTAGTTGAAAAACCATATATTTGTCATAGAAGATTGCAACATCAAATATTTTCATTGCGTGGGCTGATTATTATATAAAATAAGACTGTTTTCCGTTACTCCGAATTTGAAATGAGATCAGTTTGTGCAATATGCTAGTAAATGGTTTTTCGATCATACTTTTAAACGACATAATCCAGCCTAAAGTTCTGGGCGTCTTATTGTTAATGACGAAATGGACAACTGCAGTTGAACAGCTGACATTTATAACTTTCCAATCTTCTTGTGCTCATTTACTGTAAAGCCTTCGTCCTCTATGGTGACACAACACCTTTCTAGGTGATCTGCAAACAGTCGATTTATGTATGAAATATTTGATCAAATTTTCATACTGAGATATTCCTTCTTTGAATTCACTAAAAATTCTCGATTTAGTTTCAGAAGAATACCTGTTTCCGCTATTTTCATTGAAATTGTTGTTTTTCAATTTTTGTTCGATTTTTTGTCTCGAAAAGATCTTATCTCGATCAAGCGACTTAATTATTATGAACCGCAATATTGTACAGAAGGAACCAAATAACGGAAATTTATTTACCGTGGTCAAAATGCGTCGGTTGGCACTTGTTCGAGTGAGTTGCAAATGTTTTGCACAGTCAAAAACAAACACTTATTTGTTAAAAAAAATTTACTGGTTGAATCTGTTTCTGAATTTGATTTTTGGCTTTCCTTTAGTAATTATGATAAATAATAAAGCCCACGCAATGAAATTATTTGATGTTTTACAACATCTTCTATGACAAATATATGGTTTTTCAACTACGTTATATTGCACAGAATTGCACCTACATTTTAAAAGTTGTATGCATAGTAATAAAATTATAATAATGTGAATTAATAGTTAAACTTCTTTAATTTATTATTTAATTTAATTAATTAAGGTTTTTTTTATAAATTTTTCAAAAAAAAAAACGGGATCATTTTTTCTGAATTTACTTTAAAAAGATTATTCTGCAAAAGTTTGTCCGCGCTTTTTCATATTACCTATATATTCTTTAGTAGCTAGTTATTTATTACAGTACCTCACCCAAAGAAAAACTGGTGTAAAATTAACCAAAATCGCGTGTTAGATTACCTATGCTCTTAGGCCCGTTTGAGCTTACTTAGTTTTAAGGTAATCCAACCTAAATTGCTTACGTAAATTTAGAGATAGTCTGAATGTGTAAAATTGCCTTAAAAATATGTTATTTTGTGTATTGTGTATTGCCTTAGGTAATTTTACCTTTAACTAGGGTAGTTTTAACCAATTCATTTACCTTATAACAGCGTAAAATTACCTAATGGTGTGTGGTGTGGTAGAATTATGCTTGACCTAAACAAAAATTAATTTGTGTCAGATACCTAAGGTAATTTTACCCTACACTAGGGCAATTTTTACCAATTTTTTATCCTAGCAAGTTGTTAAACTGCCCTATTATCTAAGGTAGTCTACGAAATGTTTGCCTTAACCCTAGGGTAATTTATGTCAGTTCCCTTGGGCAATTTTACCCTACACTAGGGCAGTTTTTACCCTAGGAAGGTGTAAAGTTACCTGAGTATCTAAGGTATCCTACCAAGCGAGCTGCTTCTTTTTATTCTGAAATGTATACAATTTTATTTTATTTGAAAAAGAACTTTTGCTTACCTGGAGGTTTGAACCTGAGACCTTCCACATGCCAGCCGAATGCGCTTCCATTGGGCCAATTCGCAATACGGACAGGCAATGTTGAAACTTCATCACTTTACCTATACCTTACAATTTTGCCTGTCTGATACCTAAATCTGTTATATAGGTAATTATAAAAAAAAGGAAAGTTCGTGAATTGATCCCGAGAAATTTGTAATCAGTGATTTACTAATTCTCTCCCTGTACGCACCAGATTTATATAATTGAAGGGAAAATCACGTTATATTTAAGGCAGAATTACCTTAGTTCTGAGGTAAAGTTACAGAGCTTTTGACAATTCTAAGGAAAATAAAACACTTATGAATTTAAAGGTAAATTTACCTTAATTGCACTACCTAAGCCATGCATAAATTGTCATAGTTCTTAGGTAGAACTATGCTTTTCAAATAAAATCCATAGAAAAATAGTTACCTAAGAAATTTAAGGTAAATTAACCTAAACTGCACTACCTAAGTCGTACATAAACTGTTTTAGTTCTTAGGTAGAATTACTAGAATACCATAGAAAAATATTTACCTAAGACGTTTAAGGTAATATTACACAGTATTTTTCTCTGGGTGTACGCTGCTAACCCGAAATGAAAAATCCCACATAAAAATGACACAACGAAATCATAAACGAAAAACTTCATTCATAAGCTGATTTATTAGCTGCGTTTTTTGGGGTTTTAGGTATAGTAAAGTAAGAAATTTCCAAAAAAAATTATCCGCAGTAGCAGGATTTTTATATACGACATTTCACGAATACAAATACACCATCCGCAGTAGGATTCTACTTCTGCTTTTATCGGCAGTAATTCTACTGTGGATGTTGTATTTGTGATTCGTGTAAAATTCTACAATACTATGAATAGCTTTTCCAAAAAAACACGGTTAGGTATTATTAAGAAGAGGTCTCCACTTTTTTCGCACTAAACCAATTGCACAGATTATTTTTTTGCCAAGAGAAAATTTGTACTTACTGGGGAAAAAGTCCAATTTAAGATTTTGTAGGTATAGCAATTATCTTCATTTTGGCTTAAGGAATACTGCCTTAAAAGTCTACTGTCAAAACTGGGTTGCATACAAATTATTCGAAGTATGTCGAAAACGTTGGTTTTTAGCATATTATATATGTATTAATGTTAGAGAAAAGTGCTTCATGTAAAGATTGTATCGTGATATTTTTTAAAAAAAAGTTTAGACATTTTTCTTCCTCCGAGTAACTGTTCAGGAGATATGTATGTGTATACAGCTGCATCTGAAAAAGCCTTCAACAAAGTCAACAACCACTAGTTTCAGTAGTAAATTCTTTTCTTTATCAAATTTCATTTGCCACCCTTTTATGTATTTTGGGCTCTATTGAGTAAAATTGACTACTATATGCAATGCATTTTGGTGATTTTTCTATATGTTATTATTGTCATGAGAAATGAGAAGATTAGCCTTGGGCTTGATGTATACCTACCCAATACTAAAACGGTCCAAAATTTGAATCCCGAAATATTTTTTACTCGCCATAAAGCTTTAATTCAATTACCTTTGAACTCATTTCTTGTAAAGTAGGGCTAGAAAAAGGTGAAATACTTATTAAATATCATATTCAAAAATATAATAAAGAAAACTTAAAAAATAAAAATAAAAAGTTCTAATTATTTTGGTTCACAAATTCTGGGCCTTTTTTGGATTTATTTCTTTCAGAAACATTTTCTTTTAATGTGAAAATCACTTACATCTGAGCTTGCTTGGATACAATGCTTGGATACAAAAAAAAAAAAAAAACAACAAAACTCTGATGCTTTAATCTTTCTTAATTTCCACACTTGAATGGTGTATCCTACCTTGAGAAGGATTTCTTCTTATTTTTTTCCATTATTCCTCCTGGAATTGAGTGTTTTCATGCTTAATACTTTTTTTTGCACAGAGAATAAAATAAGTAAATAGGTACCTACCTACCCGTCTGCCTTAATTGCATTTTATCTACAAAACCCATGATGTTTATCATTGCTGAAGATATTTTTATACTGGGTGCTTCGGAAACCAATAAAATAGACTTAAAAAAAACTAAAATACCAACGGTTTATAAAAAACTATACCTAGCTTGAGTTTGCTGAAATGTAGAGAAAGAGAAAGAGTAAGACTCCAACGAATTATTCAACAAGCAGTAGTAGGCCCCACTTATGGTTCTTGCGTTACAATTCTAAATTGAACTATAGAACAGGTACTTATGTTTCGCTTGAACAATCGAGACTTGAAAGTCAAACCCTTAACAGAAGTCTAAACCTGCGATTAGCCAAATTGATGAAAATAATCTGCTATGCCACGGCCATCTGTTTCTGAGGCACCCTGTCCGTACCTTTGTAACTTAATTCGCCTTATTCAATTTAGTCGTTTTTACCTCATTTCGTATTAAGTTTTTTGTACCTTTCGTTTTAATTCAACGAGTTTTTCGTGTCGTCTCTTTTTTCACATCCTTATTTATAAACACTCCAATTTACTGTCTTAAATCTCCCTCTTTTCAACCATCCATTCATTATACCAAAACTCTTGCTCTTGCTCTTCTCTTTTTTCATTTAATTTCCTCCAAATTATTTTGTTCTTCGTCTGTAAATAACACAGGATTATCCATTATCCGTTTTCCTTCCATGAACCTTAAGTAAATTAACACTCGAGAGCTTAAAATCCTTACACACAACAATTATACTCATGTTGTACATTTTAAGGACGAAATCCTAAAATAAAAAGGAAAAAGCAATAAGAAAGCAAAGCCAACAAAAAATGCAACCATACCTACTTGTGCAAAAAAAATTATAATAATAAAAATAAGAGAATTCTTCCTTTGCTTTTCCAGGATCCTCTCTCCACAAATTGGGTCCAATTACACAGTAAACCAACTTTCTTCCTTCATTTCACTTTGTTGCGCAATACATACTATCTAGGTCCTAGGACTATCCTTTTCTGAATCAGGTGTGCCCCCTGGTCTATTTTTTTTTCATTCCGAAATGCTCTTCCTCTTTTTCGTAGAATTAAATGAATTTTTATGTACAAATTGTCATCCCTTACATTTCACCCGTTAATTCGCGTACCTAATATTTATAACACTTGAGTTGTTCAGAAAAAAAAAATTAAAATTACCCCCAAGAAGAAAAGGGAATAAGGGATTTATTCCAACCTTTTGCTGTCTGCTTCCTTCCTTCATCCTGTTCTTTCAACCAGCACCGCAGATAATATTTTAATTTTTATATACAAAAAAAAAACAAAAAAAAAACAAAAAAAAAAAAAACAGATTTAAAAATATTTTTATAACTTGAATGCAAAACCATCATTTCAGGATAATAAATGTGTTTGTGGGTTAAAAAAAAAACAGAAACAAAGTCGAGGCGAGTGCTGTCCTAGTGCGTGTCCTTATTTTTCAGCTTTCCAGCATTTAATGGCATTTTTGATGACCTAAATATGAAAATAATGAAGCAAATACAAAATAAAATATCGATTTATTAATTAAATTTTAATGGTAAACACAATTATTATTAATTTTTAAATATATTTTGAAGAAAATCGTGCGATTATATTTCTGAAATAAATAAAAAAATATAACTTTGTACCTAAACAAATCAAAAAAATATGCAATAAAATATTAACATTGTGACCTAATTATGAAAGTCAAACAAATATTTTGTATTTTTTTATTTTTTTTATTTCAAAGATATATTAAATGTTTTTGTAATTATTATTATTTTGTTTTAATATATTTCCAAACAATGAGTGAAATTTTTGTATTCGAATTACAAAAGTCAGAGATTTAAAATTCCAAAAAATATGCAATGGAATTTAAATTCGTTGTTTTGGCGAATCATAGATTAAATGGCTTGTTTGTTTTTCATATTTAATCCTGTGAATGAGCAATTTGTGAATCGTTTTGGAAGGGTGTAAAATAGCATGACATTTGTTTTAATTAGCTTTAATTGAAATCAGTTTTGCATGAATGCAATAACAATAATAATAATGGGCATATTTTCTACACACGAATTGTTTATTCTTTTGTTGAATTTATTTATTTTCAAAAAACTTGCTAATGAAATGTTTATGATTTCAATTAGAGGGTTAAACGGGATATATTTATATGTAGGTAAATATATATTTACATATGTTTATCTGGTTGATTTAGATTACATAAATATAACATAAGTATTAATTTCTTTTTTTTCTTTTTTCAGGTATGTTTAAACGATTTGATTTTAAGCCAACTATGCGGTAAGCAATATGGTGATATTTGTTTTTTAATTTTTTTTTGTATTAATCAAGCAAATATTTAATTTTAATTATGTATAAAACAATTGAGTATTTAATGAAAATTATCTATATTGACATCGAGTTTCAATCCCAGATAAAATATTGATATTAACCTTGAAACATTGATTTTTTTAGTGAGTGAATAAATAATGTTGAGTCTTTTCTGATTTGATTTTGGGATCACTCCAGTTATTATTTGCGATATATGTACAGGGTGTTCGGTATAAGGTGCGCCAAAGAACTAGAGCGAGTAGGTTGGGTTAAGACAAGAAAAAAACCTTACAGGAGGGGGTCTATTTTCCCCCGTTTAGGCGGGAGGGGCAATTTTTTGAAATAAAAATAATTTATAAAAAACAACGGCAACACTGACCATGTCATGCTATAATTTTTTTTAAAAGCCAGATGCTCGTTCTCTTATTTTCTTTTTAATTTAAATTATTTGAGAGAACAGTTTTTGAAAAATTATTTTTCAAAGTCAAAATTTTGAAAAAATAATGAAAAATACTGTGTTGAAATTAATTCTTTTCAAAATTTTACGTTATTAAGTAATATTTTCGTTGTTAATAATGGCTTTAAAAAATATGTATAACATAACATTGTAAAATGTTGCCGTTGTTTTTTAATATTTTTTATTTCTATTTCAAGTCGATTTTTTTTAGAAAATTTCCCCTCCCGCCTAAAGGGGGGGGGGGGCTAGAGGTCTGGATCCAATTCTCCAGCAAATAATAAAAAAGGGCTAGTGCCTCTTGCAAGCAAGTGGCCAAATTTTCCAAGAGTAACTCTTATGTCATAGCGCCTCTCACCTCTTATCTCTAGGCCCTGGTTCACAAAAAAGTGTGCCTTCTAAAATTTTAGTAATTGCTAAAAAATTATGAATATATTTTCAGAAATTGATCAGAACTATAAAATTTTAAATCTATGGTTAAAGTTTTTCAAGGTCATTAGAAATTTTTATATGGAATATTTGCAAAAAAAAATTTACGATTTGATAGGCCACCGGATGGTGATAAGAGTTCATTCAACTTATTTTAGTTATTGCCATTTTTTTAAATAATTTTGTGAAGTTTTTGTCAAGGTCGTTGCGAATTTTAGCACCTCATTTATTGGATGTTCGATTTGCTAAAGAACCTAACGTAATCTACCATTTTGTATCAATTACACAATTTAATATTTACCCCGATTCACCCTGATGTAAATAGTCCCACAATGATCCATTAAGTCCACCCTCGCCATATCTGTTAACTTTCAAATATATTAAAATCGAATACCCAATCTAACCTAAATTTTTAAGAATGTCCGGCCCTGAAGTTATATTCAAACTACATCCTCAAATATAAAATATAATTTACATTCCCTTTAAACTGCATGCCATACTTTTTTACTTCAGTTTTATCGATTAGTATTCCAAAGAAATTGGTAAAGAACTTTCCGGGACTTAAGATTACAAAAATTTATAAGAAAAAAATTATTATAAAGACTCACAGAAATCGCTGATGTTAAACGAAACGAATGTCCCAATAAATGTAAGATTATATACCTTAGATATTTTTTCCGTAAAAAAGTGAAAAAGCAATCGTAAAATTCTTTTTCTCAATTTTTTGACAAAAAACTGAGACATTTTTCTAAGAAATAATGTTTATTTAATTGAGATTGCTGCGGATATCTCAGTACAGCTGGTGTAGCTGTTCTGCTCAACAGATGGCGCTATTTTAAAAAAGTATTAACAAAAGCACGCTCGTATTCGAATGCAATGTTGTGTCAAAATTTCAAACAAACGTACGTTTTTTATTTATATACCTAGATGAAGATTGAAGGTCCATACAAAGTTCGATTTTTTTTAAATGCTACATATTTATGTCAAGAATGGCTCTGATGATTTTGATTAAAACAATTTTCGTAGGACCATAAAAAAAAAGAAACGAGTTTGACATTTCAGCACCCTAAAAAGATTCATCCTCCTGATTTTAACATTTTTTATTAACCATATTAAACTCATTATTTTTAAAATGATTTTGTTTTAACATGTTTGCTTAAAAAATTTCTTTTTCCCAAATCTATCCGCCCCAAATAAAATAGTTTTATAATTCCTTACATAATTCTTGTTTGAATAGAATTTCATGAGTGAAATGTAGAACAACTTGTCATCTTTATCTTTATTTAACCTTAACAATTTAATTAGTCAATTGAAGTTTTTTTTTTTTTTTTTCTTAAAAAGTTATGAAATAATTTTTAAGTCAAAGTTGTTGTATACCAACTCAAAAGCTTAGCAAAGTTTAACGAACACAAATTACCTATCCTCATGGAAATAAAGTGATTAAAATATGTATTTCCTGAAAATTTGTTGAGTATATTTTCTGAGAATACGGCGAGTAAAGAACTTTTCAAAAGTTTTCTCTGAGTGTTATAAAACTGTAATGAAATAATGACATTTAAGACGATTGTAGAATTACCAAGTGCACATACCTAAAACCAATTTAGATCTCTGCCAATTATATTAAAGGGATGCATCATGTGAGTTCGTCACACTATGCCGAGAATCACTTTATGGATATACCCTAGCTCTATGCTTAAGTCCATCAATCAACTTAATCTTATTAAATCAACACATGCGGACAGTCCATCGCCCAAACTCTTCCGGATTAGCTGTGATGCTATACTATGCTACATTCACCCTGCAGTCGTACAAACACTTAACACAATCTGATGACTATGACGACGATGTGGACGTCGTTTGGTCGTCATCATCGTCTACGTCTACAGCTGACGCTGAGGGTGTTCCATCATATTTCTTACATTCGCGGCAGAGTGTAAGTTAGATTTGCCCTCACTTGTGTAAAACAATTTAGAATCCTTTTTGCACACATACATGAAGTCCACAGCACATTCACACAAAGGAATAACTCTCCAAAGCGCATTAAGAGAAAATCATGTAATCCATCAGGCCAAGCTAAATTGGCTCCATTGCTTCTGTAATGCACTGGCACTAGGATCTGATGGAGACTGGTGTGCCACCACATGGAACTATTCTGCAAATTTATTCTGCCATTCAAAGTGTAAAATTTGTTCCTTTTATTTTATTTTTTTTTTGAAAATAAAACAAAAATGAAGAAAGGATGAAAAATCTCAGATTCAGCAGAAAGGAAGAGAAAACAGAGCAGAGGAGTTGGAAATAAAATAAAAGGCTCAACTAGTGTGGCAAATGTTATTTTTCTTCCTTTTTTTTGTGCTAAAACAGCGGCACCGAGGCGGGTGTTCCATTATATGAATTACAACAGGCCAACTTAGTAGGTCCCTTCCTTCACTTGTGCCATTAGCAACTACTAATGTGTTCTAAGATTATACAAGCCGCAAGATATAAGTGTATCAGCAGCGCAGAGCAGAGGGAATGCAAGATAGATAGTGGTATTGCAATAATATGTCCCTTTTTCTTGCTGTTGCACCGAGCGCGTCGTTAAAGATGCAAGGATATACCCTCCTATTACTTTGCGCTATTCTTTAGTATTCATGAATGAATCCATGTGCTATGGCATGCCATGCCATGCACTGCAGGCAGGCATGCATATTTTGTGCATGTGAATATGAGTGGAATATGTCCTCCATCATACACACAAATCCTATCTAATCCTTCGTCCTATTTTTTAATGTTACTTCACTTCGTAAGAAGCAGCATCCTATCAACCAAACAGAGAACCACCTCAAACCTTTTTTTCTGTGTTTGATATATACATATTTTTTTTTTTTTAATGGGATATGGAAGCAGCAGCCTGTTTTATTTTTCATGCTTCTGTTGACACACGTTCACCAATGGAAGTAGCATTTTATGAATTTAAAAGAGACACATACTGACGAAAAAAGAAAGAAAATAATAAAACATACTATGCACATATTATGTACCTACTTTGCACTCATTGTATGTGCGAAAGGGCAGCACTGGGACAGCACCATCAGCCACTTGTGGGAGGAAAAACATCCGTGGCTGGATAAAGTGAACATGATTTTAAGTATTTAAACGAAAAAAAATAATTATACCTACGTTTTTATTTTTGATACTATTAAGCGGTTGTTTTTGTGGGGGTTTTTTGAAAACACAAAATTATAAGTGCGTTCTCCAGCTATTTTGACCCTTTTGACTTGTAACTAGGACCACAGCACCTCGTTTGCTGAAGCCTACCCCCCTTGACTCTACTACGACTCAACGGCAAAACTTTTTCTCTGTCTTTCATTACGAAATATTAAAGCATAGTTCTCGACCGTTAATTAAACGAAATTGCAACATTCACCACTGGATTTACATATAAAATACCTCGTATCTTGCAGCGCGATAAGACGAAAAGAATCGACCATATTACCATATGGTCATGGTAATATCACAAATTTGACTCCATATGATATGTTTTCAACACCTACTGACAACTGCACTCAGGCTCGGGACTTCAGTGTAGATATTAAAGTTTTATTCCGATCTAGAGAAGATTGGAAGGTGAAATCACGACGGTGAAGGGACTTCGACACAACTATTTTTTACTGATGTTTGTGGATTAGGAAAGCTAGTCTTTTCTAGGTGGAAGAACTGGCAATTATTCAAACAAGACCTAAACTAAAACCGTAAAACTGGCATCTTGACTTTCGGGAGCTGTTAAAGCAATTTTTTCGCCACTATAGTCTTCTTAATTGGTTGAACAATTTCTTGATGAGCCTAAATGTTTACCTCAAGTTCTCCCTTATTTGGGTTCCAGGTGGCATTTAGGCAAACGAGTAGGTAGACGAACTGGCTAGGAAAACATCAGCCCTACATAGCTCCCTTGCGGAAAAAGTCAACATTCTCGGTGTTATGAAGGGCAATATATTCTCAAATTTTCTTGATAAATTCAACCGTAGGTGTTATTACATTTATAAAGACTTGGCCCACCTATATAATAAAACTCGAACTCAAAAGGCAGATCCAGGCGAGACATAAACAGTGTTGTTTTAACCTTTTATGGACTCTGGCAAGTCATAGAATATGCGGTGAGGCTGGTCATTCACACTCACTATCGTAGCTGTGGGGACCAGCAAGAAAAAGAAACATTCATTCATTTTCTCTGCAAATTTACCGCTCTGACCAAAACGATCAACGGACTTTCTGAACTGAGACAGAGACTTGATCTGCTTTTTCAACGCGACGATATGGCTCTTAGGCGAACTTGATTACGTCTGTATACTGCCTTAGTCAGACTCTTGAGACCACGAGCAAGTAGACCAAGTAATAATGAAGCCCACTCTTAAAAATCGTTTCTAATTAAAAGGTCATGCGATTTATGGAATCAAAACGGCCCACTTTAGCGCTAATTGGATCTCCGAGCTAGGTCTTCCTCGGGGCCAGAATTTTTACCTACCTACCTGAATCCTACTAATTAATTCAAGCTTTATGTAAGTTGTGAAGTTTAGCTAGAATCACAAAAGTCTCAGTCTCAGCGAAGTCTCATGAAACATTGTAGGTCTTGAACTTAAGACAATTCTAGGGGAATTTTTTTTTAAATTCTTTCGCTTCTTTGATAAGGCAGAATTTCATGCGCTGCATATCAATGGCATTGACTTTAATGCCTTCAAAACCCAATTAGTACAGGTTTTAACGAAACAAAAACAACAAATTGAGTGAGCTACTACCAAGTTTTATAGGCTGGAGTTATAGCTATTTCACGGTCGCAAGGCTGATCATCGGACCCCTTTTAGTAGTGCTTAGTCTATGTATGTTCAATTTTATTTGAAAAACTTTTTGTCGTCACTGAGACTCGAACCACAGACCAAGCGTCTCCGACCAAGTGCACTACACACTGCGCTACCGAAGGTCACGTGATCATGTCGATCTAGTTTAGGTTTTATTGTTTAAAAACTGCAACCCTTTCAATTAATTCTTATTTAATTCTTGACCAGAGTAAAATCTTTCATACTATCTCTTTCCTTACTGCAACTGCAATATTAATATGATGGTGCGAAAGCTTTGCAGCCTGTGTAATCCCACAAAACCCTTTCACTCAAATAGTAAGTATAGTTTATTAAACAAAAGTATATTTTATCCTCTTTAGTCGATAAATTAGCTAAACAGTCGGAAACTGACAAGTTCTGATCTGATTTAAAAAAAATTCATAAATCAATGATTTCCAACTTTATTTCGCCTCTACTGTTTCGAATAGCATAATTTTGCATGTACTGTAACTTAGAATCTTTTCTTTTCAATTTTCGCACACTACACCCTGCCTGCCCTGAGTCACATATAAACTAGTCTCTTGGATCAGATTGTGTGTGTCAAGCAGCATTAAGTAGATATTCTCAAGATGGAAACAGAAAACGTGAGGTCGTTGGTAATATGGCATGCCATGGCATGATGGGGGCGTGGTTGGTACGACAAACATTGGCTGGCTTCTCATCTCAAGAATATATAAAGCCAGAGAAAGCGGATACTACCTATCTGTTTCGTCTTCAGTTTTTTTCTTTTTTCTTGTATCTTTTCTTACACCCTGCTGCATGTTTAACACTCACCCACCATTATGTCACACACTAGCTTGATTCAATATTAATATGTAATCTCGACTTACCGGCCGGTGACTGTTTGAGTGACACACTTGTTTCTGTACGAAGTAACGAGTAAAGAAATAATGATTATTATTAAGGGAAAAAAAAAAAGGAATATTTTGTCTTACTCCCCCTGACGACGACAACGCGATGACGGGCGACTTCATAGAAATATATCCTTATAAGCTTCAACCAAATAATTATACAGCGACGAAACATCCCGGTACGGTGCGACGACGCTCGATGCGCTGATGTGAGAAGTGGCATTCGTGTGGCAATAAATTGTTTTTTCTCATGTTTCCCAGAAGAGGGGGCTGTATTATTATGGCAATATGCTTTCTGCTAATAATGATGGCGCTACAGAGCACTGTTGCTCCTGCTCATTCTGCCGCCGCCGCCGCCGCGCCGCTGATGTGTTAAGCTTCGCCAACAAATGCAACAATGAATTATGTGTGTGCACTCTGGTATAATCGCACCCAGAGTTGTAATTTGGAGTGCTTTTGAGACAGCGCTATATAGGAATCCCCCTGACCCCAGTTTTTGCCTTTATTTTGAAAAAGCATTGTATCGTGTGTCGCTTAACACAATATTTAGCGAAAGAGCGCGCGCCAGTTGCCATTCAGCGGACTTCATTTTTATTCCATTTTTTTTTTTGGCTGATTAATTGGTTCCCAAAGTAGCCGGCGAGTTCAGCGATAGGTTTTGTGTGTGTTTTTTGAGTTTGCTCTTTATTAATTCAAGCGTGAGCTTGTTTGTTTTCAGCAGTTCTTATTTCATTGAATATGTACTGCAACGCAAGCAATGGATAGACTGGCTGGCTGACTGGCTGGCTGACCAGCTTGTGGTGTGGATAGTTTGAAAAATCTCTCTTTTTTTCCGGCCGAAACCTAAATTGTAGACCTCGTGTGCGAATTGAATAAAGCTCACAAGCACACTTTAAAGACAGGCATGGTGGTTCGAAAAATCCGTGATAAATTTTCACTATGGGCTAAATATGAATTTTTGGGTTATATGTATGCATTTTTGGGTTATTTGCAAAAATGTATTATGTTCAAAGAAATATGTGTGTATTGTATTAAATGTTCAAACATTTTGCGTGCATATTCCTGGAATTTTAGATTGAATGTTGTAGGGCACATATGAAAGTAGGGCTGTAACTAATATTCTTTATCGTTCTCGGTATGCAGATACATAAGTACATATTTCTATTACGACCACATTTTACCTATAGACTATGCATCTGCAAAAATTTTTTTTAATTTACTAGCTGACACGGAGAACTTCGTTCGAATATAATGCTTAGCTGTCAAACGTGAACCATTTTCGTCAGAGACAAAATTAGCCGATTTTCAATTTCGTATTCATCAATATTTTCTTCTTTCCATACAAAATGGAATTTCAGATATCTCCACCATCTACCCCAAAAAGTAAGCAATTTCGGGATATTTGTTCACTTCAAAATTTTGATCAAAATCGGTTAAGCTGTTTGAGAAAGTCGAAAATAAAAAATAGATATGTGTTATACCAGGGTGTTCGGTATAAGGTGCACCGAAGAGCTAGAGCGAGTAGGTTGTGTTAAGACAAGAGGCGGGGGTCTATTCCCCTCCGTTTAGGCGGGAGGGGCATTTTTCTAAAAAAATCGACTTGAAATAGAAAAAAAATTATTAAAAAACAACGGCAACACTAAAAATGTCATGCTGTACTTTTTTAAAGCAAGCTCGTTCTTTTATTTTCTTTTTAATTCAAATTATTTGAGAGAACAGTTTTTAAAAAATTAATTTTCAAAATCAAAATTTTGAAAAAATAATGAAAAAATGTGTTCAAACTAATTCTTTTCAAAATTTTACGTTATTAAGTAGTGTTTGAACTTTTAATATTAATATAAAAAATAAATAAATTTGATGGCACAACAGCTCATGAAGAACTAGGGCCTAGTGACTTACAACTCTCAACCATTCCTATTTGCGTGTCTGCAGGAATGGAGGGGACCTACAGTTTATTGCCGAATCTGAACGGCTAATGTGAGCGGCGCTTTTCTATGACAGGACATACTTTTGGAGGATTTGTAACTTCCTCGCAAGAGGCAGTAGCCCTGAAAAAAACTTTTGTTTTTAGGTGGCAGAGGCTAGAATTGAACCTAGACCTCTGGCGTGACAGTCCAACGCACTATCCATTACGCCGCGGGCTACTACAATATTCGATGCTCTTATTAATTTCCAGTCAAATACTAAAAACCGAATGCCTAAATGTTTTTTTTTTTTTAGTTTTGGAGAAAATTGAAAATAACGATATCTACTTTACTACCTAATTAGTAGAAACAGAAACTTTGGAGCAATAAAATAACCAATGGAAGTTAAATTCAAGGAAAACTTACTTTGGTTACTTTCAATTTTCTCAAAAACTGGAATGCATTTTGATATCTGGTTTTTACGGCTATATTATTGACTTTCTTCAAAGCTAGTTTTACTGAGAAACTAGTTCTATAAAGGTTTCAAAATTTAAGTTTCTCAAAAAAAATTATTGATTTGATTTAAATGTCAAACTATGTATGAATATTTTGATTTAGACGTCAAACTAATAAAAATTTGTGACAAAATCAAAACTCGAAACCGCTATAAATCTAGTTTTTCGGTAAAACTAGTTTTGAAGAAAGTCAAGAATATGGCCGTTAGTGTTTGGGCTGAGAATGGGAGCATTAAATATTAAACACGAAAATATTACTTAATTTAAAAAAAAATAGTTTGATTTTTTTTTTTCCAAAATTTAAGTTTGAAAATTAATTTTTGAAAAACTGTTGAATAAAATAACTTATTTAAATAAAAATTAAAGAAGAGGTTTCTGGGCTTACAAAAAGGTATAACATGCCATTGTCATAGTGACCCTTGTTTTTAAATATTTTTTTTCTATCTTAAGTCTTAATTTGTTTTCTGTCTTAAGTCTTAATTTTGTTTATGTCTTAAGAGAACGACAAATAGACCCCTCCCTCCCCTCCGATACGATTTTTGTCTTGTCTTGTCTTGTCTTAACCCAACCTACTCGCTCTAGCTTTTTGGTGCACCTTATACCGAACACCCAGTATATAAATACCAACATATAAAAAATATAACACAAAAATGTTTATCAAATTTTTTTATAGAGGTAAATAAGGTATTTTTTTAGTTAAAAAATATAGATGGATTTGGCCCATTAAGGAATAAATAAAAAAGTTCAAAATTTCGAGAAAATCGCCCCTGTGGGTTAGACTGTAAATCGAGATGTGCGGGATTCACTTTTGGTGTTCCCTATCATTATAATGTCAATTTTGATCAAAATCTAGAATTCAATTTTTTTTTGAATAGCTGCTAATTAAGAACATAATTCTTTACCACTTTCATTGACCTTACCAGCATAAGTAACAGTTATTGAGATTACAACCATCTTACTTCAAAAAATAACTTAATTAGAAGGGAGAGAGAATGTATGTATATAGTATATGGCAAGCCATTAGTTATTGGCTACTAACCAGGTACTTCAAATACTATGTAGGGCGGGAAGTAGACATAGTATTTGAAGTAGCGGCACTATAATGGTTTGAAGTTTCAGTAATTTGCTCTTCTTTGTCTTTGACTAGCTCGTAAATAACTGATAAACTAATATAGATTCCACAGAGGTTAACCTTACCTTGTTAATCAATTAAGATTCAAGTTAACTCTAAATCACCTTCAAATTCTGTTCCGAAGAATTTAACCCTTGGATGTGTGAATGACAGATGCAGAAGGACCAGAATAAACCACAAACCACCCTACCTGAGATCCTGTGTACTGTTATTCCCATACCATAAGCTCACACCTAATTCACATATGATATCATATAAGTTGTCCTTAAGCCATAAAACATAGCGAAGTGGTCATATTGCGCTAATTACTTTATAATTCCTCATTATATCAACCATTGTCATCGTCATAAACGCATCATTGTAAAACAACCCTACCGATAAACATTATGTATACCTCTCTATAATGTATATTATCATCCTTAACATATTTCATAATTAATACAATTGTATACACACACTATCAACAGAACATATTGAAAATAGACACAATAACAACAATTTCCTTATTGTGCCAGTTATAAACTTCTACGAGTAACAATTTTAGTACTTCGATAATAATAATTTTGATTGTGTGAGGCCATTTCGGGATGTATGTACACCCCCGACCCTTTATACTTACTCTCTCTCTCCTTCTTCAACTTTGGAATCCCTTCAACTCGTCTCTATAATAGCCTTTGGGCCGAAATTCTGCTACGTTGCATTATTGAATCAATTATCTACAAAAGGATTCCAATTTCAAATCCACATTGAATGTTGTTTTCTGGTCTTGTTTTCTTGCCACACAATTCCTATGACACTCCCTCACTCCCCGCACGGAAATACTTTTGGTATTAAACAAGGCTGCCGTATTTATATCCCTAAAACCCCTATTCAACTTCATTCTACATATACCCACAACTATGGCTATCTTCAATCGATATTTCCACAAAGAGAATGGTGCGTTTTGTGTAATTGGTTGCATAGACAAATAGACTGAACGAAAAACCCTGACTTGTGCTAATCTATCAACGTTTACCATGTAAACTCTGTCTGTCTCTCTATCTCTTTCTGGCTCTGGGTCTGGTCTCTCCTAACAGAAGATCCTTTTTACTTAATGCTTCAGAGGAGACACTGATAGCCCCATATAGTCTTGGCATGGTGATGGTATTATCCTTTCTGGTTGAATTGTCCTTTTGTTTTGTATTTTTTTTTAACGTTTCTTATACGAGCAGGATATGTAAGTAGTTGAATATAAATCGATGAAATTCAATTTCTCTCTCTCTCTTTTTCCCTCTTTAATTCGATTTCTCAATTTATATCCGTTTGATTAAATAGGTACCTTAGTTCTTATGTTGGATATTCAACAGCAACCATAGAACTCTTTCAAATTAAGAGCAAGACTTTTTCTTGAGTGCAAGGAATTTATACATCTATACTTTTTCTTGGATAAATAAATTGCATTTTGCAGTTGAGTGTTTCTTCTTTTTAATTCTCCATGTTGCCATAGAATATTCTACTTCATCGATTAGGACGTCTTTTATTCTTTCAAGTGTAAAAACATTTTCTAATTAAATAATTTGCTTTATCAAATGAATTAGGGTTGTGTTTCATAGATACATGTCGATCAATAGATCTAAATATATGTATTATAGGCACCAGTCGAGTGTATTTCAAGTTTATGCTTGGTCTTTTAATAGGAAATCCTTATACTAAAATATCCTTTCAAATGTTTTCTATGATCATTCGAATCCTTTCTTAGATATAAATATATTTTTCGTTCTACACACATACACTTTTAAAAGAAATTGAGACTATTACTTTTATTTGTGTTTTTGGTAGATGAATTGAAAATTTATTTTCAAACCTGTAAAAACAAGTAACCTATTGCTTTGGGTATTGATTTAACATTGGTTAGGAAACATTCGTTTCGTTCATCGAAAACAACAACAATAATTTATCTATATACAGGGTGATTGGTATAAGATGCACAAAACTGCTGAAGCGAGTAGGTTGCGTTAAGACAAGAAAAAAATCGTATGGGAGGGAAAGGGGTCTATTTCCCTCCGTTTAGGCAGGAGGGGCAATTTTCTAAAAAAATTTACTTAAAACAGAAAAACAATATTTTAAAACAACGGTATAATTTAAAATGCCATGCTATACCTTTTTAGAAAGCCAGAAACCTCTTCTTTTATTTTAATTTTAAATTAAGTTGTGTTAGTGAATAGTTTTTGAAAAATTAATTTCCAAACTCGAAATTTTGAAAAAAAAAGTTTCAAACTATTTTTTTTTTCAAAATTTTATGTAATTAAGTATAATTTTTGCTATTATTAATTTTCAATAAAAAACAGAAAACCGGGTGCTAAAATGTCTTTTAGTTTTTCAGAAAATAATGAAATGATGAAAATAACGAAATCTACTTTACAACATATTTTTTTAAATAGGATCTTTTGAACAACAAAATAACGGATGGAAGTCGAATTTAACGAAAACTTATTTTTTTTATTTTCAATTTTCTCAAAAACTTGACTACATTTTGACATCTGGTTTTCAGTGTTTGACTAAAAATTGATGGGAGTATTGAATATTAAAAATAACAATACTACAATTTTGAACAAAATCAGTTTGAACACAATTTTAAAATTGTTTTTTTTTTTTTTTTCAAAAATTTAAGTTTGAAAATTATGTTTTAAAAAACTGTTCACTAAAAGAACTTAATTTATAAACTAAATGGAAGCACATATTTCTGGCTTAACAAAAAAGTATAGCAAGTCGTTTTAGCCATTCGCGATGTTTTTTTAATAATTTTTTTTTCTGTATTAAGTCAATTATTTTAGAAAATTGCTCCTCCTGTTATTTTCAATTTTCTCAGAAACTAAAAGACATTTTAGCATCCGGTTTTCTTTTTTTGACTGAAAGCTAATAAGAGCATTGAATTTTGAAAACATGAATTGTACTTCATTACATAAAATTTTGAAAAAAATTAGTTTGAAACTTTTTTTTTTTTCATTTTTTTTTTTTTAAATTCGAGTTTGGAAATTAATTTTTCAAAAACTATTCACTAACACAACTTAATTTAAAATGAAAATCAAAGAAGAGATTTCTGGCTTTCCAAAAAGGTATAGCATGGCATTTTAAATTGTACCGTTGTTTTTAAATATTTTTTTTGTTTTAAGTCAATTTTTTAGAAAATTGCCCCTCCTGCCTAAACGGGGGGAAATAGACTCCCCCCTCCCATACGATTTTTTTCTTGTCTTAACCCAACCTACTCGCTCCAGCAGTTTGGTGCATCTAATACTGATCACCCTGTATAATACAATAGGTCTTAAAAGATGTTCTTATTTCGTTTCCTATAAAAGTAGATCCAAAAAGTACAAACAAAATATAAAGTTAATATACCTCATTTTTACGAGTAGGTGTCTATTGATTACAACTAATATTAAAACGCAATTTTAAATAGAAAATCAGAAATAATATTCCTGTAATTTTTCTAGTTAAATTACCTGGGGAATTTTAGTATGTTGTATCTGTTTACCGCACCTTTATTTTATGATTTTAGAGTCTTTGTTGACTGGACTAAAAATAATAACAGTAACTGTCAACATTACTTACAGTTTTCCATTGCTTCAACTGAAAACAAGTAATTGTTTTCAAACAAACCAGCTCTTGACAAAAACACCAAAAAAGGAAATTTTTTTGCTACCAGCAGTGTATTTCCAGCACATTTCGTTTTTTTATTTTTGAATAATCGAGCAGGCAAAATCTTTGCATCTTCTTGTACGATCTTTGTATACCTAGAGCTTGCAGCTAAAAAAAAACTATGTGCCATATTTTCTGAAAAATCGTGCCATTTTCGTGTCATATCAAAAAACCGCAAATTCTTCTACTTTGTTGAAAAAACTGTAATCAATTTTATTACGGGGTGTAATACAACAAAAAAATCAAAATCCCATAAATGAGGTGCCAAAAATCGCTGATGACCTTAAAAAACGTTGACCTTGGATGTAAAATTTTCTAAGCCTGACCAATTTCTGGAAATAGCTGACCTTTTATGACCAATTACTGACCTTTTAGATGACATACTTTTTTGCGAATATCCCATATATGAGGTGCTAAGATCCCACAGCCCAATATTTATAGAATTTCTGAATAATTTTTCATAAAAAGATTCAACGGACAGGTTTACCTGAAAGTTGTATTGCAGTTTATTTAATTTGTTATTTTGAAAAACAGGCTAAAAAAACCATTGATCTTAAATCGAGGGGACTTGGACTTGGGACGAAACTTTTTCAGTAGTTATAGTGCTGGGCAAAGTTATTGGGCTATAACACTTTCCCTGCAACAATTCAGACCAGGCAAGCCGTTGCTGTGCTGCTACTACCTAACTAAATTTCATACAGAAGCTAAATGATAATTTTCAATTTGAAAATTATAGTATCTGTCGGTTATTACACGGTGATGATGGTATACATCGTGATGCTCGACTCTTTTAAAAATTAGTGCGAAAGTAAAATTCTATCTCTTTTTCGAATATCCTTCACGGACTTAATGAATTTCAAAGAGAGCTAGAACTCAAAATGCGCCGTGCAATAGCCGAATATACATGAAATAACGGTTGTAATAAATATTTCTCTGTTTTTACTTTTCTGAGAAAAGTTATTTTAGATTGAAAGATGATTCAGAACTTTCAAGGAAAAATTGTGTTTCCATTTGATAAAATTCTAAGTATGAACATGTCTTTGACAAGAAGTGGTCTTTTTTTAAGCAGTTTATGATAAGATAAAATTCTCAATTTTCAAACCCCAATATAACCACTAGCCATAAAAGCCGGTACATACGACCCAGTCGTGTATTAAATTTTTTTCTGGTTGCCTTATTCTTAGCCCGGCTTTTTTCCCTAATAATAAGCCGATTATGGTCTTATATGGAACATTCGTTTTGTCATTCTCCATTTTCAAGAGCTAAAATTTTCTTATGGTTGAAAGGATTCATATGTGTTTTACTATGCATGTATATGACGTTTATATATGACTGATGTGGTTCTCTCTATATAATTTTTCTATAGAAGAACATAATCTGTCTTTAGAATTTTTTTTTTTTTTTTTTTGTGAAAGGCAGTCATTTCTGTCGTGGGGTGATGGTTTGATGATGACTGAGGGAAAGGGGGAGAACTATGAAAATGGAGCGGAAAAAAGGATATAAAAAGGGGTGCTAATATGGCAATGGATTTTCCTGGTTGTTTTTTTTTTTTATTTTTCTTCATTTGTCTATTTCTTATCGATGAGGGCGAACAGAACATGGTGGATTAATAAACAAGGGAAAGGATACAAAATGTGAATACAGTTTATTTAGCTGTAGTTTCCTGCTTTTCTGTTTCATACATTTTTTCGTTTAAACAAAAGGCGGCAGGGCTTAGTAAGGATAAAATGACTTCTATTGATATGATATGAGTATTGGATATGACGTTCATGGCGGGACATAATGGTGTGTCCTTACTGCCTGCACTGATGATGATGTTTTCTAGTTTCACATACTAGAAAGGGGATCGGTTAGAAGGACGAATGAAAAAATTGAATGGATAATTTTCTTGATGACTCAATCTAATGGGTATTGGTTTGAGAGAAAATAGACGAACGAAGAACAAAAAAACCTAAAATGTTATTGGTGATTAGGGTTTTGCGTGTCATCATAAGGATTAGTATCAGCTTGTGCTGTGCTGTTTCTTATGCCTACCCCAACTGAATCCAACCGAAGCGGAGCGAATGGACAGACTAATTAAACTTAATCCAATATATCTCATTACACGTGCTGTTGAGAAACTTTACCTATTCCAAAAAGTTCAATGTTGGCATTTCTATTCAATATTCTGAGACACGTATTGTCCTTCAAAATACTTGTACAAAGTTCATGCGAAAAAAAAAATAAAACACAACTGTTACAAATATCTTTCCTATATAACTACTTAGGTAGGTAGATATATCGACTGGGCTTTTCTTTGGGGCAAGTATAATATAAGTTTCTGCAACTATGGAGACCCTTTATTATGAACTTATATAGTTATACCTAAACACAAGCATAAACAAAATAGATTTTCAATAAAAGAAAACACCACATAAATTCACTTTTGATCTTGGTTACCATGTAAGGATAATCCTCTTTCAATAAAGGAATTTGTTTTATCCAATTTGTCTCGTTCTGAGATATAAAACTCAGCAAAAAATAAGAACTATAATGGTTTCTAAGGTCCTTGCTTAAGCTTTTCTGCATAGAAGTAACATTTGCTTAAGCTGTTCTCTGAGTGTAATTCAATTAAAGCTAATAAAATATAAATAAATTGGTTAATAATAATTATTATTCGCAATTTCAAATGATTTCTTTGTCATCGTTAGAATAGGTAGGTACTTCATAGAATGTCATCTTGGGCTGTGCAATTTTGTATACATTTTGTTCATTCATATTGAAGTATGCATTACAGAATTACAATAAGATACTATTTGAAAATCAAAGAATTGGTATTTTTTTCATTGGTTAAATATTTTTTTTTTTTAATTTAAAAATTAATTTGTTATTGTAGGTATTTGTGAAACATGCAATAACCGATAACCTCAAAATGATGAATTTTCGCCCATAGAAAGACTTGTGACCATCATATACAAAAAAGCTAGTCTTACACTCTGGCTTGTTTGATTAGATATTAATTAAATAAAAAAAATACCCTTGGTAGATTGCCCTTGTGGCACCTACCGAACGCGCGAGCGGTACATGTTTTCGTGACGGTCCTGTTTTCGCTACATCACACCCAACCGTCCGAGAAAGACATGTAATCCATGTCAAAAACAAGCTGGGTGCGGCCAATTGTTACCTTAGAAACCAAAGACGCGATGTCGTTATTTTTTTTGTTAGAAATCGTCAATTGAAGATCTTCGAAAGCCTTATAAGGTGTTCAATGAGCAATCAATGGGAGAGCAAAGTCTGTACGTTTGCTTTAAAGATATACGAAACGAAATTTTTAGATATCTTATCTTTTTTTTGTTGGCCTAAAAAAATTAAATTCTACCAATTACCTATTTATTAAGGTTATTGTGTACCTATATTATCTTGAAGTCGATATTAATAATTGATCTCGAGATATTCGAACCGAAAAACATTTTTCAACAATTTCTAGAAGTTTTGTTCTTTAGTGTCTATAGAATTTTTTTTAAAAACTCTATCAAGCCGACTATGATATGTGTATAGAATAAAATTATCCCGAAGTTAAAAACAGTGATGTTTTCAAGATATACGAGCCGAAAAAAAAAACATTTTTTTACAATTTTACCCGATTTTTTTTGCTATTAAAAAAAAAAAAAAAACTTTAACCAACTTCTAATTATGTGTAGAATGAAATTGCGCCGAAGTCTGATAGCACTATTTATTCTCGATATACTCGAGATGAATCACATTTTACAAATTTGTTTTTTAATAAGTTACTACCTTCTTTTATTAAGAACTCCGCTAGTTCATTGTTTTTTAAACCATTTCTGCACTTTATTTTTAAAATAAAATGTATCCGAAGTCGATATCTTTATTCGTTCTCGAGATATGGTGGACGCAAAAAGACTCGCATCTCTCTCTTTAAAAATGATGGATTAGACTCCAACGATCCTTGAAATGAGGAAAAACATCAAAATTTTGCGATTTGACAAATCGGACCAATTACAATAACTTCCCAGTTAAAAACAAATTAAATAAAGACTTAATCGACCTTACCGGAGTGTCATACTGTTGGATTTGTATGCGATGAATATGAGTTTTTCTGGGACCAAAGTGACAAATAAAAAAAACATAAATAAGGGCCTAGTCATCCGAACTGAAGTGTTCAAAGTGGCGCTTTGTGTTTAACAGCCATAAATGTTTCTGTAATTTCATCCATGAACTGAAAAGGTCAGTGAATCCTCATGAGTGTTTTCGATTTTTCTGAGTTGGGCAATTAAGAATTTTTCCCCAGGTTAGAGTGGACATTGTTCCCTCGTGCCCCACCCTTTTCCCCCTCCCCCAACCATGCGCATGCTTAAAACCGTAAAGATACCGATTTTAATGATTTTTTTTTTATTTGCTAAAAAACTCCTGTAACTATCAGGAAATCAATGTTTCAATACCTGAATTTATCGTTCAACGCATTTAATTGAAACTTTAAAGCGACATTTTTTCAAAATTACTAAAAACCCTGAAAAATTACGATGACTGAGCTTAACCGAGACACAGGGCACACGGAAAATTTACTCCCGGCTGATTCCTCAAAAACCCCCTAAGAAGCAAATTTGAAAAAAAAAATATCTTTGATGGTTAAGATTCTCGGCTCCATAATACAGAAACACAGAATTGTGGGGACATTTTTTTCCCAAGCAATCCATAAAACCCCAAAATACAATATCATGAAAAAAATTACGAGAGTCATTGCAATATAGCTTCCTAATTTTCCACACATTTACCCACACCGTCTCATCCTCTAGTATCTAACGGTCTATTATACGCTTCGGCAGTGCGTGTAGAATCCTTTATTTGATCTCATTGCCAACAAAAAGGCAAAAAGGCGGGAAATAATATATAATCCATTTAATTTAAATGCAAACTACTCCTACAAAACTACACAATGACCAACGAAACCACAAACCAAACCCAAATGAAAATACAAAAAAATATAAATAAATAAAAATGTCCTTAAGTCCTTATTTTTTTGCAAATGGGTTTTCTTTTCAGAGCCTTTTATACAAATTCCCTTGTCATACAATGCACAAATATATTTAAGTGTACATATACAATACATATAGTATACCTACATTATGTTCGTATGTGTTGCCGGATAAAGAAAGATAAAGGATCACACGTCATTTATGCAAATGACTACACATCTTGTGGGTGGTTTTTTACTTTTTTAGATCCTCAGAGATCCCTTTGAAATTACATTCAAATTAAATTGTTGAAATTTCTCATTGAATTAGAGAAAAGGGAGGTCGGTCGGTTGATGCTGCTGATGATGATGATGGATAAATAAAGGAAAAAAATTATATCCTTTGGAGTTTTATTATTATTATATTTTTGCAGGATACAATTTGTCACATAAGAATCCATCCAAACCTGCCGCCGCCGCCGCCGGATATGCGAAAGTTAACAGAAAATGAGTGTGTGGAAAATAAAAATAAACATTTTTATTTAAGGTTATAAAAGAATGTGACATCAGCAGCTTTCTATCAAGATTTATTTTTTTTTTTTTACTTTTTTGTTGGTCCTTCTATTTTGAGTGTCCTGTGAGTTGAAATTTTTTGAATCATTAAATATGTGGTGATTTTTTTTAAACATACATAGTATGTATGTATATAAATACATTTTGAATCATTTTTTAAAGCTTTATACAAGAATTTCCTCTGCACTTTAAGGAGAAAAAAGTTTAACTGTCAAAAGTTAAAGATTGATATTTCCGACTCCTTGACTTAAGATGTTGTCCTTTCATGAAGTTTTTTTTTTTTCAAAATTCGTTTTCTTATATAAAATATTTTCTTTTGTTTCTTAAAAAATGACATGAGCAGCATAGGACCTGATAACACCCACACGAACTCACAAAAATATTCGGTAACTTCACTAAGTGGGTTAATAAATCAGTTTTAGTGTTTAAGACTATGAATGATGTGTCCATGTTGTGAGATATCTATGTAAAAACAAAACTCTCAGAGAGGGTAATCATCATAGCAACCATTTGTGAAGGCTAAATTAAGAACATTTAAAATGTCGCTTAATGTCCAAAGTTTAACATAGGGCTTTTGTTTACTTTTTTTTTATGAGTAAGACAGATTAGGAAGGTTAGAAAAAAATGTACGCTGGAAAAAGTCATAAGAAATATTTTTAGACCAGATAAACCGACAAAATTAAAACGTTTAGAGTTGGTATATATTTGTATGTGGGGAGGGGAAACATCATCTGGCGATAAAAATGTTTAAAATTTAAAATATTTATGATTTTTTTTTTTTGGGAAAGTTTGTGAGTTTTTAATGAGCTGGGGAAATTGTTAATGAAAATGAGAAGAATTGAAAGCAATCATTCGATTATTGTCTCATAATAACGAACCTTACATTTTTGCTAATTGTATCCAAACAAGAAACTTGCTAAGGCATTCGATCGATGCTCGGCAACCGCATCTTGTGCCAAACCCCATATATTTGTCAATATACTGCATATTATACTGCTTATTGTTTTTATAAAATAATTATTGCTAAATTTTAGAAACAGTTAAGTCTACGGCTCAAATTGAAGAAAAAAAAATTTATTTACTTTGAAGTTAAAGTCGAGTAACTGAAAAAAGCGCAAAAATTTCGCGGTTTTTTGGATTTCAGCGCTCGAGGTGGAAAACTTGGGTTTTGTAAAATCAGAACTATATCATCTAACGCAAGGTATATACATATATGTATGTACGTTAGGCAAGGCGCTCACTGAAGTGTTGAAGTGGAGTGGTAAAGGAGTAGCGAGTGGCAGTGGAGTGGTAAAGGAGTAGCGAGTGGCAGTGGAGTGGTGAACAAGTGGCATGGCGATGGAGTGGCGGCGAAGTGATATGAAAGTGATTGTACGCGCACTGCGGTGGCAAAATACGTTCACCAGCTCTTGATCTGTAAGTCAATGATCACAAGCATACTCGTATACAGAACAAAAACCACTTCGTCACCACTCACTTGCCACTTGAAAATTAAACATGATCGCGATATGTGGCACCAGACTGGCACCACATAACCTGCAAAATATCACGCCACCGCCACTCCTTTTTGATGAGCGTGTCTTCATTTAATTACAGAGTTTTTACTAATTCCACCTGCTACTTAGTCACCACGCCACTACCACTCCATTTCGTCACCACTTCAGTGAGCGCCTTGCCTTACGTATATATGTACATAGTTACAGGACTATAAAAATGTACAAATTCGTGGCCTACGGGTTTCATTAATTTAACAGTAACTTCAAATTCGTGCAAAAAAATCGATTTTCTCACCGTGATGACGCGTCAGAGCTATAAATTTAAGCAAAAAAAGTCAAAAATCATTTTATTTTTATTTTGTCCACCAGCTAAAGACCGGCAATGCCTTTTTTAAACTTTAAATTCAAATAAAAAATTAAGCACAAATTCAGTTAATTTGTGCGCAAAAATTTAGAATTTAAAACATACAATTTTGGACACCCAAAAAATTATTATTTTCATCCTTTCGTCCGCTAACTTCATACTTACTTTAGCGGAAACTTAAACATTAAATAAACTATGAGCTATAAGATCGAGGATTTCGTGACACAAAGCGCGTTAGTGCATAACAAACTTTAATGGCGATATACTGTTATAATTTAGCATTTCTATAGTCTCGTTTTTTTATTATTTCGTTTTTCAGGCATTTCCCATATTATTTTTCACTGTATTATAATATTTTAATTGCGGTGTATAACACTTAGTTTTCTATAAGTTTCCCATAAATATTAACAAAAGTTGTCCCAAAGCTCTTTATTTTGTAGAACAAGTGAATGCGTAACTGAAAGATTTATAAAAAAGTTTTACGTATTAGGCGGATTTTGGTAGAAGAACATACTAAAAAAAACTTTTTTGGGGCATTATTTAAAATAAAAGCTTTTAAACCTAAACGAAAGCTCAACTTAAATTTGATTATTAAAAAAAACAAGCTTTTGGTTTGAGTCTTTGCTATTACTGATACATTATTCGAAAAAGTTCTTGAGCTTGAAGAGCTTTCACTACTTTAGTTACAAACCATAGTTATTTATACCATTAAAATTGATGCATGAATTTCGCGTTAGTTTTTCACTTACAAAAAGTGCTTGAATTTTAAAGTGTTATAATGTACCTAGTTATAGGGGGAAATTTTAACAGAAACTGGATATCTAACCATAAAAACACACAAAAATGAGCTGAATTTTAAACTGGAGTTTTCATGTCCGCCACGGATGGATGCTTGAGTTGGTGAAAAAAAAAATACAATATTTGAAATAAACTGAAACATTAAAAAGAAAAACAAATAAGGTATGTCTACCAAATTCTAGTTAGTAATTTTATATTAAACTTTCATAAACTTAGAACTTGGCGTACTTTTAGATCTCATTACCTACTTTTCACGGCTGAATTATTACATGCAGGTTTTTTTGTATACATGGAGGACTTAGCTCTTTTTTAACATTGATGTTTTTGGAGTGATTTCACTCCTTTTTGCAAATTTTTTTTTTTTAACACAAAATCTTAAATTTTCAATTTTTGCATGCACCTAAGCCCTATCAAATTCCATCATTATACAACAATCAAAAAATCTCTATAAAGTTGATAATAATTATGAGAAAGTGGGTGGAATCAGTAAGTCAGTTAGTAACGGTTTTACGATTTTTTACATCCTATATTTCAGGAACCACTGCTGTTGGTAATTAGTTGAAATTTGGTGAGGCGCCTGTGCTCGTCTAGCTTAGCAAATATGGCAACTTTAAAGTTTGTGACATAATTGGTTCCGAAGTTAGAGGGGGGTTGAAAATCGCTTGGGTTTGTCTCTGCAAAAAGGGGTACTGCAGAGAACTTGGCTGGGCACAACCGTGCCCTTTGATCTGCATTTTCCATGAGCTTACTCTACAACATTCATTTGGTCATAAGATGTAGCAAAAAGGGGTGCCTATTGTTTTTTTTTTTTTTTTTTCAAAATTCAAGCGAATTTTAATGCCCTTGGTCCTTTGCATACAAAAAATAAAAATGAAACAAACGATGGCAAAGTAATCGAAATCGAAATGAACGAAATAAACGGAAAACTACATAATAAAAGGCGAAATGAACTTAAAATGAACTGAATAAAATAGAAACGATAAAAACAAAAAAAAAATCTTTTTTTAAGATGGTGGCTCTTCCCCAAAAATCCCAAAAACTCGGTTTTATACTTAGGAAGTGTACCTAAACAGATCACTAATCACTATGCAACTTTTCGTAAACCATGACACGATTTTGTAGCGTGCGGCGACATAATTTCCCTGCACATAATGAATTTGGACCTTGTGTCTGATTTCAGGTCAATACAAATTATTTCTGCGGAAATTGTCTCATCCCGCCACATCAAAATCGTACCACGATTCATTATAATTTACTAAGTGTTGTGTGATTAATTAATGGTGCAAATAAGGCACGTCAGTAATTTTTTGAAAATTAATTATATTAAAAAACTATTAATTCAAATAACTTAATTAAAAATTAAAATTCAAGAAAAGACTGTTTGCTTTTATTAAGTTTAAACTTAATATTGTTTTTGTTGTTGTTTTTTGTTTTAAAAGTGTATTTTTTTTTAATAAAGTAAATTCTTTATAAATGTACCACTCCCAGGACAAGAAGACCTTGCTACTACTATTTTCCTTGTTTCAACGCAACATAAAAGCACCTAATTGTTTCTTTCCAACACCAAATAAAAGTTACAAAACTGAGCTTTTTCAAATTACGACTGATTCTTAAAATGTTTTCGAACAAAAATTTAGTTTTTGTTAAATTTGAAAATAGCAGAAGGAAGTTTTCCTTAAATTCCACTTAAATCCGTAATTTTGTTGCTCCAAAAATTCTATTTCCACTTAGTAAAGCCTTGTTTATACAGGGTGATTTACCTAAGGTGTGACAAAAACCTAAAGCGTATAAGTTGAGTTGAGACAAGAAAAAAATCATTTGGTATGGGGTTCTATTCCCCCCGTTTTGGCGGGAGGGGCAATTTTCTAAGAACTCGATTATGACGGCAACACTTACAATGTCACGCTATAGATTTTTTCAAAGCCAGAAGTCTGTTCATTTGTTTTGTTTTTAATTGATATCATTTCAGAGAATAGTTTTTGAAAAAGTAATTTTCAAAATCAAAATTTGAAAAGATGTTGAACAAATTTTTTCTCAAAATGTTTTGTTATTAAGTAGTATTTTTGTGTTTAATATTAGAAGCTCCTATTAAATACTAAAAACTGGATTCCTAAATGTCTTTTAGTATTTGACTAAAAATTGATAGAAGTTGAGTACCCCCTCCCTTACGATTTTTTTCTAACTTGAGTCAACCTACACGCTCTAGCTCTAATAGGTACTTAATTTAATTTTTTTAGGTTGATTTGTCTTCTTCAAACTTGGGACTCTATTTTGTTTCTAGAACACTATCGTACGGAATTAAAATTGATAGCCAAAATTATTTGTAATATTATTTCCACACAAAAAAAATTAATTTTTTCCTTCCTTTGATAGTAATAAATAACTAAAAAATACCCATAATTTATTATACCTTCGTAAAGAAATTAAAAGAAAAATAAATTATTAACAGATTTTGCTGTAGGTACATGCTCTTCATTGATTTCATTACATAGAATCTGAAGTTAAACTATTTTTTTTTTTTTTTTTTAACATTTTTGGCAAAAATGTGAAGTGTACTTTCTATAAAAAATCAGCCATCTGTAACGTCTGGTCTGATGGGTTTCTTTTTTAAAAATAATACTGCTTGTCAATTTCCAATCAATTTACCTATCATTGAATCATCACCATTAAAAAATATTAAAAAAGAAGGTCTTCCATCATCATCAAAACTAATTTGAAATTTCAAACAGAAAAAAAAAATAAAAATAAAAACCCCATTTGACCTTTTCTGTATATAATTTTTTTTTTTACCTAACCGCATTTATAGGGGTTGCTTTGGTTGGTTGGTTGGTTAATTTTATAACTAACTTTTGGTTGGCTTCAAATAGATTCAGGTACCTATAGCTTGTTACATTAAAAAGCGATTTTTTGTTCGTCTAAAATTTACGAACAAAAATCAAAACTCGCTTGTTAATTAGCAGTAGCATAGAAGCGATATAAATATCTATATATAAATTTTTTTTCCTACACTTTGTGGCTTTTAGTCACTTATGAAATATGAATGATTGAGGTCGCTTTAGTGTTGTCTTCTTCGTCATCTTTTTTGAGCAAAAAAAAATGGATACGATGAAATAGATGAGGGAATACACTATGACGTTGCGCCACTGTTACTGTTCTGCTCAGGAAGAAAAAATAATTCTTCCTTTTCAGAGGAAAAAAAAATCAAAATGTATAAAATGCATTATTGGGTGTCGAATGAACTTGTTTGTAACAACGAATCAAATATACAAAAGAATTTAATGGTACTTATCAAAATGCGAATATTTTACAATTCAAAAAATTTCATTTAGATTATATTTTTGATGTATTCCATAAAAATATGAGAGAATGTATTTTCGGGAATCCATAACTTACCCTACTTATTAAAAAATCTACTTCTGTCTTGTCGAAATAGAACAGAAACATCCGTAATCATCTCCAGTCACCCAAAAGGACGACCACCATTGCCATCACTACACTGCCACCAACGTAATGTAGACTCTAGGATACTCCCGGTAACATGGTGTAGATACAATTCTTTCTGGTCCCAACTTCTGTTTTAAACTACGAATTTAAACAGAGTTTTGTGTATTTGTAAGGACTTCTTGGTCGCCCCGGGGACAACATGTCAAAAAGAAGGCAAGCTGAGAAACAAAAAAAAACTGAAAGATACAAAAGCCATTCCCAGGCCACAATCTTTTCGGACAGATAGGTACTTTGTATCTTCAGTAGAGCAGCACAAGAGACTACTGACAGAGAGAAAGAAAGAAAGAGAGAGAGAGAGTGCTCTTTTATTTTGTCTGCTCTGCACTCCTCACATACATAATCTACCACCTGAATTTTTTCATAGAATTCCCTTGGCTCGTGTGTGTGCCGTGATGTGAGGATGGTCGAGTTAAATTCATATCGTGGTAAAAAGAAACATCCTTTCTTCCTCGCCTGGTGTGATGTCATTCGTATACTCTGTTGACCAGAGCACCTTTTCTGTGTGGTCCTCAGGAGTTAGCTTATTTTATTTTGTTTTTGTTTCAGTTTCCTTTTGGTTTGCCATTGCCTTTGCTCTGAGATAACCCAATTATAAGGGTAGCGCGCTAGTTGGTTAGTTGTGAATTTGTCGTCTTCTTTGCTCTTTAATGTTTAGTATGGTCAACATGTGTGCTGCGGTTGGACACCACATTTAATTTTCTCATCTCTTGCTGTTCTGTGTAAGAGTTATGAAATGTCCGCACTGATGTGATCCAATCAACATTCCTTTTTCATACTTCACGTTATTGTCCTGTGTTTTTTTTTTTTGTAAAATAGTAAAACTGTCATGTTTCATGAGTTTGTGTTATGGCTTTTTATGGTTTTTTCTGCAGGAATCCTTTTTGTCATTTCAAATTGAAATTAAGTGACCTTTGCATCTATTTTTTTTAAGGTATTCCAGAAGGACGATGATCAACATGACCGAATAAAAAAAATATAATTCAACAGCAATTCTCTTTGTAAGAAATAATGTGTAATATTACACATCAAAAGGAATGTTCTCCATTTCTTGATGTGTGATATGGTGTTTTTTTTAATCACTTACTAAAAATCTCATCAGAAAAACCGAAAGTAGATTAAACAGTGTGAATTCTTGAAAGAATTCCAGTTTCTTAAATTAAAGTAAATTATTTGAGTACCTAACTGGAAAATTATTCTACTTCTTAAGAAAAAAAATAAAAATCCTGGGACCTCCACTAACCAGCCCCAGTCCGAGTAAGCTAACCTGGGCTAATTAAAATCTTGAAAATGATTAACTTTATTTACTTATATATTTCAAATCATGGTATGATGATAAAAATGTTTTTTTTTTTTTTTTTTTTTTTTTTTTGTGTTATAGATGTAAGTAACGAGGTATTTTTGATGAGAAGGTTTCTACAAGTTTAAAAAATTGTCCTCGTATAAATTTTCTTCTCTAAAAAAATCTCCAGGACCTTAAATAAACTTGGCGGATAGTGAAAGGTAGATTTTTTCGTGCTTTTTTTCGTAATTTTTTTTTGATTTTAATGAGACACCAATATCCGGCGAAATATTGATACATATTGCCGGAAGTATTTTGTTAAGTAGAGAAATTGTTGGGACCAAAGTTGTAGGACAATCTTTTTCGTGACGAAAAATTAACAAAAAAAGTGAAAAGATCTCGTATTTGACAGTTATTTTCTTATTACTTAACAACAATACATTTTTCAAAAATAACCTCTTCTAAAAATCGATCTCGGTCAAACTGCCTTCAGTCCTCCAAGGCCAAGTGTTCTGGCATCCGCGATGCCTTGGTCCGTGGCTTACGTGTTAACTCCTGTCTAATTCCCCATCTATTCGACAACGAAATTGAAGACGTTACATGATAATGCATCACCTTGTTGTTTAAGCCCTTATATTTTCGGAAGAGTTCGGAAAAGCTATTTTCCAATTGTGTGTTTTCTAATGTCACGCGATGCGTTGGTTCACCTACCGCCATCTTGCTGATGAATGCTATCATATGCGACTATAAAGTCCATGAAGAAAAGGTGGGTCTCGACTAGTACTTCGTTTCTCTTTTCCAGGATTTGCCTAAAAGTGAAGATTTGGTCTATAGTCGATCTGTCAGGCTAAATATACTAGTATTTGCCCATTAAAGTGTTGCAGAATGATTTAAGACGCTAACACAGTACGTTAGGTGGGATCTTGTATGCGACTTTTAGCAAAAATATATCTTACAAGATATTGTTATTGGATTACCTTCCACCCATATTTGGTTAATGATTTGATGCTTTGCTCGCCCTATCAAAACATCACTTCCGTATATGAAGAGCCCGACATCCATCAGAACTGGCGGGCCGACGTTGTTGTTTTTAAGCCTTTTAACATTTAAGTCTACCTCTTTTATACTTTGTGGCGGAACTGGGTCTTCCTTAATTAGAGGAGGGTTCTCTTTTTGCTCACTTGTTCTAGTTAATTCCCAAATAGTAGCTGCTAGAAATGCTGCTTAGAAACATCTACTACGTATTTCTTGTGCTTCGGTTACTAGTTTGCCCTCGCTATTTGAAGAGTCTGCGTTTCAGTCCTTAGACCAGCAAAGAGTTGGTTGGCGAAGAAGAACTTCTATCTCTTATACTGACCATACACGATAGAGCAAAATATGGCTCGGCCGAGCCAAATTGTATGATGTGAATGGGTTCGGCCGAGCCATTTGGACTTTCAACAGGTTATAAGTCCACCAGTCCAATTGGCATCGAGCCATTTGGCTCGATCGTGAATGGCCAGCTTTAGGCTGCGGTTACGTCCAACGCTAGTAAGCGAGCACGCTAGCTAGCGCTAGTTTGTGCTTGTGCGCTAGACAATTGTTCACGCTAGTTCGATTCACATTTCTTGGTGCTATATACTGCAGTTTGTTTTGAGAGCACATTGAGCACTCAAAAAAAGAATTGTTTGCACTAGTAAGCTTAAAAATCAAATGAGTTTAGATCTGCTAGCTTACTAGCGTGAAGCACTCTCTTACTAGCGTGATATCGATACACTAGATTAACTAGCGTACTATTGCAAGCTTATTAGCGTTGGACGTAACCACGTCCTAAGAGCTGGGTGAATGCATGTGTCCTCTTGTTTTTTTTTTACACATGTTCTTCTTTTCCTCCAATAACATCTCGATACTTTTTCCTTTAAAATACACACCATTTAAATGCGTTTTCTCACACTGATTAAAGTAAATAAAGCAAGCAAACATTTTCCGCGGAATTAATGGAACAGGCCACACTGAAATAAAAAAATAACAGCTCTATTCTGTCGTTGCGAGGGCTCACAAATCACAAGCTTTTGTAAAGTTGATTCCTTGCGAAATTTGTCGTGATTGCTCACTCAAGTTGTTGTTGTTTCGTACAAACATTCAATATTAATATGATGGTGCGAAAGGTTTGCAGCCTACACTGCGCGTGTGTTATCACACAAAACCCTTTCAGTCAGCTTTAAATCACTTTTATAGTTAATTCAATAATAATTGTCCCACTAAATTACTGTACATCAAAACTTTTTGAACCCATTTAATCCTTTCAATCACCCAGCGATAACGTGTGTATTCTTCTAAATAACCACAAAATCACCGCACAATCAAAGTCCGATAACTTTCACTTCCTTAAACCATCAGAACTCTCGATTTCCCCTTCTTTTCCACGCCCCCTACAATCCTTTTAATTCTGTCTCGATGTTCTTTACTGAAGCAATTCCGTTTGAAGAACACAAATCATTCGCTTATTTGTTCAAATGCCATCGTTAATCCTATTAAATCTCAATAACATTTCCTTCCATCTCTTGCCTTGAAATTCAACAGCAGGTTGTTTTTTTTTTCTTATTGTGTGTGTCAGTTCTCAAGAATTTGAGAAATCTACTCCAATCAATCGTCATTATTAAATACTAATAGACATTTCCTTAGTCATTTATCTATCTGCGAATAAATATATTTCTATATGTATGGAAATAGTATCTTTCAAGCTTAAAACAGAAAGAGAGAAAGAAACAGAGAAAGTATTCCATATGTCCTTTTTTGTTGGCCAATTTTTCGTAGCTTCGCTTCTCGGGTAACATCTGCCAAAGAAATACGCGTATTTTGTTATTCAATTTCGTCTTTAAGTTATTCCCTTTTTCCTTTTTCCAAATACATATTTGTCTGTCGTTTAATCAAAAATAAAAAAAAATATATGGGTGACGGTTGGAACCTTGGGTGGATTAAGGAAAGGAAATTTATCAAAACGAAAATAATATCAATGCAGCATAATTTTCTTCTCAACTAACTAAATATGGCGAGTGTCTGTGTTGTAAATTCTCTCTTCGTTCTTCGTGTTTGTCTGGATAGTCGTCTTTTAAGTATAAACATGTTTATATGTAATTTTGCTTTGTCAAATTCAGATACGTTAAGTTTAAACTATCAAAATATCATTTTACTCTTTTGCACAAGTTTTTATAAATGTCATAAAGGAGCATATACTGTCACCCACATTTATATGATTGTAACACTAGCGCCATCTAGTTGGTGCATCAGCTACATTTATATGTACAAAGCTATATATCTGAGAGGAAAAGCATTGCGATTAATTTTGCTATCTACACCGAACCACCGTGTGAAAGTGGAAAACACAATGTGGATGTGATGGGGTTATACGGTGTGGCGCCCGGGAGGGGATTTAAAATGTGTTGGAATGGCGTATGGAATATGAAGTAAATCTTGGCAAAAAGGATTACTTGTTCGGGATTAATAAAAGGATTACTGGTTGGAAAATACCATCTGTGGCACAGCAATGCTGGCTGGTTGGTTATGACGGTTTGGTTAGTTGGTAGTGGCAGCAGGAGTTTAGGTTGTAAAAACCCGAATAAACATTCAAAAAAGTTGCAAATAATTGCAAAAGCAGCAAGAGAAGTGAGCTGAAATGTCTGTGGCAACAGCGGAGTCAGTCTGTCATCCTGGTACAATGCACAGTGGTGTTTGTGAGAGGTTTGGTGCATTTTTGAAGGTTCTATTTTATTAATTAGTTTTATTTGATTATACCACCCACCTCCTCCTAGAGCTAATGTATACAAGAAATTCATCTGGATCAGATGTGATTTCCAACTATATCAACGGAATTTTCCCCATTCATGATTCATGGTGCTATTCCCCACGATCCTGTTCAACAACTGTACAAAATGGAAGACTGCGAAAATAGCACCGAATACTGATATTGAAGAAAGTCGTTTAGGTATCGTTTATAGATATCGGTCCATATCTCTTCTCAGCAACATCAGCAAAATTCTTGCAATGCTTATTCTTTGGAGGCTGAAGACGTTCTGCAACACTGGATATGCAGGTCCGGATGGCCTAACAGCAGATTCAATTAAAGCAGCGGAAGATGACTCGGTAAGGAACATACAGCAACTTATCTGTGTGTTCGCTTAAAACCTATTGTTAATGATCTTATCGGCCCCTAGCAACATTGTTTTAGGCTTGGAAAATCAACCTTTTGGATCAAATCTTCTCATTCCCATTTTAGAAAAAAAGCAGGAGTTTCAGATCGATACACTCTACCCTACCTCTTCTTCGATTTATATGGCAGAGTTAACAGGGACGATTTATATAGATCCGCATTCCTGCAAAACATGTCTGCTTGTGCTTCTACCGTCAAAGTCAGTAAAAGCACCACCGCAACCTTTGATTTCGAGAAATGTTTGAGGCCGACGACGCGGGCCTTGAAGAAGATGTACGCAACTCGCAAATCAACAATTTTGGAATTATTAAATAAGAGGCAGCGGAAAAGGTAATGGCTGTTTGAAAGGACAAGACGAATTATATACTGTCATCGAGAAAAGAATCTTCGATTTGGGCATAACGTCACGATTTATTCAACTTAAGGACTTTATTTACCTGATGCGTTCCGCCATTACTTCCCAAAATGACATAAGTGTTACTGCTTCGGACTGAGGAGACATTTGAGCAGCCTTACAGACTTCTTTTAGAGAACCAAGGAGGTCTTCAAAATACTCTGACTATAAAAGAAAGATTTTTCGGGTGAATTTGGGTCCAGTACCTATGTATCCAATGAGTATGAAGACGCAGATTAAACCGAGTTTTATAGGCTAAAAATACTTGGTTTGTGTAACTAAAGTAAGTTAGCTAGGGGACCGAACTGGTTGGAAGGGCCTGTTGGTTGAGGCCTTAGTCCATCCTTAACTTTGAACGCCGTCTTAAGCAAAGTTTACTAAAGGTAGAGTGGAGACATGTTTCCCCGCGAATAAACCATTTTTTTTTGTTCTACAATTTGATTAATATGTCAAATACTGCAAAAAAGCTGTTAGAATTCAGAACTCTTATTTCCGCTATCGAAAGGAAAATTGTTATATCGGAGAATTCAGAACAGGAGCATTTTTCTGTCACGATAAATAATTTTCCGGAGAATATTTAGAATTGGGCTAATTGAGAAATTAGTCAAGTTGTTCTTTAATCGTGTCCAAGATATTATTTTTGTCCACAATTTGATTCTCAGTCCTTAAATTCATGATTATTTTAAACTTATGATAGTTAAGTGTCAAAAGCTCTGCAATTAATAAAATTCCAACCACTTGTTCGTTTTGAAGGCTTGAAATTGCTGTCTGTGTATCGCCATACCGATGTGAAATTAGCACTTCAGACATTTCATTTCAGTTTTCGAGAACGGTCTTTATGGCTAGGCAGTATTGCGAAGTGTTACCTCCATTTCCTGAGCTGATACTGACCGATATTTTGTACAGGATGTTGTAATGACCTGCCAGCCTCTGCTAGAAAAGTGTCAGTTCCGTCGACTAACTTCAAAGTCCAAATCTTCCAATATGAGAACGTATTTTTTTTGGCCCGAAATCTACTGAGAGTTTACTTGATAAGAAATGAAAAAAAAAATACAAATATTTATCAGATATTAGATGCAAACTTTAGTTCGATATTTCATCGACACAGAAACTTGACAAAGATGACACAAAGACGAGACTGATACCAATTTGATGATATTTTTTGATATTAACAAGACCGAAAAGAGAATCGAATTATAAAGGTATCGACCTGTCTCGTCTCGTGAGCAGCGGTTAGCTGCCTCTTCGGTTTAAGCAGCTAAAAGCTAGAGCGCTTATATGGTTTCAATTCCTTTCGCTTCACTTTTTACGGGATTTAAATTCGGTCTTCTTTACTGCAGATGCCTAGAAATTAGCTGGCAGCCATGTACTCACCTTGTTCTCGGTCATCAAACACTCTTGGCATCGATCATCTGATTGCTTACTTTCTTAAGCTGACCCTGTGATGGACCTAAATTTTTGGTGGAGAACGAAATTCCGAAGTCTTTCGTTTTTGCCACCTGCATAGAATGACCGTTTTGATGACATGGCTGCTATCAGCGGATGCAGTATGAAGATGTACTTAGTAATAAAGATGATGTTCGAACTCCAACTAAATATGTATTAAGTTCTCAGACTAAGCTTAAGTGGTATCAGCGGATAAAATCATAGCTCTATCAGTTTAGTAAAAATTCCGTTTTTTATTTCTCTTAGTGTTATTTTGTCAGAAATAGTTTCGTATTTATCTTCAAAGCTGTGTTCCGTTCGGCCTCACTATTCTTTGCACAATTTACCCATTTCAACTGTGTGCTCGAACAATTTAATATAAAAAAGAACATTAATAAAAAAAAGACTACACAGGTTCTTATATATGGTTCCATTTCGGTTTGACTGGTCCAAAGTGTTTCTCTGGTGGAAGCTATTTGGCATATAAATCATACTCGATTATACCTTAATTTCGCTCTCGATTTCTATACCTACCAATCTTTCCCCATATTCCATTTTCAGGATTTTTTTTTTATCAAAAAAGAAAAATTATTTTCCATGAAATATCCTTTTATGACAAAATTAAGTCGGGATAATATTGAGGGCAATATATTTTATGTATTACCGTTCATTGGTTTCGTGTGTATGTGTGTTTTTCCTTTTTCATCCGCATTCCCAACTCCGAACTCGACTTTCACTTTTTGGTCCTTTTAACCCGATGTTTTTTTTGTGTTATAACACCAGTCCGTTTTATACACAAGTTATTCCTTATTGGAGTGAATTTGTTTTGACTATATGCTGTGCAAGAACCACCTAAGGTACGTCAGATGTCGTCAGTTTGTCATACCGAGTAAAAGCAGCCTGCATTACACATTTATTGGACATCCGTTTTTTTTTTTTTTGTTCATTCTCTCCATCTTCATTTCGAGCCCAAGTCCTTACTGTCCTTATGCCCTCCAGGAGGGATTAGGAGATCGCCTCTTGAATATGATTACAAGACATCAAAAATATTGTTTTTTTTTACATGTGTGTGTTGTGGATAAAGAGGTTAGATCTGAAAGTTTTTCCTTTCAAATTGGCATGAATAAAAAACGGGAAGGAGGGGAGATCCTTGGACAAAAAAAAGGACTCTCAATGAAAGTTGTTTGGGGTTTATTTTTCGGATAGAAGCCGCTTACACACTGAGAACCACCGGGTGGTGGTTATGTGTGCAAAGAATGGTTTTATATTTATTTTCATTTTTTTTTATATATATATGAATAATATTTTGTGCGGGAAAGGACAGACTTACTGACCCACCACCAACTTACCAATGGGGATATTTTTCCATAAGATGGAGATTGACTAAGCTTCGAGACGTTAAGTCAATTATACGCATTCTTGTTGGTTATCGGTTTTACTTTATTTTATTTATTTTTCTTTTTTTTTCAACATTTTTGTTTACTCATTCAGATGAAAGGCTTTAAATGAACGGTTTTGGATTTGAAAAATGTAAGGCAGTTATTTCCATTTATTGGTTAATGGTAAAGAGAAGTTTATTGACTTCCTGATTGGCCATGAATTTGTTCTTGGTCAATTGGATTAATTTATATTTTTAAGAATAACCGATAATGGATTTTGGATAGATCATTACTTATACCTTTATGTAAAATTTAAGTCGGTATACTTTTAAGTAAAAACACAAGTCATAAACTTTTTTTATGTCTAATACAAAATTTTTCAATTATAGTTAAAAAAGTACTTGTCCTAACACATATCAGCATCCGAATTTTCAGCCTTTGTACAAATTACATACTAAAATAAATATATTGGCCCGAAATACTTTTATCCGGACTTTTAAAGTGTTTTTTCTGCTATTCTTACAAAATATTTACCTATGTATGTACATTGTACATATAAAGAAGTCTAATGGGCTAAATAAAATTTGGCCCTAATGAAAAATGACCCCAAACAAAAAATAAAAAATAGCCCCAAAATGTGGGCTTTCATAATGTACATATAGATTTTTGGGTCCATTTTTCATTTTTTGTTTGGGGCCATTTTTCAATGGGGCCAAATTTTATGTAGCCACTCGAAATACATTTACTAAAGTGAAAGGACAAGATAATACAATGACAATGAAAATACTAGTCGCAGGGTCCGATTCGGAAATATATGCAATTAACCTACTCCTGAAAAATATTTTTATTTGAAGAAATCTATAATTCTTTTTAAATATTAATCGGGCTTGTTTATGTATTACGTGTCAATGAATATGTCACTATTAAAACAGTAGCATGTCTTTTTTGTAACAATCGATATCCGATATTTTGTTAATAATATTTTTTTTTCTTTCTCTCATTTCAGACGATTTTTTTTTCAAACTTTCATAAGTAAGTGGAACAATTTTTTTTATCTATAGTTAATAAAACATAAAAATTAATTTTTTGTTAAGCATTTTATTTCTATAACATCTATCTTAAAACCATAAGCGACAGAATGACAACAAAATTCAAAAAATACCTATTAGATTATGCATGGTTGCGGCAACTTATAGTCATTGAGTGACAAGAAACTTATCGTTTTTGGTCATCGTAGCTGTTATTTCAGTTTCATTCTATTATTTTAGTCTGATTCTGAGTGACAAAATATTATCGAGTTGGGTAGGATATGTCAATTTTATAAAAATCGGCCTCACAATTTTTCATAATCTCGACAACAAAATAATCGACTAATTCAAAAATGGAAAAAAATATTATCGGTTTCTTAAAATATCGATTTACAAAAACCTGATTTTCAAAATGTCGACAGTAATCGACAATTAAAGAATCGAGATTTTAACAGTCGACATTAACAGCCATATTATTCACTTGAGGTATAATTTGAGTTTAAATGAATTTTGTACCCGTCAATTTAATCTGCATTTTTTGAACCCGATAATATTCACTAAAAAAAAGCATCAAACTTGATGAAATAAAAATGAGTAAAACGCATGTTAAACTGTTAAAACTTAATTAAAAACTCACTTAAAAGCTGCGTAATATCAATAATTTGACATTTGTAATTATATTTCTACTTTTTTGTCACTTGCTTTTGTATTTTATATTTTGATTTTACACCCGAGTTCAATTTCTTTAACTGCTCTCTGGAAGTCTGTTTAAAGTAAATCGAATTAAACTTGACAAGGTTTAAAGCTATTTTTATTTCCGAGTATAACGAGTGAATATGATGAACTTGGGTTTGGAATTCGGGTTTAAGTTACTTTAAACCCAGATGTACATTCAGAACCGGATTTAAGTCACTGAATAATATGGCTGTAAGGTATGAGGTTTTTTGATTTTCGATGAGTTGCGTATAAAAATAAATTTAAACTGAAATTGGTTTTATAACTTCATAAGCGTAACAATGTTCTTGCATTAATCAGTATCACGGTATTAAAGTATCATAAATTGTGTTCCTAAGTGCAATAAAACAAAACAAAATAAAATTGCTATTTTTTCTAAATTTTCTCATAAGTTTAAGGACATACCTACCTAAAAGAGCTGTGTGACGCCAGAACCCTGAACTTAAATTTTTTTTTGACGAAACATGTCGCATTCGTTAGTTATTAAGCTTTTCTATTTTATAGCAAGTACCGTAAAATCAAAAAAAAAAAAGCCTCTAGAAATTCGAAACTTCCGAGCAGCTTCCAAAAATATTTTATTTAAAAGACCTTTGATTTTCAAAATATACTCAATTTTTTTTTCTGGGCCTTTGAAATCTATCAACTGCAAGTATTATGAAAGCCAGAATAGAATACTCCCATTATATTTTGTTTAAAAATTTCCGACATTTGAAATTGCGCAACCGAATCCAAATTTTATCAAAGACTTAATTCACAGCAAACCTAAAAAATTTCGTTGAGGAATCCTTTTATCTGTTATTCGTAGGTAGCAAATACCATTTCGACCTCATAAACCTGAACTGGGTTATATAATTGTGTGCAAAATGTTAACAAATGTTTTTCTTAGCGACCCGCTAAAATTTTTCTAAAATATGGAACTTAAAAAATTGACTTGATATTGCGTTTATGTTCAAATACATAATTCCTCTTGTATTAAGAATTCTCAAAGGAGCAAAAAGTTCTTTTCCTTGTTTTCGTGGAAATGAGTTCAAATTCATAAAATAATTAATTCTTCCTTTTACTATATTTGCTGATATTCCAGCAGCAAATCTAGATATACCTTACAATCTTCTGGATATTGTATTTTTGCATGCATCGTCTCTTTTTCTATGAAATAAATCAAATTAAATGCGCATAATTGGATATGGCCCAGGGGGGAGTTACCCTTGGTTAATATTACTCTAAGCTTTGTTTGAAAAGTTAAATTCTTATAAATAATAGCCGAATTTATTAGATTTTTGACGACTTCTTGACACAGTGTCTTAATAGTTCGAAACAGTTGAATATAAGCTTAATTGTTAAAAACGTCACATTCGTCAAAGTTTAGACAACCGATAACTCGAGGACAACTAAGATTTATAACTTGAACAATCTTTAGTCAAAAATTAAACATTCATTGATAAACTAATTGTTAAACTCTTTCCACTAACCTTGAGGCCACACGAGCAAGTACTAGCAAGCAAGTTGCAATACACTTTCAATTTTTTACTAACACATATAAAACGAAGCAACTTGCTCGTCTACTTGCTCGCCTATTTCCAAGCCAGTTGAGAAGCAAGTAGCGAAGCAAGTAGAAAAGCAAGTAGTACGTTCTTTTTCTCAATTGAGTTAACTAAAGTGAACTTTCGTCGTTTTTTGTATCGAATATTCTTCCCAAATGATTTAATTTTTTTGTTTAACCAATAGATCAATCACATTTTTAATTTTGATTGTTCTTCAATCATAAAAGTGGCATGCCCACAAATTTGCAGCGGTGTGTATGAAAAGCTTTGAGCAAATCGTTCACCACATCTCGTACTAATAGTAGAGAAAAACAGAACGTAGAAGCAAGTTACTCGGCAAGTTGCGTGCCGCCTACGTCACAGCAAGTACACAGATACGAATTTGGCAGGCAGTGTATGTACCCAACTTGCTTGCCAGTACTTGCCTGTGTGGCCTCGGGGTAATAATTTTATAAGTTAGAACTTGGCAACTGTTTTTTTTTTTTGTTCCCATTTTTTTTTTATTTAAAATTAATTTTCAGTAAATTATCTAAAGTCAATTGAAAACTAATTTTCTTGCAAAAGTCATAGATCTTCTAAATTGTTTCCTATTCCTATTCAAGTACAATTTTTAATATTCTGAAAGAACCTTGATGTCAGATAAAAAATCTCCTAACAGCCATTTGTCACGAAAAATACAAAATATTTATTGTCTCATTTTATTTGTTTTCTGATCATTGAGAATATCCGAATAACATCACGGCCACCTGGAACGAAAGTGTCTGCTGCTTGCAAACAATGACACATGAATCGCTTTGAAGACTTTGTTCCAGCTTGAGCCTACCTGAGGGTAAACAGCCATTACTCAAAACACTATACATCCCCTTTATTGGGGAAGCAAAAAGCGGACAATTGAAACATAATTTCGTTCAATTTCATTTTTCAGTCTTTTTTTTTTTGCAATTTTTTATACCGGAAGGTTGGTTCGGGAAAGTACCATGTGTGAATGGCGCAAAAAGTCGTCTCTCAAAAAGTCATCCCCCGAAACGATTTTATTTTGTGAGGTGTAAACGATGCCAAAAGGCACACATCCTCCTACGTGAGTTTCCGAAAATTCACTTAAGACTCCATCACTGTGCAATAAATTGTGTCCGTGAATCAGTAAACGCGCCATGCCATCACCATAGCGCGCGATATCTTGGTTGGTGTCTAGCTGCTCTCAATTGATAAAAGGGAGTTCACAAAAAAAAAAATCCAGTAACCAAAGACAGTTAAAAAAAAAAAAAATGTTAAAAGGCACCAGATGAAGGTGAAACCAAATATAGCGCCCAGGCAAAAAGTCGAGGTGCCTCTCTGCCAACACACACTTTGCTATATTGAAACATAAATTTTTAATAATAGCAGTATTCCGTCCTGGAAGGAGAACAAACGATGTAACCAAAAAAAGAACCTCTTGCCACCTCTAGACAAGCAGCCTTAAGGTCGATACACAATTGCCAAACAAACGAACAAAAAATACAAAGAAAAAACCGCGAAGAAAGAAAAATCATGAACCATAATAATAAGAAAACGAAAATAGTCCTCAGAGCACAAAAAAATAAAAGTAATAAATAAATAAAAATAAAAAATAAACATAATTTTCCATCGGAGTCAAGGTATTAAATTTTATTTATCGTTTAAATAAAACATAATTTTTTTCTTGTTGGTAGCTGAGGCGAGGCTCCTTCATGTAGGCAATTTTTTTTATATCTTTCTTAACGTGTCGTCGTCGTGTCGTTTTTGTCGTCTTGATTTGGTGGTGTTATTCTTGTGTCCTACCACAAAATGAGATGATGCGGCACTGTCAGGTGATATCAGTTTATGTTAATGTTTTTCTCTTTCAGAATTTCTCAAGGGACTAGTTTAGTTTGGATAGCTTTTTTTTTGTGTTGCATACTTTTGGGGAATTTAATTTAATGTTTAACCTGGGAGAAAAGGCAGCAGAGTTTTTTTGTTTTGTTGGTGATGATCACAATGGGTAATGAATAGTTATGGCTATTTTAATTCAAAATTCTTCTGAGGACGTCAAAGATAAAAAAAGGACAGTTTTTGAAGGGTTATTTTTATTGAGCTGAGAATACTTTCAAGCTATGTAGACGATTTAGTTAATAAAACAGAAAATAATAAAAAAAGCAAGCCAGGAAGTGGAAACACAAAATTTAAGTCACGTGAAAAGCTCTTACCAATAAAGCTCGCAATTCATAAGGAAGAGAAAAAATGTTAAGAAATTTCGATTTAATATTTTTGTTTCGTTCTTATTTTTGTGTAGAGATTATTCCCATTGGGATAGGAACCATTAAACATTGCACTGTAGTGAAGTAAGCAGTACATTACATTTTTGCTGTAATAAGGTTTTCAAAATTTTAACTGATCCTCTTTTAGAACTGCATTTAAGCAAATTTGGAGGCGTACTGCAAATTCCTTGCTACGTAAAATCGAACGATCTTGGCCATTCGTACAGAATGTCCATAATGACATGAGCTGTGTAGTGCGTAGCGCATGTCGCGTCAGAAATTGCTTGCCATGGACAGTAATGGCAATAACAGTTTCGTTTTGGTAAAGTACCTACGGACTGATTATTTCGCAGAATAAAATTTGCACTAATTTTGAAAATTTAATTTTGATGATATATATTTTTGAAACATGCATCGTTTAACGCAATTTTCGAGCGTCCATATTGAAAGTTCATTTCTTAGCCGTTTATCAATTAGGAACAAATGTATTAATTATGGCCTGCTCTAAGGTCTAAGAACCTCAAATATGGGATGTTGGAAAGAGATGTATGTTACCTAAAAGATCAGTAATTGGTCAAGTCAACTCTTAGCGATTCTGAGCACCTCATTTGTGGAAAAATGGCGCTTAAGGGCCCTACCAATAATCAAATTAGTTACGACTTAAATATTTCAGTAAAATGGATCATAATTGAATGGGCTCTAAATAATAAACCGTGCATGGTCATGGTATTACCTAAATATTTACGTGGACTATAAATAATGAACCATATATTCAACTGACTTCAAAAAATTGAGATTATAATGTATGGTTAATAATTTAGGAACCATAACGTTAAGGTTAATTTCACTGCAATATTTAAGTCATAACTAAATTTGATTATTGGTAAGGCCCTAAGTGTTTCATCTTGGTCACTAAGTGGCATTTAAGTGACCACGGTAAAACACTTAAGCGCGATTTTCCCACAAATGTAGCCTGATGTTTTAGCTTAAAGATTAGATTCCTAGGACGAAAATTATAGCTTCGAAAGCCAACGATATTGCTCTATTTTGAATTATTTCTGAAGTGAAAAATAATGAGAAATAATTCAAAATCGAATGATATTGTTGGCTATAACTTTTGTTCTAGTGATCTGATCTTCAAGGTTAGAGTCTTTAAATAAAGCCAGAACATCAGGCTAAATTTTTTGTATAAACATTTTTGAAAAGGGATAAAAAAATGTGTACTAGAGGTGTGATTGAATCCGCCATCAATATGATTTTCGAATTTTAAAATGCCAAAGTTGATGAAAAATTTTAAATTTTTGTAAAATAATATTCGAAAAAGATATTTCACCAACCCTCCTCTACAAATTTGTCATATGTTTTGGTGGGGGGTGTCTTAATGTTTAACATTCCATTCCATAAGGTACAGGTGAACTTTGACAAGCTATAAAGGTGATATTACATTGTCATATATATATGGCAAGTTTGCCAAATAAATATGGCTCAAAAATGTCATATAATTGTGATAGTCATATTTATATGACAAAATATATAAGACTCCATATATATGACAATCATGAACTATTTTGAATTTAAAAAAAATATATGATTTAATGAAACGTGATTGGTCAAATATATCGTATTTTTTTAAATATTTTATTTTTCGTAGCAACTGTTTCATATTTGTAAACAAAAATTGACAGAAAAAGCTTGTGAACATTATATGGCATACATATATGGCATAGTCTATTAATACTTGTCATATATAAAAATATTGTGCCACATTTTATATGACTAGCATTGGTCATATATATATGACAATGTAATATCACCTTAACTTAAAGATGAGAAAAGCCCCAGACTGAAACATTTAACTTAAATAAATTATTTTTTTGACTAAATCCAGTACACTATAAAGTTTGTGCACGTTTTTCTCAAAACCTATTGATTTTACGAAAAAAAAAGTCTTATAACATTTTTAATGTAAAATTACATAAGCTACAACTTTTGAAAGGTAATTTATCGGAGTTAAATTTAGAATTTTTCGCAATTGTGAAATTCAAATTTTTAGCTTTCATCTTGGATTTTGGATTTATCAAACTTCAAACATCTCGGTTTTATGTTATTCCTACGAAAAAGTTTGTGAATGAAAAAGTATGGAAAATTTAATGTTGTCGAAAGTAATTTTGAAAATATCAAAATTAAAAAAAAGGTATTACAAATTTATAGAGGTTAAAATTATCTAAAATTTTACTGTACGAACATATTGTTTTTAGTATTAAAATAACCAAACAAATACCTGCTTATAAAAAAACACGTGACACGACCGACCTACATATTTTTTAACCATGAACTTGAAATGCCAAAATTCCCTAAAAGAACCTGCATATAAAAATGTACGTGTGTATTGTGTATGTGTGTATATATTTTATTGATATGTATTTCAATCAAAATTAAATTGAAGGCGTGTTAAAGAAGTATTGAATAAATATTTCGAACCTCCCAAAAAGTTCAGACCGCACATCGCACAATCAGCAAAACATAAACAAATCAATATATCGCCTTCACTTGACAGCTATACGACATTAATGACTCCCAAATAATATTCTGTAGGTACTCCTCCGGAGTGTGTTCTTAAACTTGGTGCGTGTTTATGACAGACTAAAAGCAAATGGCACCATCGGCAACAGCACGAGAAAAAAAAAATGAGGTGAAGATGTCTCTAGAAAGTTTATTTTTTTTTATCAGCCCTTAAGTGCAAATATCGTAAGTTGAGAAGTTGTCTAGGACATTGACTTGATGGAGTCATTTACATATACTCATACCCAAACATCAAAGCCCGGGTTTTCCTCTAGAAATAGACTTGTGACTAATTATGCCACCCTGATGTAGTTTGACTTGCACTGCCACCTCATTCATTCGAGGATGTATACAAAAAGAAAACACCAAAGGTCCTGGAAAATGCGGCCTAAATTGACACCATTATATGAAAGAGCTTGGAAAGCCACAGTATTACTTGGAGTAGGCAGTAAATTGGTTTTGTCGTTGCCGTAGTCGTCTTATAGTCCTTGTCCTCGAGCTCGTCGCCAACTGAAGGTTTTGAAAAATTTTCCAGAACCAAATCCGACTTGGCTTCTTAATGTTTGGTTGGTAGATCATGAAAGCGAAAAAGGATTTCTCATAAAGAATGAGTAACCGCCACACAGCGCGACGGTTTGGTAGCGGCGCGGTGTGGTGACTAGCCAACCTTAAGTCATCGTCATCAAAGGATCCAAAAAGGGGAATCCGTTGCTTGCTTTAACGCGGTGTGCCGCTCGGCACCTTGGAAAAGGGAAGTCCATTATATCCTTTTGCAAACTTCTCACACAAAGAAGAAAGTCGCGCTTTGTGGGCTGTTTTGTGGTGGTGAAAGGTCCTTAAAAGGAGCAGCATAAGAAGCTCCCAGAATATAAATGACGATTATATTATACAAGGAAATTTGTGGGGAGTGCGATTAAGGATGGGTTGGGGAAAAAAAATATGTTTGGGTAATCCTTACATTATAATGTGTGCCTACCTGCATATACCTATGTGTGGCCTTTTTCTTCGGTTTTAGATGTAATTTTCTTTTATGTTTCCTTTTCTGGGATGTTTTTTTCTTTTTTTTTTACTTTGCTTTGCATTTTTGCATTGCTTGTCGATTGTGTAATGTATATTTGTAGTCCTTTCATCGCTGCGGTTTTGTTTGTGGCATTTTATCGGCGGCGGCGACAGTAGCTAGAAAAGGAATAACAGCAAATTAATATTGTGTACAAAAGAAAGTTGTTAACAACTCTTGCTGCAGAGGGTGTGTGTCCTTGTTTTTCCTTTAGAAATGTTCTTTTCTGTTTTTCATTCAAAACTGCTAAATTTGTTTTTAGGATGTTGTTTCCTATGAAGTTCTGTGTCAGGACGGCTTTTACCGCCAATCCCTTCTACATGACCATTTTTGATTGTGGGTTAGGTACTAATAAGTCGTTTTGGTTGTAGAGCTATAGTTAAAGGTTTATCTTGCTTTTAAACTTGGAATTGCATTAAGTTATTGTTAAATATCGTATTGCGATTGAATTTACACGAACAAGTTTTGTAGATTGGTAAGGGTTGGAATGTTTTTAAATTAAGAAAAGAGTTGTTGGTAAGTAATTATTTTGAAGCGAAACTATGTAAATGAGGTGAAGAAATGTCACTTTTAATTCAATTTTAAGCATAACTCAGCTGAAATTATTCGTTTTGGACTTGAAATGAATGGATGAAAATTAAAGAGAGAATTTTGTTTTAGGAAGACATGATTTATATTATTAGATTTTGACTTATTCTAAAAGACTTCCGCACAAGCAAGGGTTTATAAAACATATATGCATCTGAACCATTTAATCCTCTATCCTCTTGGACCTCAATTTATGAATTGTGCTCCCCATGATATTTTAAAGGTCGACATTTGGACATGTAGTTCTGAACGAATTTCAAAATGTTTTTCAGTGGCAAACACAAGATGTCGCCCAGTTCGTCGAAAAAAAACATTCTCCGAGGGCTGCCTTTCTGGTTCTTGTTAGGCTGGGACACTCACAAAAGAAGTGAAAAGAGTCCTACTCCTTTTCAGCCTCACATCGTTTTCGTAAGTCAGTTGTGGTGATACCCGTTCTGCTCATGTGCGGGTTCCCGATAAATTGTGACCCGAGTTAGAACTCCAACCAAGAGGAACAGTTGGGGTCTGCTTAGTTGATGGAGAATGTAGTCTGCGGTATTGTATAGTCTGTTTGAATGTTTTCCTAATTTCTTCTATGCCCGAAATGGATCAAGTGTTAGATCGCTATTGGCCGCCATATTTCTTTTTCGTAAATAAATCGAGTGGGGCTAGTGAAAAGAACGTATCCAGGGCTGCGGTTGGTGTAGTGTTCATGGCAATAGTTGTACCTAAACACGCAAGTATTTGAATCTTAGTCATGGTTAAAAGACAAATTGCTTTACGACAAATAGGCGTACATCATAATTAGCTTTATTATGGCTGTTTACATCCGATTAAAGTACGTTCTCAAATAACGCAACTCTCGATTCACACAACTCCTCGATTTTCGCAACAGCTGAATTTATATAATCGTTGACGCCGTAATCGCAACTCTTCGAAAAAAAAATTGACTCAATAAGTGCAAATTTTGTTTTTATATGCATACATCTTTATTTACTCAGGTTCTTGGCTATGTTTGTTTTTGTCTGATGCGTTACATTTTGTCTCGGCAATTATTTTACCGCTACTTTTGAGTGATGGTACGATGAAGTTCTATGAATGTACATCATATGTATCTATACAACGCCAGATTTTCTTGTTAGTTTAATGAATTTTGTCCAGTGATCAGTTTCGGAAAAATAGTGAAAAAGTGCTGGTTTTCTGATTTCCGCTTTGCATCTCGAATTGAGCCTAAAAAAATATTTACTCGGTTATTGTAACAACCTCCACCCTTGTTTTAATTAGTTGCGATAGTCGAGAATGCACTGTAATAGTTTTGGAGCTGGAAAACCAACTTTTTCCAAAAATTCTATTGCAGTATAGAATAGTATTGTAGCTTTTTTCTCCCTTTCTCTAATGTTTTATTTCCTAGTTAAGTTTACGGTCAATTGCCAAGCCAAGATATTTTGTTGTGTCGTACAACTGGTACCAGCGATGTAGAGTGCTGTCCCAGTTTTAGTAGAAGGGGCTTTATTTGGAATATTAGGTTTCCTTGTAAACAACACCAGTTCGATCTTTAGTTATGGGTTGACATTAAGTCCAAAGCTGCAGATGTGTTGTTATAAATTTCCCTGGGATCAATATAGCTATGGTTGCCATAGGCCTCGACCTTGACACCGTCAAGACTGAGTTTGACTAAGGTCTGGTAAACGTTCAGTAGGCAAAGCAGGGGAGATAAAACCGCTCGTAAATTACCTCTACACGTCTACACGTCCTTACTTTAAGCTGGGTATGATTCATTTCTGCATTTACTTGTCTCGTTTTGAAGCATGAATCAATCCTATTTGAAATTATCAGATCAATGTTCATAGCAGTCAGGGCTCTCTGAATCGCCGTGTTTTCAACATTATTGAAGGCCCCTTCTGCGACAGGGAATGCTCCCAGTGTGAATTCTTTGATTTGGATCGATTTCCTAATCTTGTCAATTTAACAACTTTATGAAGTGGCATTTAAAAGATCTGTCCGTCTTTTAAGCATATTGGGCCTAAGAGAGAACACACTATAATTTAGCTTTAGACGAATGTGCCTAAAAACTTATTGCCAAGGCAGATTTCCATAAAGCCTTAAATAGAAATCATAACTTTCTGAATGTGTTCCACAGAAAAAAACAATATTCCTTTACGAATCCAATGAAAAATATATTCCCTTCCTTTTAATAATGTTGCTTTATTGTCATGTTTGTAAAATCCTCAAAATAACAACAACAACAACAATAACAGCTATTATAGCTACTCAAAACCATTTTGATTTCCATCTAATCAACACTCTAGGGCATCGGTTTATATTCTGTATCTCATTCTGTAGATTCCCATAATTTTATTTCAATCAGTTATTAGATACCAGGTAGGTAAGGTGGGTACTTCCCATTTTTGATGTAAGTTATTCTTGCAATTAGCTTTGAAAAAGGATACCTCTCATCACGCACAAACCAATAACCCAAAAATCATTGGAAATATGATGTTGGCCAACAGAAGTAACTCACTGAAGAAACACATGAAACCATCATCTTCAAAACCTCAAGCCAGCATTTGTTGTCAACAAAAATATTTTACCGTTCGATAGACGCACAACATATCGTCAACAATATAACCGTTGTCGTCATCATCATCAGCATCCATTGGTCTTTCCTTTATAACCAAAGCATATAGAGTGCAACGCATGACTTAACTTGGAAATCATCAATCAATCAGTCAATCAAGTGTGCGTTTTCCAGGTAGACATATGCATAAGGTTTTCCTGGTATGTTATCCTACATTCATATCCTTTGAATATTCGATGCTATATTCTGCTTAGCATCTTCATCATCATCATCATCATTTCACTTGAAATTGTTCAATGATGGTAGGCAGTGTTCATTCAGTTTTAGTAAAACAATAAAGGTGACCTAAAGCAAACATAAAATGTGACAAGGTAGGTACAAAGGACATAAAGAAAAACAGGTATATTAACCTTTGGTAGAAGATGATTTTATGGTAAAACGTTAACAATACAAGCAATTTTTCTGAAACTGCAATAACTATTATAAATCTCTAAGGAAACACTTAACCAAAAAAAAAAAAAAAAGATTTGCATTTTAAGTCCTTTTAAAGGATTTTTATTTGTATTTTCATCTTTCTGTAAAATTAAAAAAAGATTTAATCTTGTATTTAACAAGATTTTAAGCTTCAAACTATTCCTCTTGTGTAAACTCGCATAATCTAGAAAAAAAAAAACGGATTTATTTTAATTAAAAATTGTTCTTGCACGATAATGTTATAGAACAAAACATACAACAAACATCCTTATTACTTTGCTCCTATATATCTAGTTTTTGCAATGAAAAAGCTTCTGGAAACTGAATAAAAGTTTGTTCATAATCCAAAAGAACCTCTTGCAATTATTATACCTACAATGCATGCACACACTGTAATAACGGATTACTCTTATTTTTATTAAGTTTTTGCTCACAGAATGGTATGCTCTTGAAAGTGGTGGTCATTTTAAGGATTTATATTCTAACTAATAAAAAAAAAGTTATTAAACTGGTTTAGTTGTTTTTTTTTTAAATTGAGTTTACTACATTACTCACTCAACGGGCTGATTCCGACCTGTGAAAAGACTCTGCCTAAGACACGGTATAGGTACCCATACATTATCTTAGATCCCAAGTAAGCAGCTTCAAGTTAGCTGCAACAAACACTATGTTAGGTATACCTATGCGATATGGTTTGTTATTAACGAGTAAACCGGAGTTTTGGTCTTCCTTGTTGCCTTGAACCTGGACTCGTATTACGAATCACGAAACGAAAGGCAAAACAAACCATACCCGAAAAAAACGATAGTTATGACATAGACCGATTATGATTTACGAAAATGGATACATAAACATATTTTCAGGTAAAATAAAAAAAATCTATTTTATTAATTGAATATACGACAGACAGATACATTATAAATCTAAGTCAGAACGACCGCCTTAAGCAGTCGTAAAAGAAAACGAGTATCGTTAAAAAAAAACCGCTATCATAAAATGTAATAGAAAACTAACGATAACGAGGGATTTTTAACGATAATCGTAATTCGCAATAAGGGCCCTGGAGATTGAGGTTCAAAGATTGTTCCCTCTTGGTTTCGAATACATCCACAGCTTATAGAGCAAGCGGTCTTATCTTCTCCTGAATTTGACCAAATATCCGTCAAAGAATTTTTCTTTCTCCTAGCATTAGGTCCCTCTGTTTGTTTATCGTGAAACATTCGGTTCCATACGGAAATGCTGTCAATATCAAGGGTCTTACAATTCGTGTCAGGAGCTTTAAAGCTGTCTATTTCGGTAAACCGAAAGAGCAGCCATCTTTGAATAGAAACAGTGTGAGCTGTGAGGCCTAGTGCAAAAAACTTCCGGTTTAACTAGTTCTTACTGCACTTGCGAGCAAAGAAATGGAATCACACTCTTGCTTTAAGTAAAAACAATAATTGCTCTCAATGTAATTGACATGCATGAATGTTTATGGTATCGTTAAAACGCTGAAACCAATAGGTTAAAACTTAACAAACACTTCGGGATTTCAAGAGATAATCGTCATAATTGAAGCATGTAAGAAAAAATAAAGTGAAATTAAAACAGGTAGTAGCTCGAAAATTAAACATTTACGAAAAAACTAAGTGCCAGTTGTACAATCGTGGTTTAAATTTTGATCCGTGGTTCAGGAATTTTAACTCGCCGATTTCGGCGGGTTAACTGAGGTTCAACGATGGTTCAAGGTTCCAATATGCACTAAAAGCCAACTACATGCCTGAACCATCGTTGAACCACAGTTAATCCGCCGAAATTGGTGAGTTAAAATTCCTGAACCATTTATCAAATATTTGTACAACTGGCCCTAAGAGAAATGTATTGTTTCAGTACCTTGTTTTACCCCCCCAACTACAGCTTATAAACGATTTTTTATTGACCTGATGGGTTTCTTGACTGTTTCTTGCGGTATTCTTTCCCACTCATCTACAAGTGCCGCTTTCAGTTTTTAATGGTCTCAGGAGCTGGATTTCTGGCTCTAACCCTTCGTTTAAGCTCGTCTTACAAAGGCTCGATATGGCTTAAGTCTGGAATCAGCATCAGCCAGTCCATCGTGGCAATACCAACTTCCCTAAGGAATCCCATTGTTCCTCGCGCAGTGTTACATCGAGCGTTATCATGCATTTGTACGAAATCTTTGGCAATACATACAGCATAAGTAGCGACGTGATGCAGCAGAATATCTGAGATGTACCGATCCGAAGTTAAACCTCCCTTCGACCACCACCAGTCACAAAAACCAGCTCACTTTTCCTTCAGTTCAAATGCCTGCCTGTATCCAACAAAACCCTCCCCCGTTAGTCACGGTTTCGACAAAACAGCTTTTTTCAAATCGCTCGCCAGGTCGTCTGTGTATTCTGCCCCTACGATCACTTCCATGAAGTCTCATTTTGCACTCATCCGAGAACATAATTCGCCTCCATTGCTCAACTTCCCAACCGTAGTGCACTAGAGAAAATCGTAGTCAACCTTGTCGGTGGTTTGCAGTCAATTTCGATCCCCTGACAAGTCGTTTCGGGGTAAAGTCTGCTTCTTTAAGTCGTCTTCTATACCTATCCATTCACTAGCAATTATTACTCGTACCTGTTTGAGCTGTTCTTGGACGTCTAAGGCCAGTCAAATGACGATTTTGGAGAGAAGTCATTGCGATGAATCTTTCATGTTTTCAAGTGGTACACCGGCGACGTCCAGATTTTGGCATTCGCACAAACTTTATCCAGTTTCCCTGAACGTTTTGTAGATCTTTGATACACAAAATTTGCTTAGATGGAGCTGACGGGCCACAACACCTTGGGTTATTCCTTGTCGCAGTAGTGTAACAACTTGAGCAACATCTGCAGGTTTGGTATTCATTTATTTTTAAGACTAGAAGGCCTGTTAAATCGAGATTATGGAACATTTCACTTTTAACAGCACTCCGATAAACAAAAACCAATAATGGGCGCGTATATTGCGTATCGGTTTTTCCTACTCGTTCTTCCGTTTTTAGTATAATTTGTTATTTTCGTTATTTTGGCGAATAACGCCAAAAATATCCAATGGATTTTTATAATTCTACCTCCAGTTTGAAGTTCAAGCTTTAAAATGTGACTATTAACATTGAAGCATAAATATTGTATCCATAGAGATAGTTGATTTTAAAAGGCGAAACGGAATGATTCCGTTTTTTTGCTCAAATCAAATCTTTTGAAGAAAGTAACTTCAGTGCAAGCTCATATTCAAGACCAAGACCCTATTTGTTCTAGAACGTTATTAAAGAAAAGCATGTACATTTTCTAAACAATTCGTAGAAGCTATTTTCTCGTTGCCCCTGTAAGTTTTTTTCAGTTCAGTTTTTCCGTGATCTTAAGTTCGACCATCGTCATATTTAGCCCTTTACGATTAATGTTATATGTGGCTTTAAAATTCAATAAAAAGATGGTAAGCTTCGACTTGAAATTGATTAGTATTTTATAGGATTATGTGTATGATCGATCGCCGAGTCAGAAAGCTTGTAATCGTCTTCGAATTTAAAAAGTTCCGTTGGTAAGATATCAAAATAGTCTTATTGTTATTAAGATTTATAATAGGCTAGCTAACCTTTTCTGGTTCTTCACTGACTAGAAGATGGTTCTCTTTGTTTGACCTATTATCAGTTCTATTAATATGATGTCATTAAGCATCTGCTATAGAAAGAAATACTGTTTTAAAGCTCTTTTATTTCCTGTGCTCCACACTGACTTTTTACCTTGGGTGTTTTGAGGAGTTTTCGTCCCAGTCTTAAAATCAGAAGCCAGTTGTTTTTTTATTTTTTTTTTTTTTCATAAAACTTCCGGAATTTTCTTCGATCATGAGACAGTTCGAATGTCCTGAGCTGAGACGAGAATAATTTTACCTTATTTTTTCTGTATCTTCTTCTGGATCGATACTTTCCATTACTATCTTGGTTTGCACTTCTGAATTTTAGCATGCAGGTAGTAAACGATTTCATTCATTATTAACTAATCAATTTTTATTAAATATTATTTATTCATTGTTCAAGCTGTGTTGCTCGCAAAAATATTTGTTTTTAAAATTTAAATATTAAAAATTATTAATCTTATAAAAATGAAAATTTAAATGACACTTAAAAATACACTTCAATCCCAAAAAATAATTTGTCAAATCTTTTTGAAAATGTCTGTCCAACTCAGAAAATAAACTTCTATGCTTAAAATTACCTTTTATAACAGTACGCTGATTATGCCTTAATCAAATTTATAGCTTAAACTTGCACTGAGTCCAAATCAGTAAAGCAAATTTAATTTTATTTGTATTTTACGAAACTAAATATTAATTTATGTTAACTGTCTTAATTTTGTTTATCTGATTATGTTTGTGTCCCAACTGCGTTATTATATTTCAATCAGAAATAATCTAATGACCCCTCTCGAATAGCAAATATTTATCCACTTCTGATGGGTTAACCCGATTAAAGCTTTCCTCTTCAATTATTTCGACTATGTTGTATACGCGTACCCCAACGATATACATATGCACATATGTATGTACCTCAATATAGATATACAAAACTTTCTTCGACTTCTCAGCTCTATTAAGTATATCGATTGTAACAACACAATTATGGAGCATGTTTCATTGGTTTCGAAAGAACTATTTTGTGCCCTAAAGGACTTTATAACAAATATGAAAAAACATACATCGTATCTATAGATATATCCATGTACATACAGTATTATTATATCGTTATAAACACAGGTATAACAACAATAACAACAGAAAACCAAAAACCCTTAAGATGAATGTGCCATAAGCGACATTGCATCGTTAACTTAAACAAACTCATTCGGTATAGAGAAAGGGGATATAGGATAAAGGGTGAATTTTATACTCTCGTGTCGGTCATCCTTCCCGTTCAAATGTGTGTGCATCTAATGCATTCTTAATTGCCTTATTCCTTCATATACACAAGTAATAATAAACCAAGAGACGTGTTTACTGTTCAGTCGAAGGCAAAATTTGATGCCCTTAAGGACTCTTTAGCAGAACAGAAATGTTTATCTTTAATAAATCAATTTTATAAAGGATAATTAGTCGGGTCGCAGTTGCGTATTAATGGGCACAAGCGGATTTAAGAATGTATGATGTATGTGTGTACGTGCATGTGCTAAAAATTGTATTTTGATTGTGTTGATTTCATATACCTAAGGTAGGGAAAAATATTTCCTCCTCCAACTGGCGCCCAACGTTCAATAAATGGCGCGCAACACTCAGAATGTGGTTAATTAAAAAGCAAACGCATATTGGTCTATCCTAAAGGCAAATAATTGGCAAAAAAAGTTAACCGCTATTGCATTTGGTGCTTAGCTGCCATTTATGGTGAACTTTATTTTTTTTTTCTTGTTTACAAAAATTAGAAGGAGAAAAAAAAAACATAGATTTTTTCCTGATTTTTCTTTCTTAATCTCTTCGCCTTCATCTCAGTTAGTTTTTAATTATTTTTTTTTTGCTCTGTTTAAGTATTCCTTGCCTTTTCTATCTATCCCTTCCGGTTAGATATTTTAATCCACTCATTAATACACACAGCTTATTTGATTATTGAATTACCGTGGGTAACCGAGAAAAAGCTGAAGTTTTTTTTTGCCTTTTCGTCCTTCCAAACACAGGATTTAATTGAATTAACTTTTTTTTCGTTTGAAAAAGCTTATGCTTAAACTACTATACGTAAAAAAAAATATTAAATTAAAGCGTTAATGACAAAGAAAACGAAAGAGAGGGGGCAGGGGGCGGTTTTTCGAGGAAAGTTATAGCTCACAAAAAAAGAAAGTTTTAGCTTTAAAGGGTATTTATTAGTGGTTGTACTTATCCTCCATCAGGCAGATTAATATTAAAAAGAAATGGGTAGATGATTCAGCAGAAATAAGCTGGGGATGATTTGAGGTCAAATTTTAATATCTTACAAAAAACATTGTAAAAGGAAAAGTACATTAAAAAAAATCAAAATTATAAAAGAAATTTGTTTGTTGGGTTTAACTAGAATATTTAAAGCAAAACTTCGCCTTGAAATGTAAGAAAAAATATGAAAAAGAATTTCAGCTTTTTATTTACTGTTAGTAGGTATGCGTAGAGGTCTTACGATTTTAGTGGATATTAAAGATTATTTACTGACTACTTTTTGATTTACAAAATATAATAGGTATGTTGTCGATGAATCAGGAAAAACATAGGAAAGAATTCATGGACTTGTCAAAAAAAAAATCAAAGTTAAGAAAACGCTCGACAGAAAGCTAAAATTTGAAGATATTCAAGAAAACAAATTAAGGCGCTTTATCATTGCCAACAATAAAATTAAATGCTCCAGTACTTTTGATAATAATGAATGTTTTGGCAATTATGAGAAAACTGGCGAAGCCCAGTGGACGCATTGTATCGCATTTGCTGGCATAGTTGTTCCATATGTGATTCATTCTGCTATGGAACTAGAATAGTCCGGTCAAATGGTGTTTCGGTCAGGAAAAACACATCGAAGTTTTGACTCAATCGTTCTTTATCCGAATTTCAACTTTGCTACTTTCCACGGAAAATCACGAAAAACCTCGAAAATTTACGACTTTTCTTTAGTTTGTTGTCAGAAAGTCATAAATATTTGAACTTTTATGGAAAAACAAGTATTAAAGTAAATTAAATTTCCTACAAAATGCATCCCTGAAATTTATTTTTCGGTTGAACGGCTTGGCCGCTAGAGCGCGTTGGAAAAAGGCAGAAATTGCATATTTCATCGACAATCCAGAATTTTTGTTAGGTTTTCACTTTTAACTCCAAAACTTTGCTTAAAATTACAAAATGCTTAAATTTTGGTACAACTAAATTGAATTCCTTACAAATAACACTAGGTACTTAATCATTTATTTTGGAGAACCCGTGTCGCCGCTAGAGCTCGTTCCATCTTTATTCCATCCTGTTCTTTTATAAGTACAATTCAGACTAAAAAAAAGTTAAAAGACAGTTAATTGACTGTAGTTAGAAGACTCGAAGTAAAACCATCGCAATACAAATTACTTTTGACTGACTAAAAATACTAAAAGCAATTAAAGAGCACTGCAGTAGTCGGAATGTTAGTACTGACTACTTGTTTTGCAGTTAAAGTATGTACGTATTTGCAGTATTAACTTAATTGTCTGATGCATAACCAAAGTACTGCAGTCTTTTACAGATCTGATGGATGGGTCATACGAGTAATTATTTGTTTGTGGTGCGGTCTCCATGTTGTGTTTATTTTTATTTTTGAAAAAGCGATGCGTTTCGGATTTACCTTCTCCATCTTCGGGCTTATGCTGATCGACTGCGGTGTTGTTGTTCCAATGTTGGTATTTTGTGTTTTTTTTTTTTTTTGTTGACAAAGTGAACAGAAATGAACAAGACAAATAAATACTCAACGACAAACTAACGATCAAAACCAACACAATATATGACACCGAATACAAATACCAAAGAACCCTAAATAAAAAGAGACAACACATACACAAAAAAATAAATAAAAATTCAAAAAAAAAAAAAACACATCGCAGTCCACCAAACATTATCCCGAAGATGGAGTAAATCCGAAACACGTCGCTTTTTTTAACAATAATAATATGTGTTGTGATAAACTTAATTTAAATTTAATTAAATAAAAATCTTAAAATGTGTAATCTTTATTTTACTTATATTTTTTATTTTCATCAAAATGTCATTAATGTTTGGTGGCGATCCTCCTGTGGATTTTATTCCTTGACATATTAAGCAAACTATATTTTGACGTATATAGAGAAAAATACTTAAATCGTTTCTTAATCGAGTAAAAATAACTGACGGGTTTTTGAATTTTATGGCATTGATTTTTGTTTACTTATTCTAATTAAATAGGTAGGATCTTAGATTACAAGAAGCAAACAACTATATGGATAGGTATGCATCTGTATGTTGCCACTTTGGTATGTTCCATCTCAACATCTTGCCCTGCATGTAAGCTACTACCATTTAGCTTTAGACAATTATACTTTTCTTTTAGACTTTCTAAGGCCTTGTAGTCCAGTCAATGAAGGAAAAATAAATGAAAAAAATCGTGTAATCTGGATTATTAGTTTTTTTTTAGTGGTAGAGGTGACTCCCAGGTATAACATACTAAAAGTCCCCAGCGCAGGCCTGAGAGCTTTAGCCAGGACGGGGGGTAAAGTTCTCCTTTTGTAGTATTTCGTAAATATTTCGAGAACCAAGCGTTTAAGAAGAAAAGCCTACTGCACAAAATGAAAGTAAATTAAATTTGCTACAGAAAAGGTTTGTTCATATTTTCGCTAGAAGTGATACTAATGGCGATGCGAGGCTTAGGGGGGGGACTTTTCTTCATAAACGCTTGGTTTTCGAAATGTTTACGAAATACTACAAAAGGAGACCTTTACCCCCGTCCTGGCTAAAGCTCTCGGGCCTGCGCTGGGGACTTTTAGTATGTTGTACCTGGGGGTCACCCCTACCACTAAAAAAAAAAATAATCCAGACTACACGATTTTACGTAATACCGACTACAAAAGGGGACCTTTACCCCCCGTCCTGGCTAAAGCTCACGGGCCTGCGCTGGGGACTTTTAGTATGTTGTACCTGGGGTCACCCCTACCACTTAAAAAAAATAATCCAGACTACATGATTTTTTGAACTTATTTTTTTTCGTTACAACATTGACCGTTTAAATGTACTATTTACTCTACAGAATAATTTTCGAAAAATGTAGTAGCTTTCATAATTTGCAATTTTCTCTAAAACTAAAATACTTATAGCCATGAAGTTTTTAGCGTTCACATAAGAAGGATTTAAAACAGTGTCAAATACTAAACGAAAATCTAGTACTTTATAACAAAAAAATTTGAAAAAAATTATTATAAGTTAACTTTTTTTTTTTTTTTTAATTTTTGATTTAAAGTCAATTTTTTCTTGTTTAAGCACTGAAATAATAGAATAGGTTTTTGCATTTTCAAAATATGTCCGTTGTTTTTAAATGATTACTTATGCACTTTAACCAAATTTTTTTCAGAAAATGGTTCAATGATCTCTACCGTATAAGTGCGGGTCAAGTAGGCCCCCCCCCCCTCCCCTTCTTAGCAAGTTTTTCCCTAATATATCTCTTAAATATTTTACAAAGTATTGGTCATTAACTTTGGAAAAACATTGCATATTTCCTACCTTTTAAGATACAGTGTTTTTCATATGACAAAAAACACTGTATCAAATAAATTTAATAAGGATATTTAAACCACCTTTCTTAACCCCATACCCAAACTCAATCTCCCATCAAGTCAATGGAATTATCATGAATCGACACGTATTTACCTTTTCTATAATTTCAGGGTTAATTCATTAAAAAAACGTTAAATTTTTAACGCATTAACATGGTTTTTCAGATTTTTGAAGAAAATTTAATTTACTTTCATATTGTTGTACCTGGGGATCACCCCTACCACTTAAAAAAATAATCCAGACTACACGATTTATTTAATTTATTTGATGATTTTGGGTCTTCGTTGACTGGACTATTGAGAAGAAGGAAGAATATACTTATTTGCCTGATCGGTTAAAATAAGTATGAGATTGACTCTAATCTTGGTTGTGAAGGTATCCTCTAAATATGTCCAGCAAAATTTTCCCAATTACGTCTATAAAACTAACAGTTACCTTGGGCTAAACAAACAATGAAAAAAAGCTAATACCTACCTAAATCGAATTCTTTGACAAATTATTTTAAAATTAGGATTTCCCAGTTTTTTAAAAATAACTGTAACCAGTTCTTGAACAATTTTTAGTTTTGTATACATATTTCTCTACAAAGTATGTAGTATGAGGGAAAAAGGGACAAAGCTTTTAATTAAGATTATTCTATGTTTTCAGTGTTTAGTCTCAAGTGAAGGAACAAGTTTTTCAATTAAAATAAATACATATAAAAAAAAGGGGGTCTAATCGGCCTTTATTCAAATATTCAATTGTTCTTACCTTTTCGTTTCTACCAATTTTTTTTTTCTCCTGATAACACCTACTTTACTTATCTCATACAATTTTTCCACCTTTCAAAATAACGAAGATTCTCGTCACCCTAAAAAATTGTATCTCATCATGACTTTAACAAAGAGGAATTAGAAATGAGTACCTATACCTATTCCTCACAATAAATGCTTTCTATGATTTATATAACCGTCACAATCAGACCAACAACAATAATACCAATCAAATAAATACAAATCCTTGTGTTAAACATTTGTAATTTAAATTATTAATGTCCACTATTCATCATCTGTAAAATACTATATGCAGATATCAAAACCCGAAAACATCTACAGCAACACAAAAAATAAAATTCAATTGAACGGTATCTTCTGATGTACATATGTATTAGTTAATAAATGATGTCCTGTCGCGCTAACATTCTTGTGTCAAACAAAAGCAACTGCTATCGCCATTCATTGAATTCTCTCAAACATTCCGTATATTGTCAAATTGCCACTTGATGTGTCTGTCACAGTTATATTCATATCAAAACACATAATACTCAACTATTAGCCGCTTAGCACAATGTAAAATAAATTCTCCTATCCCGCCCTTTATTATTTAATCCATGCGACACAAAAGCAAAAAAACATAAAATAAACCCTCCTCAATATTAGATACAAAACGGTTGCATTTACGTGATACATTTTTGTGACACTTTCAAACCCGTATCCTTTTAAAAGGATAAAGGACATATAAACAAACAAAGCAAAAAAATAAAAACACATATAACAACATCACACAGGAAATCTAATCCGATATATCCATAAAGGACCTTTATTGAAAATGTAAACGCGCTCTACTGTTTAAGTCCTGTTTTTTTTTTTTTTTTTTTTTTTTTTTGTAGTTATTCTATCTTTATGTCCTTACCTATTTTAATAACTTTCGAGTAACATGTGGTTAGGGGTTTTTTTGCCGTCCCTACTTTAAGTGCTTCAACCCACCGCCCCTCTCTCCCGCCATTTCCTTTTCATTCCCCAACAATCAGGAATAGTATATTGTTGCAGAGCTGTTGAATAGTAATCAGGTTGGCCAGGTTCAAAAGGTCCCGGACATGTTAGAATAGAATTGGTGTAATGTATAATCACATTACACACACATTTTGTGGACAACATTTTCAAAATGCCTGCATTCATTCCCATCTACCTCCCCACCATTGAACGTTTTTCTGTTTCTCCCATATAAATGGGATATCAAATAATTTAGTAGATTCAGTCTGACATGCGGCTGATTTAATTCCACTAAATCATTCATCATCAAAATTGACTTTTGTATATAATTAGTGTGTGAACGGTGAGGGTCGCGCCGCCGATGTCGATAAATAAAATTCCCCATGTGAAATAAATTAACTTAAAATGTTAATACTTTCAATTCGCCAACACAAATTAAACATGTAGGTAATAGGATTTTAGAGTTCAGAAATTGATTTTCATCAGGAATTAAATTGTTGGTAGGTAAATTTTGAAAGGATTTTTGACTAATTTTAATTTATTTTAATTCGGTCTGTTAAATATAAATTTATATGAAATTAAAATTGGTGAAACATATATATTTTATAAAGTATTTCAAATATTTCTATAACCATTCGATGATATTTAAGGAAATTTGGCAGACTTCTTATTTTAGAACCGCTGAATTAGCACAGTCTAGTGATTGAAGATATAGAAATAAATTGAGTAATCTTTAAAACTTATTACATCTTAAGTTTTGTAGAAAATACTTTCCCATCGGAAAGTTGAAAAGCTATTGATTCCTTAAAACGGATAATTCCATATTGAAATTTGGTCGATTAGTAATTTTTAATTGCATTTTTCTTAAAAAAAGGATACGATTTCAATGAAATAAAATCGTAAAATCGAAATTCTGTTAATCGGTTGAATAATCTAAACGAAACAAGGTCCAAATAATGGACTATAGGGTCCTCGACCTTGTCAATTTTCTTCGATTAGGTTAAAAAAAAAAAAATTGGTGGCACAACAGCTCATGAAAAACTAGAGAATAGTGACTTAAAACTCTCAAGCATTCCTGAGAGCGTGTCTGCAGGAATGTAGGGGACGTACAATTTACTGCCGAAATCGAAGAGATACTCTTGGAGGTTTTGTCAGTTCCTCGCATAAGGCAGTTCCTAGCCGTTTTTTTAAATTATTAGCATGTGCACGAGGCTGGGAATCGAACCCAGACCTCCGGCGTGATAGTCCTACGCACTAACCATCATGCCATAGCTAATATCTGTGATAAGGTTAAAATCACGAGTAGGTATGGCTCGTACCCATGAGTACTCAACTTCCACTTGTGGTACAAATAGCTTGGAATTGAAAAGATCGTACAAAATGTTTTAGTTTTATAGGTTAATATGTGCACTACATCATCTGGGATTATTCTAAGAAAAAAATTGTGTTGGGGAAAAATTATATCTCCCCTCCTGAGGCGGGGTGGGTAATTTCTGAAAAATTAAGTTAAAATGGGAAACCACATACAATGATGTGGTGTAGGAATTTTGAAAAATAATATTTCATTGTTTTATTTGTTTAAAGGCCTTCGGCACTATCCCACTGAGTATTAACATATGTCAAAAAAGTGGGAAGTAAATCAGGTATAATAGTGTGGAAACAAAATATGAAATTTCATCCCACAGGACTTGACAGCCCATCTCACACAATTTGACATGTGTTAATCCATAAAAATTTTTAGGACTGGTTCTAAAACCATCACACATTCTATCCCACTTAGGGGTTTGAGGTTATGGTGATTTGTTTGGACGCAAGTGTGAAAGCAAAATATGAAAATATTTTCTTCACACAAATTTGGCAGTCGTAAGTGATTCTATCACACTTTTTTTTGACATGTATTAATACTCGATGGATTAGTGTGGAATGGCTATTAAGTAGAATTTTTTTGAGAAATTAATTTTAAAAGTCAAAATTTCTGAAAAAACAACTAAAAAAGAATTTTACGTCTGGTATTCAGAATTTGATTAAAAATTGATAAGGGCTTGAATACTAAAAAAGACCCTTAACTAGGCAAAATTTAGAAAAAAAATCATAATGTTTGTTTTCAAAAATTTTGAAAACTTTCATAAAAGAAAAAAAAAAAAATAAAAGAATTGGAAATTATAGCTTTAAAAAAAAAACCTTATCATACCATTGTATGTGCTTCTTTTGGTTTATATTTTTTTTTTTTTACTTTATGTCAATTTTTATTCTTTCTCAGGCGGGAGATAAAATTTTTCCCATATAGCGCACGAATTAGGGGACACCCTGTACCTATATTTATTAGCATATATAATATTAGGATTACCATGGGGGTTTAACCTAACCAAGGACAAAATGTAAAAAATAATCAAAATGATAAGAAATAACGTTAAAGTCCTTCTTCTTATAACGAAAAAGGATTTTTGCTTTACTTAATTTTTTTTTCAAAATGCTTTACCTTTTAAAAATATTTTATCCACCATGTTTTTAACTTAAAAAAAAAATAAAATACATTTTTTTTTACAATACCACAATAATAATGTAATTACATAGATTTAAAGTTGTACCTATATAAAATGAAATTTTAATTTGTAACTACCGTTAGCATTTAATGAATTGAAATGAACAAAAAGGATTTCTTGCTAGTAGCGTCTTAATTCAAACAATTGTAGATTCTTAGTTCTTAGAAGCTCAAGTAATATCGCATACCAACCTTATACATCTTCAAGCTTATACCATTTAACCAAAAGATCAAGAGTGTTCGACCCATAATCCTACATTTCATTAGCTTCGCTCATTCACGCAAAATCCATGTACATACCTTATAAATATTATTATGAAATATGACACTTCAATATTTAAAAAAAATACTATAAGGTACATTATTATGTTTCGAACTGTTTGCTTATATCTCACCATCAATTTTCCATCCGCTACTTAAAACAAAACTTCAAAGAAATACAAAGAAGGTAGGTTAGGTATGTACAATGTATCTGGATAGTACATAAAGAGAATTCTTTCTTGCCTTTATTTCAACGTAAGCATTTAAAAACACACATTTTCACATTAAATTTTGTCCTACCACATCAAAGAGAAGAGACAAAAAAAAAAACATTGTAGGGTAAAGTAGGGATATGACTATCATATATGCGTTATAATTAAAAAGTTTTACGTGTTTGAAATTTTCAATAGGTTAAAAATATTAAAGTTTGCAAATATAATGGCATGATGTGCAAGTGAGTTACTTTGTTTTTTAATGTGTTTGTGGTGGGACTAAATATTTTTGCAATATACAGCAGTTAACATTTTAATAGAAGACGAGACCAGGCTACAAAGTGTAAAAAATCTTATTAAAAACAAACTTTTGTCTAAGTCTACCAAGATATCATGATGAGAAGGAGTAGTTCAAATTCTTTGATCTATATTAGGCGGATTTTTTAAAAAAACTTATAATTTGTGCAATTTTTTTTTTTAATTCTGCATTATCTTGGAGTTTTGATAGGTAACCTGAGTAGAATTTTGAACAAAATATGAAATTAGTTCAGGTCAGGTTAGTTTTCTTTAACTATTATAGTAAATAGGTATACAACAATTTATATTAAAAAAAAAAACATTTAAATATGTATTCAGTTTAAATTTGATTAATTTTACAAATTTTAATTTTTTTTTTTTCATTTCAGAAGCCGGTATGTACCTACCCAACTTTTTTAAAAGAATGCGAAAGTAGATATTCTCCAAATGCGCAGAAATATAAATGAATGAATTTTCAAAAATTTTTGGAAGTTATAAATTATTTGATATCTACCATCCATCTGATTTAATTCAATATACAGGTAAAATGAATTAAATTTATCATTTTGCAAACGTGGAAACAACAAAATTTTGTGTTCTAGAGGTAAATACCGTTTTGTTAGAAATATACAGGGTGTTCGGTATAAGGTGCACCAAAGAGCTGGGTTAAGACAAAAAAAAAATCGTATAGGAGAGGGGGGGGGGGTCTATTTTCCCCTGTTTAGGCGGGAGAGGCAATTTTCTAAAAAATCGACTTGAAATAGAAAACAAATTATTAAACAACAACGGCAACACTTACAATGTCATGTTATACTATTTTTTAAAGCCATATATACATTCTTTTATTTTGTTTTTAATTCGAGTAACTAGAGAGAACAGTTTTTGAAAAATTAATTTTCAAACTCAAAATTTTGAAAAAATAATGAAAAAAATTGTGTTGAAACTAACTGTTTTCAAAATTTTACGTAATTAAGTAATAGTTTTGTTTTTAATATTCGATGGTCTTGTAAATTTCTAGTAAAATACGGACAAGAAATTACTCAAGTATCTTTTTGTTTTTGAGAAAATTAAAAATAACGGGAGGGAAAATTTTCTAAAAAAAAAAATTACAACAAAGGTCACAACTACAATATGGCATGTTATACCTTTTTTTAAGGCAAGAAACCTCTTCTTTTATTTTCTTTTTAAAATAAGTTATTTTACTTAAATTTTTGAAAAAAAAAATCAAAAAATTATGTTCAAACAAATTTTTTTCAAAATTGTATGTTATTCAGTAATATTTTCGTGTGTAATATTCAATGCTCCCATCAATTTTCTGCCAAACACTAAAAACCAGATGTCAAAATGTATTCCAGTTTTTGAGAAAATTGAAAATAAGTACAGTAAGTTTTCCTTGAATTTTATTTTATTTTGTTATTTTGTTGTTCCAAAGATTCGGTTTGTACTAATTAAGTAGTAAAGAAGATATCGTTTTTTCAATTTTCTCAAAAACTATAAAAAAAACATTAAGGTATCCGGTTTTTAGTGTTTGACTGGAAAACAAATATTAAAAATATAACTACTACTTAATAAAGTAAAATTTCGAAAAAAATTTGTTTGAACACAACTTTTTTCATTATTTTTTCAAAATTTTACGTTTGAATATTAAATTTTCAAAAACTGTTCTCTCAAATTATTTGAATTAAAAAGAAAATAAAATACCAAGCTTCTGGCTTTAAAAAAAAATTATAGCATGACATTGTAAGTGTTGCCGTTGTTTTTTAAAAATTAAGTGATACTGTTTTTCCTAATGTTCACAATTATTATTCGTCAAATACTTTTTTTCACCAAACTGCAGACCATACCTGAAATAAACTGATTGTAATACCTGCAATAGCACTCAAAAAAATTTTGATCAAAATTCAAAAATAAAAGAATGGCAGATACATTTATTTTTCAAGCTAAAAAAATCGATTTTCCCTATAAGGAAGTCTTATAGTCCCAAGTTTGAAGAAAATCGCTCTAGTGGCTTAAGCTGAAGGTCGAGGTATAGACACATAGACAGACAGAAGGAAATGCGGGACCAAATTTTGGTGTGTTCTCTATCGTCGTAATATTAAGTTTGATTAAAATCTTAAGTTTTTTTTTACGAATCCAAAACATGCCCTAGACAATCAGGTCCGTCAAGCTGGGTCCATCACAACGAAAATTCAAAAATCTAACTATGCAGGAATTAAGGACTGATTTGGGGCTAATTTAGTGCTCCAATCCCGAAGGAGCCCCAAATTCCCTTCACCCTTTAGAGGGCAAAAGATGATTTGATGACGTCATCATGCTGTCAAGCTGGGTCCACCACCACGGAAATTTAAAAATCTAATGATGCAGGAATAAGGGGCTGATTTAGGGGCTAATTTAGTGCTTCAATCCCAAATTTCCGTTCTGGTGGACCAAGCTTGACGTCATGATGACGTCATTAAATCAGTTTTGTGCCCTCTAAAGGGTTAAGGGAATTTGGGGCTCCTTCGGGATTGGAGTACTAAATTAGCCCCAAATCAGCCCCTACATACTTCCTGCATAGTTAGATTTTTGAATTTCCGTTGTGGTGGATCCAGCTTGACGGACCTTAGAATATCTGCATCCATAAAGCGCAAGTATAAAGATGATATTTTGGACAACAAATTGTAAAATGACTTCTAGTTGTTTCTAATACAAACCATTCACAAGATTGTTTTGTGAATTTAAAATAACTTTACGAAGCAATTGTTACAACAATTTCCAAATAATAAATCCAATTTAACAATCACACCACACTTGTTCTGAGGAATATGCTTATATCATTCTCCGTTATAAAAAAATCCACCGTCTCCAAAACACGTCCTCTCACTTTAAAACCTATTTGAGATAAATCACCGTTTTAAACGAAAAAATCGTTTTTGACCTGTTCCATCAAACCCATCACAGAAAAGTCCTTTTACGATCTTCACTTAAGCCGCGACACACATTTTATTATGCCAATTTTATGTTTGCCTGAGTAGCTTTCTCCGTGGTTCTATATATCGTCCTAATGTTTTTGTTTCCTTCTGACAAAATGATAAATTTTGCTCGCTTTTACTTTTGATTGCTGTTTTTGCCTTTATGTTTGTTGTTTTTGTTGCATTTTTCTAAAAATATGTTAAACATGAGATTTAAAAAAAAATAACATAAGAAAAATTCTCTCAAAAAGTTAAATGCCTTAAGTGTTATGTTGTCTCATGCACAGGAACACGTTTTTATTCGCATGCCGGCCATTAAGTGCTTAAAAAAAAAAAAGAAAAAAAAAAGACATTCTTCCTGAACATATATCCTAGAAAGTGTGAGGAGTAAAATAGAAAGACAAACAATTTATATTGCTATACTGTACCGTTTTATTATTATCCTTACACTTTATCTAGATGTGACATTGCTCTGTGGTTCATAGAAGGATTTTCAGGAAACAAAAATTGCTTTATGGCCAAATGGTGTGGTAACCTTTTTGGATGGCTAAAAATCTCAGTTTTTTCCCCTATGTGTGTGGCTTGAAATTTTTTTTCTCGTTCCGTTTGTCTTCATTGAAGCTTAAGTTATATCCCTTTTTTTTTTTTGCACTTTCGCTATAGTTATAGATGTATGTTTACATTTTCTACGCCTTAAGGCAAGGTGATAAATGAAGTGACTAAATCGTTTCTTGGTTCGTTCTTTGTTGGCGATGTCATTTCTACTCCTTTTTTTGTTTGCTGCTGCTCCTTGTTCGGTCATGACACGTAGAGAGAAGTTGTTATTCTATGAAAGAAGAGCATGTCCTTAAGGTGTGTGTCCTTTCTTTCTTCAGCCATCAGGTGATGTGTTTTGTTGCATACCAAAAAAAAATTAAATAAAATAGAACCAAACCCAAAAGTTGAGGTTTACCTAAATCTGATGAGCACATAGAGAAAAGTGATTTATTCCTCCAGGCATTTGGCTTGATGTGTTTGCATTCTCTTGCTGTTATTTATGTCCTTTTTCGGTCATATTTGCTATTTGCAAATAATAAAAAAAAAAAAAAACAAAACGTATTGAATTATTATTTTTTTACTGATTTTTGCTCTGAATTTGGATTAAGGTTTTTTTTTCAACAATAAAAAAAAATATCATCAAATTTCTTAAAATTTATTTTTTTAAAAAAGTCCAGAAAGGTAGCAATATATTGGTCCTTCTGATCAAGTCCTTTATTTACTTTTCATTTAATCCTATAATCACCCCCGGCGGCGCAGGAATGTTGCTTTGTATGCAAACAAAGATTAATTTATTAGCATATACCTACTTAGGTAGGTACACACCTCTTGACTTACCTCCAGGATATCTGTCTATGTTTATTTTTCGTTAGTCCTTTTTGATTTTTTTTTTTGGTGATTTCATAGATTTAATATTGCCTCTACCTCACTTACATTTATTGGACCTCAAAGAAGTTCAAAGAATATAAGATTCATAATTTTTTTTTGTTGTGTTCGTTTTTCTTCAAATTCAAAATTCATAAATTTATTACAGGTATACGTAGGTACTTACCAGTGTATAAACAATACCTATATATCTTTGACCTATGAAGCTCGCTAAACTTCTTGAAAATTATTTCATAATTTATGTACCCAGTTTTTGTGTGTTACATCTCGGAGGGAATACATAATTCTATGGCAATTGTGATTCATGACAACTTGCTTCCATGGAACATGACAGGCATTTGACAACTGCCAAATACAGAGAAGATGAAGATGTAATTGGCTTAAGTGCTGTGTTGTAGGTTTAGTTATACGCATAGGTATAAGCATATGATGTGAAAAAATGATTTATCTTTTCGTAATTAACCTATAGTGTTGTCTTGATGTTAAGTTGATAAGCTATTAAGGTGAAAAGTGGTCGGATGAAGCACTATTCAGTTAAAGATATTTATGGTTTAAGGTCAAATGACTTTTAAGAATTTAAATGCCATCTCATCCAGTTAATGTCATGTAAAATTTAGATTCTATTACATAATCTTTTGAATAGTTTTATCAATATGGTATCCTGGATTTTAGCACTTCATAATGTGGTATATTAACAAAAAATGGCATAATTGCCACCGCGTCATCAAAAAATGTCAGTGAGTTTCAGGTTTTGTCAGTCATCGATTTTTGTTTAATGAATTTTTAAAGTTTTTCTTCCAAGCTTGTAGAAATTTTTTATTTGGGCTGTGGGATCTTAGCACCCCATATGGGATATTCGCAAAAAAGTATGCAATCTAAAAGGTCAGTAATTGGTCATAAAAGGTCAGGTAATTTCAATAATTGATCAGTGTTGGAGTCCACCATAACAACAACCACTACGTCATGACTCTACACGTCATTAGGCAAAACCGCACACTTATACCACTCATAGAAACGTCATTTATTATATATGTTGAAGAAGTATTGCTATATTATACACTGGATGAACAATTAATATGCAAATCCATAAATTTAATGCATAATGATTTATTAATTGTTGATCCAATGTATTTCATAATAAAAAAATACACAAATAAAATAAAACTATGTAAAACTAAATTTAACGATGCGAACACACGAAGAAAATGAAACTAAAGAAACTAAAGAATAATAATAGAAATGAAACAGTAATATTATTTATTAATCGATCTTTCTCATTTTAACTAAGTCTTTAAATGCTTAAATTGCGAAACTTAACAACTTAACGATATATTAATTATTTCATCTCACTTTTGCATATAAGAAAATTAATATAAAAGAAAATCAGAATAAACTCCGAAAATCCATGTATGTACATTTAAAATTTATATAAATTTAAAGTAATTCCCCGGTTAAAGGTTAATGACTATTTATATATAATCAGCTTTTAAATAGTACATAAGCATTTACAGTACAACCATGGTACGAGCTTTCTTTGAAGGAAAATTTAGATTTCTTGGTTTATTCTTGAATTGTAAATTAACTTAGCTACAACTTGGCTTAGAAATAAATTGTTTATAACGTTTTTTAAAACAGGTCTTTTATTTCGTTCTCTAATGTCCTTTTGCTCAAAATTGGGTTCAACATAAACATTTCTTTTTATTATTCTTGAGCTAACGCCTTTAGCCAAGAACAATCAGGCATACATATGTTTTTTTTTTTTAATTAATTTTTAAAGTTGTTTTCAAGGTCACAGGTCACTTTTAGCACCTCATTAGTGGAATTCAAGAAAAACAATTATGCAATTTAAAAGGTCATAAAAGTCCAGGTTGTTTCAGCAATTGGTCAGGCATAGATTTTTTTAAATATTTTTATAAAAGTTTTTTTGAAGGTCATTCAAGGTACCATGAATTTTTAGCACCTGAATTATGGGATATTCAAAATATGTAAACACCATCTGAAAGGTTATTTAGCCCTTATTAGTGGTCGGGCAGTTTCAGAAGTTGGTCAGCTGTAGATTTTTAGTTATGAGTTTAACAAAAAAAAATTGAAATTTTTTTATAAAAATTATAAAAAAAAAAAAACATTCTATGCCTGACCAATTTCTGAAACTATAGCTGACCTGTCATGAACATTAAGTCAACTTTCAGATGGTATAATTATTTTTTTTTAATTCTACAAATGAGATGCAAAAAAAAAAAATCTAAGGCTGTAGGTACTTGTATTCTAGAGCGAAACAACCTATTTTTTGTGTCCAGGGATGTGAGCCAAACTCAATTTTATCTAAAATTTCCCTATTATTTCCCTAATATTTCCCTTTTATACATTGGTGAAACTGAAATATTTTAAAAGTCGGATATTATATAAAAGGAGTTCAGTTAAAAGTAATTTAAGTGGTTTTTTATGAAATTGGCCATCAATATTTTAAGAAACTTTTATGTTAAACGAAACCATACCTTGTCATAGTATATTATGTATATTAGTATTATAGTATATTATTTGGTTCAAATCTATAGGTAAAAATGTGTTAGTTTTGGATTTAATTAATGGACAAATATTTCAAGTTAGGAATAAAATAATTTATTCTTACGCTTCCCCCCCCCCCCCCCCCCTTAAAGATAACAATGTGATTTTATTTGAAATTGGTATATTTCATGTCTCAAACAGAAATGTCTGATAGGTGCCTGAACTATGTCAAAACTTAATTGTTTTTTTCTTTCTTATTTCCAATTTCAAAATAAAATCTCATTAAATTTAAAACAAAAACTCGGTTAATCCAAAAATTTAATCTTTGTGATTACTTCTGTCGTACTTTTTTTTATTCGATAAAATTAACTGTACCTACCAACTGATCTTATCTATATACGTATACCTCTAAAAAAAAAATGTCCTTTCATCAGAAAAATGTTATCCCAACATACCCACCAACATTATCTATTTCAGGGCTACATTTTTTTTGTCTTTTCTTTTATCTACTCTCAACACGAAAAGATTAAATCTAATTAACCTAGGATGATGAAGAAAAATTGAAAATTCACGAGTAGCATTTTGAAATGAACAAACGTATATACCTACCTACTAGCTAAACAACCAAATTCAAGTAGAATATTAACAGAGGAAAAAAACAATGAAAAGATGGATAGATTGTGAAGAAATGGACAACACAAAATGCAAAACATTTTCTCACAGTGACATCTCATCTCACTCAGAGATAATCCCATCTTCCCTTAGGGATTTTAGTTATATCTCTTTTTTTTTCGAACAATTTTGAGAGGGCATTTTCAGCCTCTTAATTTTTACGTGTCAATTCTTTTTAAGGTATTTGTTTTTTTTTTTAACATTCGATGGCCTCTGTTGCTTAAGAAAACAAAAAACTTCAAAAATTCAAAGTTGCAACAGATTTTGTTGTTTGGAAGAAATTGCTGCGACCAGCTACCGTTGTCAACCACAAAGAAAAAAAAAACGAAGTGACAAAAAGTTTGGAAAAACTTTTTGCGAAAGATTTTCAAACCAAAATAAAAAAAAAAATACTTACAAAACGAGTCCTTACGAGTTCTTCTTGTGGAAGAAGAATATTATAAACAAGTATTTTACGAAAAGTTGGTGGTGTTGTGCAAGAGATCACTGGAGGGATAATATACTCAAAACTGTTTAAGAAATAGATCCATCAGAGATTTTCGAGGTAGGTCGAGATTTTTTTTTCGTATCATTATAATCCCTATGGAGCGACGAAAGATATTCACAGAATTTTTTTTTTTCACTCTGGTAAAATTTTCGTGGACCACTCGGGGTCATGGGAGTGGTGGAGGTAGAGAGGCGAAATTGAAGTTCCTTAATTTTTAAGGTAATAAAGTTTTAAATTAGGTCGAATAGGGTGGACTTGAGCGTTATTATTTAATTTTTTTTTCTCGGAAAGGAACTATGTACTCTCAAACAATTATGGTCTTTCGGTAATTAAAAGAGACTTAAAAAGAAGTTCGAAGCATGCCCTCAAATCTAAATTTGGGTTTTTGAGATATTTTAGATCGAAATACAGAATTATATAGGTTTTCGTTTTACTTCAACGATACGGCTTTAGGAGCGACTACAGTTTACCCATGACCCTAATTTCGGAAGTATAGATACTGTCGAGTATCGACAGATATTTCTTCTTGAGCCGAACTACACGAATGTGAAACACTCTCCCTGAAGGTCTTATTTTTTGTACCTGGCATTGATTTATGAATGTCAGGTTAGCGACGATCGAAAACTTATTAGGTGTATAAATTGCCGTTAATTAGTTTTACTAATTTTGAGTTTGTCGTTCGATGTTTTCTTTTTTTTTTGTTTTGCTGCTCAAACAGGGTTAAGTATGTTTAATAGCAAATATTTTATTGTTAATAATTTTCCGTTCATCAGTTCTGAATTAATTGTGACAATTTTAATCTACTCGTCCAATTTTGTCTGTTTTTTTTTTTTTTTTGCTGATTTGCCAAATTGGTATCAAGTAAGCGAAGCACCCCCTGGAAGTGGGGTAAAAACTTCTTATATTGAACAGTTTACTGCTTAATAATTTGCTCAATTAGTTGTGACAATTCGAATTTTATGTTTTTTATGTTTTTTTTGCTTTCTGATTTCCTAAAATTATGTAAAACTAACTGACCCGACAGACGTTGTCCTGTCTTAGCTATGAATTCGAACTGGAACATATAAAAAAAATTGAGTACCTACTTCTAGACAATTTATCATCAGATGAAGAAGAAAACAACCAAATGTTATGAGCCTTAAACAAATATAGCCAAACATGTTACACGCTGATAAATTTTTGTATTTCCATTTTTGTTTTCGGATCTTGTAATCTATTACATGTGGATATAAGAAGAGAGAGTGGTGACAAATTCCTCTTTATTATTCTTTGCCTGTTTTTAGTTCCTATGTAAAATTTATAAAATAAATAACACAAAATAAGCATTAATGGGCTCACTGTGGCGTATACGTACTTTTTTATCAGCATGTATTAGTAAGACTTAAAAATCTGTACACCACAGTTTTACAGTTCATTTTATATAATTAGAGTTAAGTCAGAGTTTGTTGTTTAAAAAAATTGAAATCGATTGCGAAATTTATCCCTTTACTTCCTTCCTTTTATCCCTAACTATCCCTTATTACTTCCTTCGGCACATATATATTTTTTTTTGTCTTTTAATCAATGACGAACAGTTCAAATTCGTCGCACAATTTTTATATTTTAAGTGTTTGTTAGTATCACTTTTTTAAAAAGACTATTTAGATAATTCATAAAGTATGGTTTTTACGATTTACCGGCGTTTTCCGGCAAATTTTTCAACTCTCGTCTTCATAGTGTAGTTACCTGTTAATTAAAAAAAACTTAAAATAAATAAATAAATGCGATGGCACACCAGCTCATAAAGAACTAGGACCTAGTGACTTACATCTCTCAGCCATTCTTGTGTGCGTGTCTGCAGGAATGGAGGGGACCTACAGTTTATTGTCAAATCCGAACGGCTAATGTGAGTGGCACTTTTCTATGACAAGAGATACTCTTGGAGGTTTTGTCAATTTCTCGCAAGGGGCAGTAGCCATTTTTTCTTCCTTACATAAATTTGAAAATAAGCCCCAATCCATCAAAGAAAACCCAAACGTATATTTTATTTACGATAAAACCCTTTTAAATTTCAAATAATCACAATACCTTCTTATGTAGGATCGTATCAAAATTACACGCAAAAGACAACCCACATTTCAGTGATTCATTGAAACACATATTCTCTCTGAGTATCATTTAACTCCTGTGGCACTGTGCCTTTGTAGAAGCATCCAAAGGATATCTTCATCTAAAACTACTTAAAGCCAATTCTGTACTAGGATGTAGCTTAATCACCTTAATGTACAAATCGCTCACAAGCACAAACACACATCCAAACACATGCCCACCCAGGTGCACTACACCTTAACGAAATGGCAAAGATACTAAACAAGACTTAACCTTCCAACGTTCCATTCCGAAAACATCTCCCGTGATACATATATGAACGTATACATTCGCTTCTTGCATTTATCCTCCTCATAGAACCTCGTACTTATATCTTCCACCCAACTGGAGCAATAGAATGCTGGAGAATCTATGAATTCAAATGACACGCAATCAGCATTCTTCTGTAATTGGTTTGGGATCTACAAATCCAGAAGGATATAACCTCAACACACTCATACGACTAGTATAAGTACATACCAAACAAAATACAAACTATAGGACTCTCGGCTCAGCTGAATTCCGGAGACAAAATTTAGACCGAAAATCCTGCTGCCTATGCCGAAAATGCCTAAGATCCAACTATATTGATGTCCATAGTATAGACCAGGTACTCGTACAGAGTATTGTGTCGGCTCAGAAAGCAATTAATATAACTTAAACGAGTCCTGATGGTAAATTCCACTTTGCGTACAATGCGCACGTAACGGATAATATTTCCCAAACGGACCGTTCAAATAAAAAAGGCGACTGATTTTCTTTTCTAGTTTGTGTTCTTTTTTTGTTTTTTTTGTTTTGTTTTTATTCGAGGCCATCTATAGACCAATTTCTCTCATCTGTGCTATAACCAAGTGGTGCTGATGAGGCACAGTTGAGGTTTAAAATCGTATCGCCATAATGGTGTCCTCCCTGGGTGCAAGGACGACACAATTGTTGTATACAGAACACGAATAACAATGGTAGCCAATAAGTGGCACAAACTACGGAAGTAGATTTGCTTTTTGGCCAAAAGGACCAACATGGACTCTAGGACTGAGCCTGGGACCGACAAACCAGTGAAGGTTTTTGGTTTTTGCTTACTTTTTCTTCTGATAGTGATGTGCGCATCCTGATGTATGATTCATTTAATGCTGACATATCCATCCAAAGATTCCCACGAGACGTCATTTGCATGGTGTTGGTGTAAATTTGGAAAAATGCGACGGTTACGGTGTCGGCAAGAGTGAGATTGTTTTGACCTCTTTATTCATTTTTGTCGGAAGCAATCAAAAATTTCGATTTATTGGTTTCCATTTCCACTTTTCGATGTAGCAGGCTACACAATCGCCGGTAGTTAAGACTGAGACTGACGCCTTGAAAAATAAAGACCCAGCCGTAGAACTGTAGCTGATGGAGCTGCCTTCGCCTTATCCCCGAAATTCAGTCCACGCATTGATTAATTTATGGCGTTTTCCTTGCAGAATACATTCGGGCTTTGGCACAGATGTTCGATTCTCAATTCCGAATGGTTTTCGTTTCCACACAAGCATATGGAATATTGGTGTTAGCTTAGAAACAAGTAAAATTTGTATATATGTATAACTAATGATGTATCTATCCTCATCTATACTATATACGCTGGAAAACAGAAGTTCCCAATAATTTGATATTCAGCAAATTCTGTTGAATGTATTCTGCGTATGTGTGTGTGTGTTAGGTATGGAAATGCAATCGATTTTGTGTTTTTAATGAAAAGATAATATTTCTTCATTTTTGCTATTTTGCAAACAAATCTTATTTGCATTTTTGGTATATCTACCTACAGATAAATTTAGATTTTTAGATTAACAGCAGAATTTTCTTCAAACGAAACTTTAAAGGAGTTTTGGAATTCTCTTTACTTTGAGCCCTCTTCTAGTATAAGCATTGATGTTCTTAATTTTTTGGATTTTTATTGTTCGCGTAGTAATAAAAGTTAAATGGCATCGAAACTATAATCGGAGGGACAGATTCAAATATTCCTAATTGGGATCATCAATAACGAAGTGTTTTGGTAGCTTGCTGATCCACCAGTAACTTTGACTGGTTTACGAAAGCTACCAGGCGCGTAGCACCTTTCTGAATTGCCACCAGGGGCATAGTATTGGTAGCAAATTGAGGATTAGATACCAGAATGCAAGATTACCAATTAACCGAAATCAAGATTAAGGCTTGGTACGCTGGTAAGGTGACCTGTCAAGACATACACGTGGGGAATTAGGTATGGGCTGTGGAGATAAAGAAACAAAACTACTCGGCGAACACAGCCACCGAAATAAAGAGTACGTAGTAGAGCTCTCGATTTTAAGCGTGTATTTAGCTACACGTGTATTCGTGTCACGTGTACACGTGTAGTAAAAATAATTACACCTGTAGGCGTGTAGATTCTAAATACATGTGTATAAATAAAAATACAGGTGTAACTAAAATTCTTTTTTTTAAACCAGTCGGGGAGTCATTTTTTTCATAAAAAAAAAAGTATTTGCGCAAAAAAATATACGCGACGGACTTGAAAATACGAGTTAATTAAATAAGACAATTTTTTTTCACTAAAACTAAAGCCATGCGAGAATTGAATTAACATTTCGATTCAATTCTATCCAAGATCAAATTTTTACGTTTTCACCAAAAAAATCATCTTTGTATAAAAAATCATAAAAACGATTTTCAATTAATTACACGTGTATTTTTAAATACACGTGTAGCAATAAATACACGTGTAAATATAAATACATGTCTTCATACACGGATAATTTAATTACATGTGTAGCACGGGTACACGTGTACAAGTACAATAGGGGGCTCTAGTACCTATAATATATCAAAGTTTAATGGATTTTTTAATAATAAGCTAGCTATAAATTACCAATAAAACTTTATATTAACTTTCATTTTTGTTTAATATTTTTTTTTTGTACATTTCCTAATTTGTTTAATAAAATGTAGATTACCTACATTTTGGTAATACAACCAAAATTACTGTAAAAATTAAACTGTGAACCAGTGTTTTTTTAAAGTTGGAATTCGGATTACAGCGCCAGCGTACAGAAATCGGGGTAAGTTCGGGATGTAAAGAACATAATGGGAAAAAAATAAAAGTTCGGATTAGCAGATTAAATGTGGTTCGAATTAGCAAGACAATACTGTATTTTGTTAGCACTTTTCAGAGTTTTTGTATATTTATTTTTCACAACTATGTATTTACTAAAACTATCTGAGTTTAAAACAGAACAAAAGAATAGATTTGTGGATTTTAGGTGTTGCCATTCTTGTTCAATATTTTTTTTTTCAATTTAAAGTAGATTTGTTTTTTAAATAGCCCCTCCAATCGAAGTGAGAGAAAGACCCCCATCCCATATTTTGTTTTTTTTTTTTTTATCTCGACTCAACCTACATACATGCTCTAGCTTTTTGACGGAACTTATGCAAAACACCCTGTATATTCGGCTCGAACTACCAAGTTTTAATTTAATTTACAAATCTAATATACCTAATCATGTACACAATTTTTCCTCAAACAAAACTAATTTAGAAGTAAGACTTTCCTTAATCCCGTTATTCTTTATGATAATTGCCTTGAAAAAGTATAGCAATATTTTAAAAAAGCTAAGTTTTTCTTTAACAAAATGTATCTACATATTTAAAAATCTGATGTGTTTTTAACACATTTTTTTTTCTCTACTGAACAACAAAAATATTCCAACTGTAGGCACCTGTCACACCTTAAGCAAAGCAAACCCACCCACATCCGTAACTAATTAAATCAACATACTTACTCACTAATAGCCGATTATAATATTGTCCCACAAAGTGTCACATGTGTTTCAAGCTCCACAAACTGTCACATTGCAATAATCTTCCTTCTACCTCCGTTATGTATTAAAATTACCCACAAAAAAGAAATGTTTCCTACATTTCAACTGCGAGAAATCCCAAAAACACATTCAAATGTATATCTACACATACATCTGCTACCGCAGAAAAAAACACAAAACAGTGTGTAACTACACATGTCACTCATGCAAAATTGTCTTCATTAAAAATATTTTGAATTGTGTTCTTTAATATTACCAGGAGTTTATGTCAAAAGAAAAATTGATGCCAGGAATGAATAAATAAATGAAATGTTATTTTAAATTATTTTGTGTGTGTTTGTTTTGTCAGAACACCGTTGTTATGTATGTTTTTTTTTTGTTTGCCCTTCCACCATTCCCTGATACCATTTCTTGACTTTGTATGTGGCGCTGATTGTTGCCTTGTCTTTATTTCATACCAGAAGCAGAAGGTACACAACGCTATCATTTTGACGCCTATTTTGATAAAGAAGATTAAAGAAGATGGAATTCATAAGATTACTTAGAATTTTTTGTCACGTGCATGCATCATTGCCACACGTAGTTTAGTTATTCATAAAATGTTCAACAAAGTCAAAGTCGTTCATCAGAAGAGAACCTTAATAATATACATATACCTCCTCTACCTGGAAATATAATCCCCATCATTTTTTTGTGTTCATCCAAAAAAAAAAATGTTTTTGTATTATCCTGATGCTGTTTTTTCGTCGTTGTTGTTGATGATGTTGTCCCTTAACTCGGTGTCGTCCTTTTTTTTTTGTTTCTTTTTGAATGTAAATGACTGATGCCCCTGTTCTTTCATTTTTTGAACCTTCTTTTTTGGTTGGTTTAGTTTTATTTTTTTCTTAAAGATGTCCTACCTTATATTTGTATTGATGTTTTTTTTTTTTTTTGGGAGCATTTTCCGGATTATATTACATTTTACAACGCTTAGCTTTTATTGAAGATGATATGACTAAATTTTTGTTTTTGTGCCATTGTTCCTAAACGAAAATGGCGAAAAAAGTGTAACAATCCATGACAATGTTTATCCATGCGACTTTTGGGTGTCATCAGTGGGGCGGAACTTTATGAATATTTAATTTAAAGAACTAAAGCTAATGGTTTTTCTATTTATTAAAATCTATATTTGTGGAACCTATCCAATCAGTTTTAATGCGTTTTCTATGTACTTATACGAAATTAAGTTGGTTTGCAATGAGAAACCGTTTTTTTTGCTTTTGCTTTTGTTCGTAGACGTAGATTATGTTGAAAATTAACCATGTCCGATGGAATCTATTATCTTAGCTATTGGTTTTGGATAGGATTTGGCCTAAAATGAGCAGTTGGATTGGATGGAAAACTATTTTAGTTTTAAAAGACAAAATTTGTCTTAGTGGCACAACGGATGAAAAGAAATCTAATTTACTGAATATTTGAAGACAAATTTTGACCATCTTTGAATTTCATAGTTGAAATGGATTATAATGATTTCAAGGGGTCAAAAGTAATGAGGAAATATTCAGTTAAGTAACTACATAATGTACATTGCTCTTATGTAGACATGTATGTAGTACATATAACGTTTCATTCAAATTAACTTTGATGACCATCATTTTCCGGATGGTTTTAATAAAATTGAGTTAAATTGAATTTAACAACTTGTGTTAGCTACCACCAAGACTGAATTGAATTGAATTGAATTGAATTGAATTGAATTGAATTGAATTGAATTGAATTGAATTGAATTGAATTGAATTGAATTGAATTGAATTGAATTGAATTGAATTGAATTGAATTGAATTGAATTGAATTGAATTGAATTGAATTGAATTGAATTGAATTGAATTGAATTGAATTGAATTGAATTGAATTGAATTGAATTGAATTGAATTGAATTGAATTGAATTGAATTGAATTAAATTAAATTAAATTGAATTGAATTGAATTGAATTGAATTGAATTGAATTGAATTGAATTGAATTGAATTGAATTGAATTGAATTGAATTGAATTGAATTGAAGTGAATTGAATTGAATTGAAGTGAATTGAATTGAATTGAATTGAAATGCATTGCATTGAATTGAATTGAATTAGTCCTAATATTCCAGTGCATTTATGAAAACCCCAGCGCATCGGTTTGTAACAGCCCCAAAGGTTTTATCTTCATAGAAAGATAGTACATGCTTCATCGATTTTTTGCACTCGTATTCACGTTTTGGCCGCCATCTTGAAATTAAGTTTTAGTAAAAATTTATCAGCTTCCTTTAGTCCTATAAAAAAGTTTGTTAAAAAATATGTACTAAGAACATTTTTTTGATATTGTGAATTTATTGTGAATAAGTTATAGGACAACAAATTTAGAAAAATCCAAAAATTTCAAGTGTTTTTTTTTTTTTTACAATTCAGCACATAAAATAACATAACAACAAAGTACTAAGTATGTAATTGTTCAAGTAAATATTCTCTCAATTATTTATTCAAATGATACGTCTTTCGATTATACTTACCTATTCTTTGTTCGAAGTTGAGTGCTGACAAATAATTACATCGTCTTGAATTTTCAATACAGACATCCAACTTCTATTCGAATTCCACTCAACGTTCTAGTGTAGGTATGTAGATACATTTATGCACCTAACTAACGAACAAAAAAATTCCATTGAAGTCGACATTGAATATTCCTCTTTATTCTTTGAATTAATTCGGATAACAGAAGTGAAATAAACCTTTTCTTCCTCCATTTTTTTTTTCAAAGGCCCCAAGCTAACACATTATCTTTTATAGAAAATCTTAAATTTCAATTCGATGTTGGTAGGTACTGTATCGTTTGATTCCATTTTTTTTTTTTTTTTTTTTTAGAGATGAAGGCGTAACAAGGATTTCGTTTGTTCTTTTTATTTTCTGTTTTATTATTGTTTTTTTTTTTCATCATTTACATACTACTGTATGTTTAAAATAACTTACAGGGATTTTTTAAGAACTCATTTTTTCATATATTACAAAAAAATCTGTTTTATTTTTAAATAGAGAATCCCTTAAAAATAAAAATGTATAATGCTATTTTCAATACACCTATATCAATTTATTTATCTATATGAGCATTTTTTTTTTTAATTTTTGAGAAGGGAAAAAGGACTTTGTCAGAAGTATTTTATTTCAAAAATCATTTTTTTTTTTTAATTTATTTTTATTCGATAAAAGGTCATCTTGTAAATTGAGAACGGTTTTCCGTCAATAAAATTATAGCAACACAGAAAACGCCCATAAAAAATAGACCAAATAATGATTTGATTATGTTTTATTTTATTTTTTGGAATCCTAAGTTTTTGTTTTTTTTTTTTTTGGGTTTAAAATTGTTTGTGGTACTCCATCGATTATTATTTTGGTTAACAGATATAGGTACATAAGTATAAAGGTTAAGTGGTGTAATATCCTTTAGAAATTTCTTTGAAATTTATATTTAGCTCTCTCCATACTCTGTTGGGATAATTTAATTTGGCAAAGATACAGAAAAAAATATCTATGTTTTATGTAGTTAACTTCCCGGAAGTGTACCTAAACATCTTTGAGGGTAAGCTAACAAGACATTTTTGTTTAAGGATAATTTTGAAATATTTTGTTTGAAGTTTGAAAAACAAGAGGCACGAGATAACATTGATCCAATTATTTTAGAGTAGGTATACATATTCTATTGAGTAAGGAGGCGGTCAGCCATCAGCTGAGTGGGTACATATATAGCCATCAAAAAATACACGTGCCGTTACTATTCTGAATTGATAATAATAGAAGTTTGGCTGACCATATTCTTCTCATGGCGGTCGCTGAGAATATTTTTCTATAAAAAATAATATCTAATATGTTGAGTCCAATCTTAGTAGGTAATGGCGCGGCTTAATTAAATGAATTATTCACGTCGCCGTTCGTTGTAAAAAACAGAAAACGAATCGATTCCATAACTATTACCATCACTACAAGTTCTCATTCAATGTTATATTAATGTCGCGATAATCAGGAGCTAACAATAATATAAATGAAAATTGTTTGAGGGAAAAGCTTATCGCTCAATAGGGGACATTTCTGGAAAGAATCTTGCTCAAAAAAATGTTTTTATATCAAATAGTATAAACATCTGAACTTACCTAGTTCAAGTTCGTAAAAATAAAAATTTGGCAACAAAGTAAAAATAAAAACAAAGTAAAAATAATCGAAGTAAACATAAACAATAGAGCGAAACAACGAAATGCGATGTAAAAGGCACACAGAAAAAGTACCTATCTACTTATTTGAAAATGGAAATGGACTGTGCGGGATCTTATAAACTCATATGTTATGTTCGTAAAAATGTATGCCATCTAAAAAGTCATTGATCCATAGTTGAAGTTTTTCAAGGTCATTCGAAGTTTTTGGGACATTATCATGGGATATTCTCAAAAAAAAAAGTATATCACTGAAAGGCCATCGTGATAAAAGGCCAACTGGTTTCACTAATTGGTCAGTCATAGTATTTTTTAATGAATTTGAAGAAACAAAATTTAAAGGGCACAGTAAGACTTAAGATTTTCACTTCTATAATTTAAAAGAAACAAGTATGCAATTTAAGAGATCATAAAAGGTCGGCTATGGTTTAAAAATTGGTTAGCCATAGTTTTTTTTTAGGTCAAGGCCAATGAGATACACAAAAATGAAGTACAAAATATGAAGGATTTATACTTTTTTTTTTTTTTTAATTTTGCACACACTCGTTCCCTTTTTAGCAACTTCTGTAAGAACTAGCATTTATCATCTCATTTGAAGAATAACCCTCTTGCTTTAAGTAGAAAGAGCATCTTTTAATTGGGGCATTTTAGGCTATTAACAATCTGATAATAATCCAGAGGTACTTTACAAGAATGGCTTAAGCTCCCATAAATAAGTCTAGTAAGGCTAAAAGAATATGTTATGAGAGAGAGCTTAGAAAAATTAACTTCAAAATTGTGTGATGGAACAAAATTTTATAGTCTAATTTTATGTAATAGTATAGATACATTTTTTCAATTGTATCCAAATTAGAGAAAAAAGAGGCTGGTTTTGACCCACACTCATAATTTCCCATTGGTTCCCTTTCAAACTCGATGTTATTTTTTATAAGAAAATTACCAATTAAAAATCTTCGAAAAACTTATCAGTTGTGCAATCAAGGGAAGGCTGTTTTCTCTAAATATATGCGACACGAAAAATTTCAACAATTATTAGCAGTTTCTTTTACAGTTTTATTTTAGTTTATCAACTATAACTTTGTATGCTAAATAAAACCCGAAGTTAATATCTTTTAGTGTTCTCAAGATATTCGATATTTTTTTAACAATTTTTAATGTTTTTTTTTTAATAAAAAAAATGGATTGATTTTGTTTTAAGTATTACCAATTTTTCACTACATCAGTATGCATAGAATGAAACCGTCGATAGCATTATTTGTTCTAGAGATATTCGAGAAACAAGCCTACAACTTTTTTTTTTAAATTACTGTAATAAAAAAACCGCTTATTGAATTGTTCTGAAAATCCTTTCTGCACGTTATGGCCTTATTATCTGTAAAATAAAATTTATTTGAAGTCAATATCTCTATGCGTTCTCGAGATATCGCCGGCGAAAAAAAAGCTTTCGAACGTACGAACGTACATGGTACACAGACATCTCTGTAAAAACAATGTAATCCGACTCCAGAGACCTCGAAACGTCGAGAAATGTCAAAATTTTCAAGTTTCACAAATCGGACCGATTAGAATAACTTCCAATGGGAAGTTCAAAATAGTAAATGTTTTTAGGGTTTAATAAAAAAAATGAAATTCCTTAAAGTATGCAATACTTTTGACTCCGACTCCACAGGAGATTTTTCTCTCCAACTAAATGTCTGATATCTCTATCAAGACATTTTCATTTATCTTTGCTGCGCTTGGCAAACCATGTCATGATATTTAATTTTGTATACTAGGACTGCATGGAAGTTTGATGGTTGATTTTGTTTTGCGGATAAATGTGGAACTCTTCGGTTTCTTGTATTCTAGCCCAGAAAAATTAGACTTCCACTTCGAAAGAATTCCGACAAAGCTGAATTTTGATAGAAAGCTATATTGTTACTTATGTCTTAATAATTTTCAAATTCAAAAATTATGTACCCTAAATTTGGACCTTGGCTAAAATTTTCAAGATGGGTGAAAATGAGTAAAGTTCAGTTTTTAGCAAATTCTTCGAAAACTATCAGTTTTTTTTGAAAAAAAAATTGAAGGCTAAGTCTACAAAAAAAAGATTAGAACACTATTTTTCGCACAGTCAATAGATTTTTGGAAAAACGTGCCAGAACGTTTGTTCATAAATCCCATACCTCTGGTGGGGGGAAATTTAAGAACTGCGAGTTAAAAATAAAACACCGAGTTGTAAGGTCGTTTATGCTGTTTATTCGAACTGAAGTATAAAATCTTAACCTACGCTTATATATACTGTTTTTTTCGTGATATCGATAAGTGATAACAAAAAAACACACACAAATTCTGAACCCAAGCGCAAGCAATCAGTTGCTTGTTATCTCAATTTGTATGTGTGCTCATGTTTGCTAGATAAGATATCCTAAGCAAACATAATGCCTATCACTTATCTTATCACTTCTTATTATCCTAGTGTTCAATGTTTGAACAACGTTAAGGGGTAGAAATTTAGTAAAAAAAAATGCAATAAAATTGCCAGCTTCGATGGACAACATTTTTTTATGGTATGTGTTTGGGTAAACAATATACATATCTACACATAATATACAAAAAAAATTGAGCTAATAAAGGCTAGGAAACCGCCGCGCCGCCGTTTTTATTTAATAACTTTTTTTGGATTTTTATTTTTTTTTACATCCATCACATTCTTCTAGTCTGGAAATGTGGTTCCATCCCTTAAATATATTTTAGAGCATTTCTTTTATGAAGGCCGATTTTGTAATTCCTAACGGTACATCATGAAATCTTATTGTTAAATACTTTTGATCCGGTTTTATTTTCACCCGGTGTTTCTCAAGAGAGCCATTTAGGCCCCGTATTATTTTTTCTGTTAAAAGGTGACTTACCTGATGTGCTTTCAAACGCAATTCGTCTAATGTTTGCAGATGGCCTCAAATTTATGAAATTTGAAGAAAAATGAAAGAAAAATATTTTCGAGGTCCATCCAAATATTTCCTGATGTACGACAAATATCGATTTTCTGACCACCTTTTAGCAATATTCAGGAATCTTCTGTTCTTGACTCTTTTTCTAACTTCAGTGACATTAAGTGCCAATTCATTTTGTCTAGTTTGACCATAATGGAAGTAATGACTAATGATGCCATATCTATCGTCAATAGATTTCTGTGAGGCCATCCCATTTAACCATTTTGTTCTAGCTCTGTCAGCATTAATTTTCTTGATTTCTTCTTTCCATATGCGACCGAGGGTTGATTTTTTCATTTATTTCTTTTTAAATATTTTTTTTTTCTTACAAGAAAGAACAAAATTTGTCAAAAATTATATTTCATATGACAAATATGGAGATTGTGAGGTGCTCAAGATCACAATTTCGATAGTTATTGTGAGGCTTACAAGTTGTGAGGGTGATGCCAGAATACGAAAACCTCACAAAATCAATCTTACCTAACCTTGTGAGGTTGTTGTGACTTGTGAGGCATCAGTGAGGTTTACCAGAATAGGGCTGTAAAGCAAATAATTTAAAAAAAACTTAACAAAATTCTAAAATAATTTTTAAAACTTAGATCTTAATAAAAACAAATCTCAAAGCCCCCATATTTCATTAACAATAAAAATAAAAAAAAAAATAGCAAGTCGACTCCACAAAGGACACACATATCTATAATTTCTTAAAATATCACAAAGAAGTAAGCATTTTGACACCGAGATTCCTATGAAATTTTGACAATCGTATAACAAGCTCATTCCGGTAAATTCTTTGTCCTACCTTGGATGTCTCATTTCATTTTTTTTCTATTTGAACTTTTCAGTTTGAACAGGTCATAAAATACTTAGCTTCCTATCGTGCTCTTTTAGGAATCTCTCTTTGAATCTGTCATGGGCTGGGCATGGAATGCTTTCAACTTGAATAAGTCTAAGCGGATTTAAGTGATGTCCTTTAAGGAAATCGGGAAGGGGCTTTTGTATGGTAAAGGTAAAACGAGAACCTTTTAGCTTCAATTATTTGGAACCTTATTTCGAAGAAAAAAAAAAACCTCTGCAAACACAGAACAATTCGTCATTTTTTTTTATTTTCACCCTCATATCATGAAGAGAAAAATCATTTCAACATGAAAAAAGATGTGGAAATTTTTTTATTAGATTTTCACAATCCAGTTGTGTCATTTATATGTTATTTTTATTTTTTTTTCCTCTCAACCAAAAGAATATAAGGTGTCGTCTTTTTTTGAGGGACGAAATTTTCGTCTTTCCCCGCTTAAGCGGCAACGTTATAACTTTAAACTTTGGCCCGTTTAAGGAGGACAATTACCAGCAGCAACAACAACAACAATAACAAAATAAATAAACGACTTTTTGTAAGTCTCTTTTTCTTGTGGCTTGTGTGCATCTGTATATATATTTATCTACAGCGGTAATCCTAATTGAGCTTTTAAGGATTAACAAGCTAATGTCTATGGTTTTGTAATGGATATGAATGAGAAGTGACAGCCCGTAAAGTAAAAAAAAAAATTCAAATAAAAAAAAAGAAAAGAAAATACAAGCCATAAAGATACATTGCAAAGTTAGAAGATAATGTCACGAGATTTCTCTGAAGGACTTAAACTTCATAGTCGGGTGCTTTAAGTGATGGGATAGATTTTGATGTGATGAAATGAAATAGAAAGTTTATTTTTCACTACGAGAGGGAGAAAATGTTCATTTCCATAATAAGATTAATTTTTTGAGCATTAAATTCATCGCATACGATAGGTAATATATTATATACAGGCAGGTAGGGCCAATTGATTTGAGACCAAATTTTAATTTACCTATGTATCATTTTTTTGTTTTGAAGGTAAGCTTATAGACATGTGAAGGATTTTATTTTCAATAAACTCTTTCTAAAAAATCATAAAAACAAAATTTTGCGATTTGCGCATTTTTAGTATTAAAATAAGTGATTCTATGGTGGCGCGACAGTTTGCATAGGACTATAGGCCCAGTGACTTACTACCTTCAACGATGTTATCGGCAGGAATAGAGGGGACCTACAATTTTCTGCGAAATATGAACGCCTCCTTATGTGAAGGGCACTTAAAAAAGATTTTCAACGCCAACTTACCAAATGCCAAAAAGAAAACTCGAATGTTTGCAACTTTTACGACCCAAAGTTGCGAAGCGCCATTTTCGTTTTTTTTTTTTTTAAGTTGTGCTCGGTTGTGCCGCCTATGCTGCAATTTTTACTTGCGATATAGGTAGGCAAGTTATGGATTGGTGCAAAAAATCGAACTGGAGATAACAATCAAACTTCACATTACGATGATAGAGAACACGAAAAAAGTGGGTCCCGCAATTCCGTCTGTCTGTCTGTGTGTATGTCTGTATGTCTGTCTGAACCTCGGCCTACAGCCTAAACCACTGAAGCGATTTTCTTCAAACATGGAGCATAAGATTTTTGGGTGATTCACTAGAGGGGAAATCGAAATTTTTTTTATAGCTCAAAAAATAACGGTACTTGCCATACAATCGTGTTGAAAAAAGTTATTTATCTCAAAAACAGCTCTAACGATTTTTTTAAATTTTTTTGTGTGTACTAGTAGTGATATGGTCTATATTTCAGTGAAAAAAAAGTTCACCAAAAAGCGTTATTAACGGTACCTGCCATAGAACCGTTTTTTTTATTTTCGATTTTCTCGTTAAACGCTTAACAAATTTTTTCTTAGGAGGTCCTATCAAGTGTGAATAATACTGCATACAAATATTTTCCAAAAAAATATTTTTTGGATTTTTTTTTTTTTAATTATTTTTTTAAAAACGGGCTGATGAATATTTTTGAAATAATGGTTTTAGCTGTATATTATTATATTCTTAAAAATGGCATACCAATTTTTTTTCAAGAAATTTTATATATAAAAAATTAATTTTTAAGAAAATCGCTCGAAAGATTTTCAAATTTTTTTCTGCATAAATTTACATTTTTTCAACAATTGAGATTGCAAATCTCATTCTAATATTAAAACATTTTAAGTACTTGTTTTATCGATTTAAAGAACGTTTTTCATTCTTTTTTTTCATATTCAAATTTCCATTCTTCAATTAATTAAATGGATAAATATAATTATTAATTATATATTTTATATTACACTCAATCTTTAAAATTCGAAGAAACTTTTACTAAAAGAGCAATTTCGTGCGATCCAGTCGTGCATTTTATTTTTCAAATTCGCAAATTTACAAATTTTACGGATGATTTTTTTCCAAAATTACGATGTTCAAAAAAATTAAACTTGTGTCGTTTTGTGCTCAGCCCGTGCTGCCAAGTGCCGAAGAGATAAACAAAATATTCGCATATTTGCAGCTTTAATGAAGCGTAAAGTTAGCATCGCCATATTCGATGTTGAACAAATTTATTTTTTTTTGTAGTCCTGCAATTTATCGTATATTTTGGTCAAAATTCTGCTTTACTTCTTAAAATCTGTGAAGATTTTTTAGTTTTTGGTCTTTCAGAGTCATTTGCTAAACTCATATTTTCCTAAACTGCAGTTTAAGGCCTATTGAATCAATGGATATGTCGTATCTACAACCTAATTCTATTTTTTGACTGTCGAGATAAGATTTTTTTTTGAATAAATTTAACTTTATATTTTGGAATATTAAACAAAACAATTTACAATTACAATAAATGTATAAGAAATCAGTTAAACTCACATTTAACTTAGCAACAGTTTAAAAATGACTATGAATACGGCTCAATGACTTCTTTGGATTTGGACATATGGCTTCGAGCGATCAAATCGTGTGCCAATTTACCTGAGCGTTATGTCATATTGACGAAACTACTATTACTACGTCACATTATACATACTTAAGTTTACCAACCTTTTACTATTTTACAACAAAAAATTGTTCGTAAGAGACGTTACCAAATTTTTAATTTGGGCATTATCCATAGACGCTAGAAGCCTTAAGGTAACCAACAACTAAATTTATCAAATTGTATTGTTTTCTTTAGTTTAACTCAATTCAATTTTTTTTTCTTAAATTGTAAATTCCTATATATTTCAGTCAACTTAATTTAATAAGTTTCAAATCAATTTCTTCCTGTTGTGGATGCGCCGTTGCTTCTAACAAATCATTTCGAAATCTCTCTCCCGAACACATCGCAGTAATAATTGAAGAACTCCTTATGAAATTTCGTAAAGTTGTTTATCACCTTTTTTTTTTGGGATGCAACATTGAAGAACTTCGTTTATATATAGAAAATTCGAAAGAGGGTCTGAGGAGGAAGATGAAGAAGAAGATGAACATTTTCTTGGTTGTTGGTGTTAAAGTTTTGTTGTGATTTTCTTCATCATAGATTCCTGTCAACGTTATTTTGTCATTGTCGTTGTCATCAGCATCGACATCGTCTTTGGCTTCTTCGGCACACTGATGATATCGAATCCAACGCTGGCTGTTCACTTCCGGGACTTCATTTCAAAACCACCGCCATCTACATTAATGTCGCTCCTATAAATACTTTCTTTGGTAGTGGAGTAAAGTGAATTGTGGAGGTAGTGTGGTTATCTCTAACACTTTGTGCGGTTGTAAGGATAAACTAGCAATTCCTTTGAATTTCCATTTTTTTTTTTAACTATTTTATTTTTCTAGTTTTTTATTTAATTTTTTTTTTGTCAGTTCAGTCTCACATAGATGGTGGGTTCCATAGTCATTTCAAATTAACGTAATGTATTTATTCGCTTCCTTCAGAGAAATGATAATGGTTTATGAGGCAAAAGTAGAGAAATCCCCCAACGAATCCTGTAAAAGAAGACAATTTTATTCGATTAAAAAAAATAAAAAAATGAGTTTGAAAATAAAGTGAATCAAGTGGAAGAGAAATAAGAGTCAGGAGGTTTCTACCTTTTAATGGAAAGATGTTAAAGTAGGTTGTAGGTTTCTATTTTTATAAATTTATTTATTTCTTCATCAAGAGAAATCGTTCTAAAAAGTATTTGACTTTGATGTGGTTGCGAATGTGAATATTATCTATTCTCCAGTGCTTTACTAATTTTGTTGAACTACCTTAAGGATTACTTTGTGTCTAAATTATTAAAATCGATAGGGACTAATCTTAACGTGCCTTTTGCTTTACTCCAGAGGTGGTTTGGAAAACACATAAAAATGTTATGGTAACATTTTTTATTTTTACCTTCACATAAAAAAATAAAATGTACGACTGGGTCGGTCTTGTAGTAAAAGTTTCTTCGAAATTTAAATATTGAGTGTAATATAAGTACATGTAATTAATAATTATTATTATGTATTTATCGATGTAATAAATAACTAAAAAGCATGAAACAAGTTCCTTAAATAATTGTTAAAACAAACACTTAAAATGTTTTTATCTCAGAATGAAGAACAACATCTAAATTTGTGACAAAATATACATATATATTTTTGCAGAAAAGTTTTAAAATTCGTTGGAGCGGTTTTCTTAAAAAATAGTTTTTATATATAAAACCCATTTATAGGTATATAAAATTTCTTGAAATTTTTTAGAAAAAAAAATTCAAAGAAAAAAAATTTGATTTTTTTTAATCCAAATTTTGTTTTAAAAATAAAAAAAATTGTTTTTGAAAATATTTGTATGCGGCAATATTCACACTTGATAGGACCTTCAGAGTAAAAAATTTGATCAAAATCGGTTTAGCGGTTAAGGAGAAAGTCGAAAAAAAAAACGGTTCTATATGGCATGTACCGTTAATAACGGGATTTGGTATTTTTTTTCACCACTAGTATACACAAAAATTTAAAAAAAAATCGTTAGAGCCGTTTCTGAGATAAATAAGTAAATAAATAAATTGGGTGGCACAAACGGCTCATGAAGAACCAGGGCCTAGCGACTTACAACTCTCAACAATTCCTGTGTGCGTGTCTGCAGTAATGGAGGGGACCTACAGTTTATTGCCGAATCCGAACGGCTAAGTTGAGTGGCACTTTTCTGTAACAAGAGATACTTTTTTAGGATTTATCATTTCCTCGCAAGAGGTAGTAGCTCTGAGAAAAAAAACTTAAGGTGGAAGCGGCTGGTATTGAACCCAGACCTCTGGCATGAGAGTCCAACGCACTAACCATTACGCCACGAGCTACTACGTTTTTGATATAAATAACCTTTTTCAAAAAGGTTGTATGGCAAGTACCGTTGTTTTTTTGAGCTAAAACAAAATCCGATTTCCCCATTAGGGAATCACCCAAAAATCTTATGCTCCAAGTTTAGGATGTAGGCCGTGGACAGACAGACAGATAGACGGAATTGCGGGACGCACGTTTTTCGTCGTTTTCTCTATTATGGTAATGTCAAGTTTGATATTGATTATTATCTCGAGTTTCATTTTTTGCACGGATCCAAAACATGCCCTATATAGTACCAATATCGCAAGTAAAAACTGACAGTAAGAGTTTTACAAACAACACCTCAGAAATCAAAAGCAGCTGTTCTAATTTAGGGTATCTACTTTTAGATGCGGCTTAAGACGTCAAAACAAAATCTATACCAACATTTAACGTTTTCAGAATTTGTTTTGAAGTCAAGTCATTTTTTGTCTATAATGTTCTACTTTATTTTACAATGTAACAGGTTTTTAAGAAAAAATTTATACTTTTTTTTTCTTAAAACTTGAGTTCAATTTTAATGAGAGTTCTAAAAGGATTGAACGCATGAAGATATGGCTACTTTTTTTTTTCTTCTTAAAGAAAACTTACAAGGCTATAGAAACAGTGATTTTTTTAAAAAAAAAATTGCTTCGCATGGTATTGGTAAATCATCAATAAGGTTTCCTTATAAAAAGGAATAAACAGAGAAAGAAATTGAAGCGAAACTTTAAAAAAAAAATGTGCGAATTTTGTAATGCACATGAAACAGTGTAGAAAAAAAGTAAACGGACCAAAATTCAAATAAATATTTTTATTGACGGAATAAAATGAAATAGAATACCTAGTAGGTACGTCTTTTTTAAATTAATTGCAGGTTTCATTTTCAGAAAAGGCACAATTTTCCAGATTTAATAGACTTTACTAGTCCTGGGCAATAACTCTTTTTTTGGGGTAGCGATAAAAACTTAATATTTCCACTTTCTACTTAAATGGCCCAGTAAAATAAAAAAAAAATAATATTCCATGGTAATTAAATCTTTTTTTTTCAACTTTTTTATGGAGCAGACAAAAATATATTAGTTTTACCTTTTTGTTATTGATAAGGCTAAAAAGAAATGAATACTATTTTTGGCATCTTACAAAAAGGATTAAAGATTATACATACATAATTTTCTTTCTTGTCAACGTTTATTCGTAATTACGTACTTTTGATTCAAAAACTTTTTTAGTTTAGGAGAAAATAATTTAAAGAAGGGCGTGTAAGTTCAATAACAATCCGTAGTTTGTTCAAAAGATTTTCAGTCCATTTTTTTAACAATTGCCATCTGAATAAAAAGGGGCGCGGAAGTAGGCGGATTTTATACGACAAGACAATAACAAAACATATTTTAATTGAAATAAGAAGAAAATTTCAAACTCTCATCTCTTTTGAGGAAGGAACTCAAGCAAAATGTTAGGACAGGGAACACGTGTTTTTAAAAGTTGCATCATAATGATTTAAAAAACAATTGATATAATTATCCCCGTAATTTTTCAGCGGAATCTAGCGACATTTTTTTTGTACCTCTATTCAGTTTCAGACGTCAAAAACTTATAAAAAAGTGATTTTTTGTTTTATTTATTAAATATATTTTTTTTTTTATTTAAAATTTCACTTATACTTAATAAAACAACTACGAACATTGAAGAAAAGTAAGATTTTTTTTTATCCAATATGCCTCAATTGCAAAAAAGAAAAGAAATGAATTCGTTTTTCGTTATTTTTGTTTACTCTGGAACAAAATTGGCCAACTTTGAAAAGCTTTATAAACAAAACTTTTTGCCAATTTGTTTGTGGTTGTTGCTTTTAATGCTCTGTTTATAATTAGAAATAAAAAAAAAAATAAAAAACAGGATTTTGTATTTTTGCTATGACTTTTTGAGGCACAGTGCGCCCGCAGGTGGGGCCGTTAATATTAATGTCAAGAAAATTTGCGACTTTTCATACTTTTTTTTTTAATTCTTAAGCGAAGAAGAAAGCGTTTTGTTCTCTCTTGAACGCCGTCTTCTGCCCAAAACTACAAAATTTCTGACATTGTCTGTCCATAAATTTAAAAAAGCGACCGGCATAAATGTTTGTCCAGAAAATTCTTCTAAACTTTTTTAGCTGAGAGAATTTTATCTACTCTCTTCATAATTTGAAAGACTGACAACTTTTGCTGAACAAAGTGTGGAAAAAACTTAATATGATGCTTTTAAACCTTAAATGATGTTACTCGGTGATATTTTTACTTTTTGAAACATTCCCGCTGTAGAAATACCTCCATTAGTTTAGTCAAGCCGTGTCATCTTCCATCAATTGAGAGCGCTAATACTCTATTGTGGTATTAGAACATAAAATGTCTAGCTGAACTCGTCACACCTTTAAAGTTCATTTTATATAATTGGCATGAGATATATTTTGAATAGCAAACCCCTCTTAAGTCAAAATATGTTAGTCTTTTTGTGAATTAAGTCAGACTTTGTTGTTTAAAAAAAATGAAATCGATTGCGATTGCACTAAAACTTCCTTCGGCACAAATATTTTTTTTATCTTTTGATCATTGTCGAGTGGTGTAAAGTTCAGTGGTTCAATAATGCCGTGATAACTAAAATTGACCTATCTTCTTTTTTAATGACGATAGAAGTTTCTTATGCCATTTAATAGTTATAAAACAATTCTACATAAATAAAAAAATTATGTGTTCGATTGGTTAATTGCTCAAAAAGCTAGATACAGTTTTATTGTTTATAAAAACCATGCCATTCAAATTAAGCCTTAAAATCCACAAAAATATCAAACACTATCGTCATTTTGAGTTACAGCTGAATACGAATCCAAAAAACAAAAAAAAAACATGCAAATCGTGGTCAGCCGAGTTATGCGAAAGGGTTTTCACGATTCCGACTTTTTCGATCAAATTTTGCAATTTTTGGCTCCGTAACATTACGGTTAAATATGAATCCAACAAAACAATCCCCATGTAAATTGGATTAATAAATATTTAATATTTTTATTTGTCAAGTAAAAACAAAATAATTTTTGTGTAAGTACCTACAATAATTTAGTAACGCAGAGTGTTCAAAAACCCTCAAACTAATTTTAATGTTAAATTTCGCATTTTTCTTACTTTTTCTTTTCCTAAGAATTAAGGAATTTCTAACAAAGTATTAAAAAAATTAAAAAAAAAAAAGATGAATGAAATCGGTAAAGTTTGAAAATTCAAAAGAATATATTTATGTAACTGTTTAATTTTTCAATTTATAAAAAAAAATTATTTTATCTTCGTTTTTAACCAATAAAAAATAAAAATAAATCGTAAAAACTACATTTAAAGTTAAAAAAAAAAAATGAAAAATTAAAACAGTTAGGGTCTGTTTCACAATCTCTGATTAAAGTTCCAATTAAGCTACATGGAACTTATTCGTCACTTAAAAACCTCATTTACGTTTCACAATATCTGAATAGGTATAAGTGGCACTTAAAGTTCTGAATATTTTACAGGCCAGTTGAAGTGCTGATAAAAAAATTAAACTGGCAAATAAAAAATGTACAGCTGTCAATGTGACTCAGTCAACAAATACATCAATAGTTTGGACTAGTGACGGATATTTGTATGCGTTAACCCAATTACTAAAATACTTACTTCACGACAAAAATTTCACCCCTTAACACCATAAAAATGCAACTTCAAAACGTACTAAAGTATTTTAAATCACTCACATTCACATATCAACACACAATTTAACTGGATTTCATCAAATTGCAGCAAGGGGCCTTAACACACCATAGTAATGTTGTTTGTTACCAGTTCTGGGTCCAAAACTGGAACTCGTACCTCATTTTCCTACAAAGTGTAAAATAAAACTTATGTAGTTTTATACTTTTCAATTATAGAATCATGTTTTCATTTTGTTAAATTGAAAGTGCGCCCTAAGTGACACATTAACTTAAAAAAAAAACTTTATCATTCAAAAGAATATTAATATTCAATTTCTCGGTTTCTAGACAATCTTCTGCTTATCATTTCAAATAAATAACACACCAACACCCAAACACACAGTTTGCTGCAAAAAAAAAAAAAACATTTAATCATTACAAATTACTAAAAAAGAGTGTAGTCGAGAAGCTCCTCGTACTTTTGTGTATAGCAAGAAGGAAAAACCACAAAACTACAATACAACGAATGGAACGTTATGGTATGGCAAACAAACAAAAAAAAAACAATCAAAACTGTGATACATTATAATTGTAAATTACAAAATTGTTCTCCCATCATAAACTGCCATGATACATACACACAGAGAAAAAAAAAAGAAAAGCGGATGCTCTTCTACGAGACAATGTTTATGTGTATATGTGTGTAGCTAGGAATTGTAAATAACATCCTGGCACCTCTATACTAACTAGAAATTATAGTTTTTTCACTCTGCTTTGTCTCTGTAATTCTTTCATCTGCTGTTTGCAAAATGCCAAGAATTCCCAAACGTTGCGAATAACAAAAAATATGCACGACTGGATCGCACGAACTCGCTCTTGTATAGTTAAAAACTGTAATGTGGCATCATATCGAAGATGTGTACTTAAAAATGGTTCAATTGTGAGATGAATGACGCCTTTAACGAAAAAAAAAAGTCAAAATAAAAAAAAAAAAATAGATTATGTTCGATTTAAAAAAAAAAAAATATTTTTAAAATTTTTAAGTTCAATATTGTTTGAACTATTTATGTATTAAACAGCACCTGATAAAAAATATTAAAATAAAATTCGTTAACCCATTCAAAAGTTTCTACGCTTTAATTCGAAAATATGAGAATTTTCTCAAAAATCAAAACCCTATTTCCGGAATGCAAATTTTTTTGGCAAAAACTTGTTTCTTTAAACCACTTTGTTTACTGTAAGAATTTTAATCAAAATTGTTAGAGCCGTTTTTGAGAAAATTTGAAAATAAAAAAAAAACGAAACACTTGTATAGCAGCTAGCTGTTCTATACTTATGTCTTAAATAAAAAAAATTCGAATTTTTCCACTGGAGAGTCACATAAAAATACTGTGTACCAAATTTGAAGCAAATAGGGCCTCCCATTTAGGCTCTACCTCAAATTACAATGATCTCACGGACGGACAGACGAGACGTACAGCCCGAAGAAAAATTATGACGAAAACAACTTTTTCGGACTTCTCTATCATTGTAGTGTCAATTTTGATTAAATACAACAAGGAATATGTTTTTTACACGAAACCAATACTTACCCTATAGATCAAGTAAAAAAATCATCGTTGTATTGAAACGAAGGACGACGACGTTGAAAGTGTTACCACCCCACCCACAACCTATCTTAGTTCAGATAAATGTCGCAGAGATTTTACAAGCAACGTCAGAAGCAAAGCAACGAAGGATGCAAAGCTAGTTGGAGCATTGACGACGAAACGATGTGTTGCAGTTTTTTTTTTTAGAACCCTATAGGTACTCCTGGAATGAACTTCTTCTACCTCGCCTCGTGCAACAAGGAACAAGGACGAGTAACCGATTGCCAAATGAAATATGCGTAAAAAATGAGTCTCGATGCTGCTGCTGTTCCTGCTGCTGTTTCAAAATATACATATACACTCCAACTTCAGTTTAGCTCCAGTGTTTCAATTAAGTTCCACGGTTTTCTGGTTTTCGTTATTTTATTTTTTCTTTCAATTTTTTCCCTTCACTTTCTCATTCTGGTACGTTCGCATATATGATGTACATGGATATAAATGGTGTGGTGGTATTTATAAGATAGGATTGAATCCTAAACCACTCACATGGTATACGGTGATGGTGATGTTGATTCCTTTTCTGGGAGCATAAATTCTGCGCTTGTGAAATGTGTATGTGGTTTTTTGGCGTAGATGCGGGGATTTTCTTTCTGGCGTTGCTAAAGCTTAGATGGGGGAGTTTAACATTTGTGCTTGCACATACGCATCCAAACTCGCGCTCAATAAACCTGATTATGTGCGGTAATTTAAGGATTCTTATTTTATTTTTTAACTACCTTACTTTGTTGTTTGTGATGTTGGTGGCGGTTTCAAAAAGCAAGCTTCGGATTTCTATTTTGAGGTTTAACTATATACAGGAACCTACATTGGTATATAAGATGATGGATTCTGATGCTAGAATATCAAAGTAAGTGGCTTAAGCAGGTTATGATAATGATATGTTAATTATGCAATACAATGAGCCAATATAGCCAACAGGCTTTTGTGGGAAAATTTAGAAAATAAGAAAGCATTCCTTAAATTTATCTATAGGTGTGTAATCTCAGGGTCCAAACCGACATCTGTTTTTAAACTAGATTTCTGTTATCTGGAATTTTAAAAGTCAACCTTTAAGTTTTCTAAAATTATTCAGAAATTAATTGGATCTAGTTTTGAAAGCTTAAAATGCCAAATCTCAAGACTTATTCCCGACAGCGCAGCGTTTAGCCATTCCAAAACAAATCATTTTGTGAGAATATTGTTCTTAACAACCAATTTAACTAATTTTTCGGATGCGTCAGATGCTTAGGATGAGTCGGATACGTCGGATGCTTCGGGCGCGTCGGGTAACGCCCAACGGCAACGCGCCACGGTTGTTGACAAATTCCTCAGTTTTTTTTTTTGGGCGATTTAACCTAATGTCAAATAGTCCAAAAATTTGGGCGATGTGCGACATTTTTCAGAATAAGGCGATTTTGTTTTGGGCGATTTGACACTAGGCCGATTTTTCATTTGCAGAATTTTGTTAAATAGAATTTTTAGAATCTGAGTTTTGAAACAGAATTTTGAAAGTGAAATTTTGAGCCAGTCAAAATTTTCACACCATTCTTATTTTTTGTAATGGTTGAATAAGTTGCATATCAAAAATCAAAAATGTTAAGAATTTTTTTTTTAGAACTTGTGCGTATGTTATGTAGTTGGGGTTGAAATTTTGTCAATATTGCTATTTGTCGAAAATAAAATTATGAAAACTAATAGAAATTAATTTTTAGCAAATAAGTTTGTACCTACTCACTGAAATTGAAGTACAGTGACATGTTATGATAGTTTCATTTGTATGCAATTAAAATCAATTTTGTATACCTAATCACTTAAAAAGTACTAGCAAAAAGATGTGCGCCCCCATTTCTTACTCGAAAAGGCTTTTTACCTCTCTTCAAAATTATTTTCAATCAATAATAATTCAACAAATGCATTAAAAACTGTCGAGATTTACTTCAGTAGTCCATAGGTGATAAGTCAAAAAGTAAGAGCACTACAAATTTTAAAGAACAAAAAATATAGTAAAAATTACTCTTCTGTTTTGACATTTTGAACTTCCTGCCTTAAATTTTTTCTTCAAAAATGTATCTTTTTAGTTTTTGAATTTTTTTTGTTCAAGTTGGCAATCTTTTATTTTATGCTGAATTATAACTTAGGCTGTATTGCACGGATTTCTTTATATATTTTTTGTCCAAACAATTGTACCAAATTGTTGTAGGTATTGTATTTTTCTAAACAGAAAAACTATTGATGTCTATGGGACCAAGACAGGAATTTGCATTTATTTTGCATTTCTATTCCGAATTTTGCAGTTCAAAAAATAGTGGGTTTAATCGCGTGACCTGCTAACTTCACTGTGAAAATTGAATTGTCAGTTCTATATAATTTCAAATATAAACATGTATTACCTTTAAGACTTTAAAATACGCAATGTTCTGAAAATGAACCCTAAAAATGATCATAATACGCCTGGAAAACACTATAAAGGTACTGAAAAAATATTTTCTTATTTTTCTCAAAAATGTCTCCACAGATTTTTTTTTTAAATCAATAAATTTAAGATACAGGTCTACCGTTCGGTGAAAATAGAATTTTCGAAAAATAGTTCTAAATGGTACCTCCCTTAGAATCATTTCTTATTTTCGTTTTTATCGAAAAAGAATCTACTAATTTTGATAATTTTAATTAATTAAACGATTTTGATTAAAATTGTTCTGAATGCACGGCCTATCATTTATCAAAGACCAAATTTATAGTTAGCCATTTCTAACAGTAGCCATTTGTTTTTATGTTGGACTATTTAAAACCTATATAAACAAAAAAAAAAAAACAAATTTTGATTTAAAAAATAAAATATTGTTTTTTGAAAATTCGATATTTTAAAAACCGGTACCTCGATGATTTTTTTCGAAATCTAATTTATATTTAACAATAATTAATTCTAAAAAATTGTGTACCATTTTTTTTCTTAAAACGTCTACAACATATTTTATATGTACGTACATAGACAGGGTGTTCGGTATAAGGTTCACCAAAGAGCTAGAGCGAGTAGCTTGGGTTAAGACAAGGAAAAAATCGTATAAGAGTGGTGGGTCAATTTTCCCCCATTTAGATGGAAGGGGAAATTTTCTAAAAACAATTGACTTGAAATAGAAAAAAAATTATTGAAAAACAACGGCAACATTTACAATGTCATGCTTTACTTTTTTTTTAATCCAGAAGCTCTTTCTTTTATTTTCTTTTTAATTCAAATTATTTGAGAAAATAGTTTTTGAAAAATTCGTTTATAAACTGAAAATTTTGAAAAATAATGAAAAAATTGTGTTCAAACTAATTTTTTTCAAAATTTTACTTAATTAAGTAATCCATAGTTTCGATGCTCCTGTAAATTTCTAGTCAAATACGGAAAGGAAAATACTCAAGTGTCTTTTTGTTTTTGAGAAAATTAAAAATAACGGGAGTGAAAATTTTCTAAAAAAAAAAATGACTTAAGACAGGAAAAATTTTTTTAAAAAACAAGGGTCACCACTACAATAGCAAGTTATACCTTTTTGGAACACCAGAAACCTTTTCTTTTATTTTCTTTTTAAAAAAAGTTATTTTATTGAACAGTTTTTTAAAAATTAATTTTCAATCTTAAGTTTAAACAAAAAAAAAAATCAAAAAATTGTGTTCAAACTAAATTTTGCCAAAATTTTATGTTATTAAGTAATATTTTCGTGTTTAGTATTTAATTCTCCCATGAATTATCAGCCAAACACTAAAAACCAGATGTCAAAATGTGTTCCAGTTTTTGAGAAAATTGAAAATAACAAACGTATGTTTTTCTTGAACTTGACTTCCATCGGTTATTTTGTTGCTCCCGCCTAAACGGGGGAAAATAGACCCCCCTCCGATACGATTTTTTTCTTGTCTTAACCCAACCTACTCGCTCTAGCTCTGTGGTGCACCTTATACCCAACACCCTGTCCGATTTCTTTTGATGCACAGGAAAAAATCAAATAATTAACTTTATGTGACAATATGAAAATGTCGCATACGATAATTTGGCGGAAAGGTTTCGAGATTTTGTTATGAAAAAGTTCTTTTCGTCTAAGCACTTCGGATTCGAACCTTTTTCTTACGTATGAAAGAAGGAGCTTCCTGATAACTGCAAATTTAATAGCGGAAATTCCAGACAAAATTAATTAGCAATCGCAATTAATTTAATAATACTGCATAATATTATTATTTCGTCGTCGTTCTATGAAAACTCCCTAAGTCCATTTTTTTAAATTTTGTAACATTGACATTTGTTATGGAATTTTACTAACAATAACTTGAAAATTTTTAAGTTTGATAAATTTTATATTTAGAATAAATGTAGCAAAAGAGTTGGGTACTTTTTACAAAAGTTTAATTTTGGTATTTAATTAACTATGCCGTGTTTATGAAAGGTTCTTCAGTTTCTTAAGAAATGGACTTAGGGAGTTTTCAAAGAACGACAATGATTTATACGTTTGCAAAATATAAAATGACTTTTCAGTTTGCCATTCAACTGGTACTTCGTAAAATTTTCAAAATCGTTTCAGTTTTGAAAAGTCTCGGACTTAGTATTTATTCAACTTCCCCTATAAAATTGTAAGAGTGATACCGCGACTTTACTTATTTAAAAGAAATCAATGCTAAGACTCGTATACTAAAACGATTTTTGAAATTTTACGATTCCCACAAGAATCCAATGTTAAGTCCAGGAAAAGTCTCGTCTGGGTCTCCTGGACATCCCCACAATGACTTTTTGAAATGTATTAATTAAATTATATTTTTTTTTGTTTTTACAGAATTCTAAACTGGACTTCTGCAACAAACTGGCATTGAATATTCCTCAAAAAAAATTAAACCGTAAGTACCTACTTTAGAATTTTCTCTCATTCAAAATCCTATATTTAAAATGAAATTTAGATGAAGGATTTTGTGCAGCCAAGTATAGGTACTATGTCTGATGTATTTTGATTAAAAAAGGTAAACTTTTAGTAAAATAAATAGAATTCTACATAAAGATACATTCCATTGTATGTATAGGTAAATTGAAAGCTAATGCTATAATTTTATTTTTTGCTCAGGTGTTCTGTTGTTGTTATTTAACACAACTGGGATTCATGTTTATTTTTTGTTTTGTTGTTGCGTAAAATATATAGATGAATTCTTTTCTATGAGCATCCTGAGTGCTGCTGCGCCATGTCGTTGTTATTAGTATTATTAGCTCGTATGATGTAGTAGTTAGTACCTCTGCCACAAAGGCGAAATGTACTACCTAATGATTTTAATTAAAAAACTTTAGCTTTTTGTGGTATAGTTAATACCCACATAGGTTTCGGTATGTATGTTTATATGAATTCTTACATCATCAAAAACAAACATAACAGAAACTCAACGTTAGAAAAAAAACTACCTGCTAGAGAACAATAACAAACAGTCTATCTTCATCTCTTTCTCTCTCTTCTATTATTTGAATTTACTTATGGGTGCAATATTGTACTGAAAAGAGAAGTCCTAATTTTCTTGTTTTATAGGAGTTAAACATACCTACCTACCTACATATATGCCCATTCGTATTCGAAATAACATTTTTGTGTTTTGTAAATGTAATCTTACCTATGTTGTATCCTTTGTATATTTATTTATTTCTATATTTACATAAATAGCCTTAAGGAAGTCGAAAAGCCATAACATTGCCTTGCCACTAAAACAACAGTCAAATAACCAAACTATAAACAAACTAATGTAAGCAAAAGGCCGGATGAATGTAAGTTGGTTAGAAACATATGAATTGTGGGCTATTGTTGGATATGGTAGATATAGTGTGTATAACAGAGATTCGACAAGAGAGG